>PVLA01000241.1:279620-666917 GCA_004027455.1 Hydrochoerus hydrochaeris
AAAAAAAAAAGTTAATCTCATCACAACCCTCTCCAGAACCCTCCAGTGGCTTTCTATGCCACTCAAAGGAAAAGTCAGTCTTTGTTCTTTCCTACCAAATGGTTCCAGATTCAGTCCTGTGTCCCTGCTTGTCACCTACTCACTAACTCTGATGAAGGACCACTAACTTCATTGTCACCCCACCCAGAAGTCCCCATGTCGCCCTCTGCTATAGATTTTCTTTAGTGTTTCACATCATTCTATACAAGGTGTGCTTATCTGTTTCATAGTGTCTAACTTTTAACTATTCAATGCAAAAAGAAAATCTTATTTGTTGGTATTGAGAAAATTAAAAATATAGAAGTGTCATAAATACTCTAGACACCTAAAATGTATAAAGGTCATTATGTGGTTAAGGAAAGATTTAAAATAGCTGGCAAGATAAGCCCTGATTCTCCTGTGGTCTCCCTTAACATGGGCTCATTAACACACCTCTAACATGTCATTAGTTTTAAATTGAGAGGCTCTCACAAGTCAGCAGTCTAATTTCAAATAAAGTCCAGTCAGGCCATTCTGTCTCTTCATCTAAAAGGAACTCTTGGAACAACTAGCAGATGGAATTTCCTTGTCACAGATTCTCTCTTGGACCTGGCACCCTACCTGCTAGGGACATCCCACTTCCTTTCTACCACTGGACAGTAATTTTACAGATTTTTGCCTTTTGAGGAGAAATGACCACCTTGCTTCTGTGTAAATTCAGAGAACTGATCCTGATCTCTAGGCTGAAGGGCACAGGAAAGAATCAGTGAAGTCAGTGACCACTTTCTGGGCAATGTGAAATCAGAATGCACCATTTTTGATATAAAAAATCACACTGCTTCTCACTTAAGCACTGGAGAATGAATACATGCCAATTTTTAACACAAAATTTACAAAAATGATAGAGTCCAATTTGACTCCTCTTATTCTCCTAGTCTCTCTGTCCCTGTAAATTTTAAATATAAACAGGTACAGAATGTTTCCCATGCGTTCCTTCCTCCTTTTCCTTGACTGACTTAATGAGCACCTTCTGCCGGTAGGCACAACACTCAAGGAGAAGAATGTCCATATATTTTCTAGAATACAACTATATTCAGAACATCGTGTTCACAGCTGGGGAGGGCATTCAGGCAGAAAGTGTCCATCTCTGTCCTCAAGGTCTTTACATTTTACTTTTGAGTATCCACCAGCAAAACAAGAATGTCAGCTATTAGAGGCTGCCTCTCCGAACGTGTGCATGTTATTTCTACCTGGGGGTTGTCTCCTCCACCAAACAGAAACAGCTCACAGCATCCTGCCCACCCAAACAGTGGACAAGTATCGGGGAGAAGAAATGGAGAAAAAGAAGACGGGTGCCTAACTCTACGGAGTCAGGAGGACGGTTATGCTGATGTGCCCTTCCAGAACAGTGACACTAACTCTCATGAGGCTGGTCAGGGGCTGTGGCTTAGATAGAGCGCAGGGTGGAGGTCTCCATGTGGGTTACAGGTAGAGGGGAAGGAGCCTACTGAAGCAAGTGTGTGCGCGTGTGTGCATATGTGTGTGCTGGATTCCAAGACTCAATGGATGCCTGAAATTGTGGCATATTATAGTCCCAGGCCCTATGAATACTATGGTTTTCCCTACATACACGTACCTGTTCGTGTCTTCCAGCCACGAATTTAATGCCTTTTCCATCATAACACAGCACCTATTCTGTACTGTATACTAACTCGCCCAGCTCTAGAGGCAAAAGCAAAATGAGCACAGATTTCTTCTTTCTTTATCATACTTTCACAGATAGAGGATTAATTTGTATGATGGATCTCAGGAAACTAAGCATGTGATTATTTTACTGTCCTCGTTAAGTCAAGAACGTTCACCTTTTCATTCAAAGGAAACAATTCCCGGCTTCTCTGGTATATCTGAATGGCCAGCATCAGTACTTTGGGGCCATTACTAAGCAAAATAAAGGTTACCTAGACACAAGCATTGAAATATAACTACAGTGGATCTAATAACCTACTAAGTGGCTACTAAGCGCCTAACAGGCAGGCAGTGTATACGGTGTGGATATCCTTCACAAATGAATGACTCATGTCACGGGCAGGGTGAAGCAAAATGGCATGACTTTTTTTTTGCATGCTACTTAGAATGATGAGCAATTGAAAATTCACAAATTGTAAGTTTCTGGAATTTTCACTGAATAGGTAAATAAAACTGGAAAGTGAAATCCAAGAGGGGAGTTATCATGGTTTATGTCAGTGGCCCCCAGCCTCATGCCTTTGCATTATGTGTTTGTGATCGGTTCATTGTCTAGTGCTTGGATTGGGGGTGTGAGTGCTACACCCGCCTAGGGTTGGAGCCTGGATGTGATGTAATGGTAGGAAGAAGGTGTGTCTCTCTTGCCGGTTTTCACCTTGCTGTTTACAACTGCCATGAACTGCAGCCCTGCCATGCCACACTGCCTTGGAGCCAACTGAGTATGGACTGAAACCTCCAAAAACTGTAAGAAATAAACCCTTCCTTTCCCAACTTTGGGCATCAGGTATTTTGTCTCAACGACAAGTAAAAAGAAACTAAGACAGAATTTGGTACCGAGAGTGGGGTCATTGCTGTGACTATGCCTGACCATGTTTTTCAAGAAGCTTTGGAAATGGCTTGTGGGCAGAGTTTGAAAAGTTTTGGACGTGTCACCTGGATGCATAGAGCTGAAGCAGCTTAGGCTATTCTGTAGAGGAGATTCTGGTCAGAGCTCAGGAGATCAGAAGGCGGCTAGAAAGCCTGATGGTAAAGATGAGGGTTGGGAGGTTTCTGCTGGGAAGAAGGACTGCATTGGTTGTTAGACTCCCTACGATGTGTGTTATGGCTTGGCAGGAAGTTTGTTGGCATTTTGCTCATGCCCAGAGACTTTGCCTGAGAATGAGATTAAGGGCAGTGGACTGATTAGTCTGGCAAAGGCAATTTCAAGACAGTCGAATGTTAAGGCTGTGGCACAGCTATTGTTAGGGGCTTTTAGCCAGATATATATATTGCAAATCAAGAGCAAAGAGCCCAACAGGATAATTTAAAATGCTGTGAGTTTGGACATAAGGAAAACTCCAGTAAAGCTGGGGATTGTAAAGCTGAGACTTTGATTGCTGAGAATAAACAGAGGAATAAAAAAGATGGTCACGGGGCACCCCAGGAAGCATCAGGTCTCCACCCTTTACAGCCTCAAAACTGCAAAAATGAAAGAATTTGCTCAGAGGAGAAAGCTGCAGAGCACCATGTTCCAGAATGGCGGCAGCCACATGAGGTTCCAGAATGGCGGCAACATAGAGAAGCTTTTGTTCACTATCAGGTTCACAGAGCCCAGCGATCCAGCAATCAACCCCTACAGCTAAAAGAGAGAAAAGCCTGGCTACGGCTCCAGCTGGCAGCAAACCTTGGCAGCATCCACATGGCACTGATTTTAGGTGCAAGGAAAATGCACGAATTCGGAGGGTAAGACGGCTTCCACCCAGATTGCAAAGGGCCTGGGAGGCCAAGCAGTGTGCCCCTGAGAGGGCAATGTGTAAAGATGTAAGGGTGAAGCCAAAGGTGCAGTGGAGACCCCAGAAGTTTGAAAAAGCCAGAAACGTGGATCATCCAAGGAAAGCTGCAAAAACCGAGCAGAGAGGGTTTAAGAGAGAAGCTGCGGGAGCTGAAATCCCTGGAAGTGCTGTGGGGGGTGGAATCACCCAAGCCTTTTGGAGCTTGCAACCAGATTGCTTCAAATGCTGAGCATGAAACTCTGGGACTTAATGTTCGCTCTGCTGGATGTTGGACTTGCTTTGTTTCCAATGCTTTGTATTCCCCTGTGTGTATCTTTTGGAATGGTAATGTTTATCTTGTGCCTTTGAATTTCAGAAATGTTTAACTTTGTTTCATTTGTACAGGGGTTTACAGTTAAGAGTTTGCCATAGATATTGGAGGAGACTTGGGACTTGGACTTCTCAGCAATGCTGAAAATGTTAGGACTTTGGCAGCTATTGGAGATGGACTAAATATCTTTTGTATAAAGGATGTGCACGAGTCTTTGGGGACTAGTGGTGCAATGTCATGGTTTATGTCAGTGGCCCCCAAGCCTCATGCCTTTGCATTACACATTTGTGATCGGTTCATTGTCTAGTGCTTGGATTGGGGGTGTGAGTGCTACACCTGCCTAGGCGTGGAGCCAGGATGTGATGCAATGGCAGGAAGAAGGTGTGTCTCTCTCTCTTGCCGGTTTTCGCCTTGCTGTTTGCAGCCACCACGAACTGCAGCCCTGCCATGCCACGCTTCCTTGGAACTAACTGAGTATGGAGTGAAACCTCCAAAAACTGTAAGAAATAAACCCTTCCTTTCCCAACTTTGGGCATCAGGTATTTTGTCTCAGCGACGAGTAAAAAGTGACTAAGACAGGAGTGATCTCTCTCTCTCTCTCGCTCGCTCTCTGTCTCTGTCTCTTTGTCTTGTCTCTCCCTCTCTCTCTGTCTCTCTGTCTGTCAGTCTCTCTCTCTCCTCCCTGACCCTCTCTCTCGGTATATGTGTGTAAGTATTAGCAAATTGACCACTTCTATGTTTGCTTTCTCACTCTATTTTAATGAGGATAAATGTTAATTACTTATAATAACTGAAATTATGTAATATTTATAATTATTTATAGTAATATAGTAATATGCAACACAGTGACCTGTGCTATAGAACTGAGAGGCAGAGAGTCCACAGGAATAAATTCAGAGTACTGAGAAAGTCTATACTGAAGTGAAATTCTGTGTGAAACCTCAAAAATCAGCTCCAAAACTGGAGCTGGCCCTTTTACCATTTACTTAGCCTTATTTTTCTCTCTCCTGAACTCACAAGGTCTTTATCATCTCTTCCTGCAACCCCTAATGACTGTAAATGAATCAATTTTAACAGAAAGATCTGAAAACCACTTACTTCTAAAAGCAAGTGGCTAACAAGAAAGTCTTCTTTTCCCATGGGTACCTTCAGGAGCAGAGATCAGAGATAAAAGTTTATAGAATGAAGCATTAGCAGCAGGTGTGGATGTAGAGAGGGTGGCTGCATTTAAGGGGGAAACATTCTTACTGTCTCTGAAGTTACAGAACAAATGCTCTTACTTAGTGGCAGACAAGGCCGGGGCTAGCAGTGCACAGGAATTCTAGTCCTTTTGTATACATGTCACCATCATTCATATCTAAAAAATGGAGACAATTCCCTTGGGATCAGATGCAAGCAGACGTGGAGGGAGGTTTGAGCACTGTTTATCCTGTCTGCTCTGCCCTCTCTAGCTGGTGCCTGCAGAGGGTCCAGCACTGCCCCACCCACGAAGTGTTCAGAGGCTCCAGTCCCTCCAGGATCTCAGGAGTAAAGGAGTTATGACACGCACCATGGTATGGGAGGGAACCAGCCCACTCCATGACACAAAAAAGTGTCACAGATACATCTGAATAATCCTGTCTGTATCTTCCAGGAATCAAGTATGCAAATGAAACACACGTCTATAAAAACAGAATTGAGAGCTTCCAGCTGTATTCTATCTGCTTTGCACCTACAATTGTAGAAAGATGCCATGTATTCTGTAAGCCAAATAGCATCCATGAGAAGCACTGGCTATAACAGGTTACAGGTGCTAGCAAGACCCCCCCCCCGACCAAGAAGAGAATGACGATGAAAGTGGTCAGAACACAGGTCTTACTTACCTACTTTCTGGTTGCTGACATGTCCTGAAAACACCCTTGTCTTTTTATTAACTCTCCAGAGTGCTGTTAAGAAAACTCACCCACCAGAATATAACTGTTGTCTTCAAACTTAGGCTGGGCTTTATCAATGGAGCTTCATTTATTTACTCTGCACACATTAATGCATACTAATTATGTGAGAAACACTGCAGCTGAAATAGAGAAATGGAATGTGGCACTCAAGTAGCTCAAGCTAGGGGAACTATTGCATTGAATCAGATGAAATTGCTCCCCGCCCTTTTTTTTTTTTTTTTTACAAAGACAACCAAATACTGGTAATTTCAGGTGATTCTACCTACTATAGTAACAATGACAATAAAATATAGTATACATTCATAATTATGGAACAATAACGAAGCACGTGCTCTCCCTCAGAAGCTATGAACTTTGTTCTGTTTTTGTTTCTTTGTTTTTAGGTAAGTTCATCCTACATACCCTAGACGTTGAAATCCCTCTGATCTAGTCAAAGCCAGCAGCCGCAGCCAGCACCAAAGTCAAATGCTCGGCCTCACCCCTCTTACTCAGTACCAGCTCTTGTGTTTTCCAGTTCATTCCTGGAGTTCAATTCCAACCATTCTGGGACCTTCAGTCCATGGTCCTACCCTCTTTTCACTCTCTTCCTCTTTCCTTCCTTCCAGTGCAGACTGATGCTAACTGATTGCCGTGCCTACATACTACAGCATTGTCTTCCCTTGAAAACACTGTCTCTGCCTGATTAAATCCAACTTTCCATCTTGTGCAGGTTTAGACCTATGAGCCCACATACCTGGATTGAAACCACAGCCACACAGACTTAGGTTACCTTCAGATCGCATCTTTGGTGCTTCCTGATGACCACACACACCGTTTTCTACCTTCCTGGGTGGCTGTTGCACAACCTCTTCTTTGCTCAGCTCCATACCTCCTCTCTATCACAACTCTCATTCAACAATCTTGAGAACAAAAGCAATCAGAGTGGAACCACCTGTCCCGTTGTATCAACTCCCCTAACACCACATCACAATTTGCAATGTCATGCAGCTAGGGAACCTGATCATCTAGCCCTGCACATATCTCCAACTTCAGATCCCATCATTTCTCAATAAACAGCATCATCAATTTCTTCCTCCCTGAACTATTGCCTTTATTTACACCTATCCTTCCTCTCTCTTTCCCTCTGCCTCTCACTCCCCGCCACACATTGGTGAACCAAGGGCCTCATTTACTTCACCTCTGAGCTACAACCACACCACTTCTTTTGCCCATCTTTAACAAAGAAATAGGATCTTACTTCTCCTTTTACTGTTGAACTTTACACCAAGATTTCTTTTGAAGTATAGATTTCATCTATACTTGAAATTCCTAAACCACTCCTGACTTTACATTCTCTCTTACACTGGTACCTTGAAGGTACCATAACCAATCAAGTCGTCTCCAAACCTTTCTTTCATTTTCTATAAATGCGGTCAGACCACCTTGGTTGACTGGAGTCCTCTCTCATAGCCTAAACTGACCCTGGGGTTACCTAATTTATAAATCATTTTTGTTTTGTTTTTCAGTGCTTGAACTCTACTGAAGTTAATTGGTCTAAAGTATTGATTGCTGGGTCAGCTAGAGATAATAAGAGCAAGATATGGACTATTTAAGAGGTTTGTATTATTTCAACATTTTTTCTTTTTCTCTTGTTGTTTTGCTTATTTGTTTTTTGCTTTTTGAGACCGGGTCTCCTTCTGTAGCCTAGGCTGCCTCCCGCACACAGCGCTTCTGAGTGTGCACCACCAACAGAGGCAGTTCAGCTCCTCCCAGTGTGCTTACCTCCTCAAATTCTGAGGAAACCTCAAAACATTTCTGAAAGCACCTTTAGTCTACAGCCACTACTGAATGTCTGCTGCATGCCACACATCTCAAAGCCCTCACACAAAGCTTAAATTCTAGCAGAGGAGACAAACAAAGCAAATTAGTAAACCACATGTTGGAGACCACTATGAAGCAGCTCTGAGCAGTATTTAAAATTAACTAATTGGCTTTCTATGTTTATCTGTGAGTCTGTCCTAGGCCTCGGCCCCTTGCCTGGCGACGGGAGCTGATTCATAGTAAGTGAACCTCTATGAGTCACTGGTCCTGGCTGAGGCCTGTAGTGGCCTGTGAGGCCAGAGATACCTCAAAGGACAAGACAAGGCCACAGATGAGGACACGTTGCCCCCCCACACACTAATTAAGTAGATAGAGACTGTAGCTGAAGGAATCTCACTCCTGCAGTCACACTCCTACCATGTCATCATGGAGATAAGAGTTTTCCTAAATTGGCATATATTTACTACTTGGAGAAGTCTTTGAAGTGACTCCCAAGGTCCTGCTCATTGCCTGCGCTTTCCTCAGTTTCCCAGCTCTTTGTTTTGGCCCTAATAAAAATGGGTGGTCCAGAGAAGTCTTTGTCTTAGCCCTCAGAGTCTCGAGCTCAGCTAAAGGGTTTTGACACTCCTGGAGCCCTAAAATCATACTAATTGTCTTGTTTTATTTAAGCCTTTGCTGTACACTCATGTGGGAGATAGGAGATCTAGGTCAAGACCCGATACACACATACACATATTTTATGTTACAAAGGCAATAAATGCTATAAATTCAGGGAATATGAAGGGGGTGTGGGGAGAATGCAACAACAGGGAAAGGCATATTTATCTTTTGAGTAAAGATTTAAAGCATTAGTTAAAAGAAAAATTCTTCAAAATAATAAATGAAAAACAGGATTCAAAGCTATTTTATATAGTTGGATCATAATCATTTCATATACTCCAGAAAAAGAGATTGACCTTAGATTCTACTACTCTGGATGATTTTTAAAGTTTATTTTTAGAGGTTTCTTTTTATTTTTGAATTTGTTTTTAATGGATGTACACTAAATTTCCAACAGAAACGGGGTATATTTTAGTTTCTTAAAAATTTCTCTCAATTCAATTATACTTACATGCTGTTATGGCTTGTGTCAAGATGTCCCCTTAAGGCCTCATGCTGTCATAGTTGGGGTTTTTTCCAAGGCAGCTGAATCCACAGTGTGTCACTGATTCATTGTACAATGCTAGGGTTAATGGTTTGTGATTACCAAATCAGTCCACTGACTGGTTTGGTACCACCCTAATTCCTGTAGGCTGGATACAATATAAGAGACAGTAAGGGGCTTGTCTTATCTCATTTGTGGCTTTGTTATCTTCTGCTTGCCATGACCTGTTTCTCTTCTGTGATGCCTCTCTACCATGTGTCACCCTGCTCTGGAGCCAGCTGACTATAGACTTAAACCTCTACCATCTGTGAGCTAAAGAGATCTTTCTTCCCTTAACCTTGGACACTGGGTATTTTGTCTGAGCAAGAGAGAAATAGCCAAGACACATGCCATGTTAGAAGCAGTTTTAACAATTTTCCTTCTACTCATGCTTCCAACAGCTAAGCATTGCTTCAACACCCTTCTGCAAAATCACTTATAAGAATCTGGCACAAGCGCTTGCCTGGCAAGTGCAAGGTCATGAGTTTAATCCCCTGTATCAAAAAAAAAACTATCTTTATCAGAAAAAAGGAAAAAAAAATGAAAATCAACAATGATTGATGAATCCATATTCCATATCAGGATAGCTGAAATACCTTGAACTCAAATGAATAGAATCATGTGTTAAGAATTTCTCTTTTTCCTGAATCATACTGATACTTTGTACTTTTCCAATTGCTTAATGACTGCCTAAGTTTCACTTCTTAGGTCCTACTACTTCTATTTTTAAGTCTACCCATAAATATCTTTAAAAATAATGTAAGCTATTACTCCCTGTTCAACAAAGAAAAAAAAATCAGTAAGTTCTTGACCTGTCCAAAGTCACACAATGTAGGAGATGTTTTTTTTTAGAATTCTCCAGAAGTATTAGGCCATGGAAACTTGCTGTAGAAGGTGTTGTACTGACAGTCACATCCATACTAAGGAGACTATCAGTAATGGAGTGGTGAACATAAATATAACTGGAATAATCATCTACTTTGGCTAGATAAGTAACCAGAAGCCAAAGCTTAAATTTTTCTCCTACATTGTGTGACTTTGGGCAAGTCAAGAATTACTGATTTTTTTTTTTCTTTGTTAAACAGAGAGTCACTTAGGAGAATGGTAAATCAGTGCACATCTGCATATTATCAAAAAAATGAGTCAGTATAGCATCAAATAGAGTAAGAAAAAGACTAAATATCAGTCTATCCTTGATAGATACGATACTAAGCTATTTTATTCTACTCAAGTTGATTTCCCTGTAAATGTGGCAGAATCCAGACTTTGAGGTAACCAAAACTTGAAGGCTCACTAGGTAAGACCACTGATCAAAAGACTAAATGAAGAGCAAGAACTTGAAAAATGGATCTTTCACCATATTCTGACTTGTTAAAACTTCAGACAGAGCCAAAAAAAGCTAAAATCTTTCATTCCAAGGACAGACCATGAGCCAATGAACTCATGGTAGATGGTAGAGGGTTGATTTAATCTCTTAGCTCCCCACGTACTTCGTTTTTGAGTTAAGGCAACAGAACAATGAATTATCTGTAAGAACAGCATGAACCTTATAACACAATGAAAAATGATTATATATATTCACTGAGTACGGATTTAGAAGATGATGTGATGTTCCTCTGTGAAAATCTACTTTATTTTTTATGATTTGACACTGCATTTGGAAGTCTAGATTTTTGCTAGGCTCTATTGTTAACAATCTTTGCAGGGACTGGTTTACACAGGAAGTTTCCAAAGACATGCTGCTGGTATAGCAGGGTGTGCTCACAGGGCACACCCTGACCCAGGAGGATGGCACAAGACTTTGACTCCTGAATGCTTGACACACATCCCCTTTTCTGCCTCTTCATTTCTTTAAGGAGTTTTAAAGTTTAAATTTATTTCTAAAAATGGGGGAAAAGCACTTTCATACATGTTTTTCTAGCTTGAATGTTCAATCTCATACCTTAGAGACAAGTACTTCCAACTCATTGTAGACATTTCTTCAAACATTTATTTCCAAACTCTATATGTTGCTACTGGCTACCTCGTAAATATTAGACATGGTTACAGAAATACTTAACTTCCTGTTACAGAAGATAAAGAGTTAATTCTTGAATCCTAGCTCAGCCCACTTATACCTCCCAGGCCATCTCACACCAGCATTTGCAATTCAGTTACTTTCTCATTCACAAGAATTTGTGTTTACTTGGATTTTTAAGTGTCCCACGTTTTTCATTTGTTTTCTTATATAGCTACTACTAATTTTTTAAAGTGTTCCACCAGATTTGCCAAATCCATAGCAAGATTCTTTTTCCCCAAATGTATGATGACAATAGCAGTCTACTGCCGGTTTTCCCCCTACGGAGGCTTCTTTCACAGTAAGGCTTCTTGGCTCCTTTCACACCTGCCTGCTCCCGAGTGCACCAGCCCATGTCCAAAGCCTGGTTTATAGGGTATTGTGTTTTACTGATTCTCAGATAAATTCTTCCTCTGGTTCTATCACTCTCTAACAGCTTAAGGTAGGTTTTTTTGAGAGGCAATGTATGCGTGTGAGTTTTTGCATGACAGAAAATATCTTTATTCTGCTTTTGTACTTGATGGATAAATTGAGTGAATGTGGAATTTTATGTTGAAAGTCATATTCCCCTCAGAATTTTAGGACATATCTCCCCTCTTGCCTACTATCTACTGCTGGTAGGAGGGTTGGCTGCTATTTGCTGTTGGAGGGCTGCCTTTCTTTATTAGTATTTTGAAGATGTAGTGTTTATTCTGGTTATTCTGATCATTTACAGTGATTAGATGGGTATACATTGTTGTGTTGTTGTTAGACTGGGCATTTGATCCCTTTTATTTTAAAATTTTATTTTGCTCACAATTTACATGGTATTTCTTGAATAATAATTTTCCTTGTGCTTCCGTCTATTCTTTTTATTGAAGTTACTTCAGTTAGTCACTTTTGATTCTTTTTCTCTCAGCATTGCCATCTTTTTGTTCTATTTTCTAGGCAACTTAATGACTTCTTCAAAAGCCTTGCCATTTTTTTATATATGTACCTTATTTAAAAATGCCAAGAGCTCTTGTTTTCTAATATTGTTTTTATAGTACTTTAATACTTTATAGTATATGCAATAGCTTATCATATATATTAAAATATGTATTTACTTGAAATTTTCCTTGCACTCCTACACTATGTTTCCTCTGAGAACTTTCTTGTTCTTTTCATTTGTTTTGGTCTGTTTTTCACCTTATGGATGATCCTCAGCTACCTGTTGATTCTTTGCTATCTGCTTACATGTAAGTATTTGTGATTTCATTTTCTCTGGCATTTTTCACTTTCTTCCAAGGAGAAGACTCAATAGCACACAGGTGGCTGCAGGCTTCCTGGGATGAGGAGGGTGAGGGGGAACATGGGTCTTGCAGATCAAAGTACAGCTTTACATTTCATCTCTGTCTTTGGTCTTCTCCTGCAATGTATTCTTCTTTGGACCTGTTAACCCAGGTCTAGAGAGTTCAAATCCATTTCTCTGAGGAATCAATTTCTGTTTTGCAGACAGTGAGGAAGAGAAGTCATCTGTCTGCATGGGCTAAAGCAAGGAACCTCATGAGCTATTGCAAAGACTTCTGAATCAGTTCTGTAATTTACTGAGGTGTTCTCTTACTTGGTCTTCATATTGTATACCAGTGGTGGTTTCTGAGGCATGTGGATATAAATTTTATAGTGCTTTTTCCCAGTCAATACATTCTCAGAAATCCTTGTTTAATTGACCTATTTCCCTTCTCTATAAACAACCTGTGTCTTAATTAATTACAACCACATTCTACTAAAACATTTTAAGAGAGTTTAGCTTATTTATAGCTGCTAATAACCTAGTGATGAGAATGAATTTCTTATCTCTATTAAAGTGCAGTGTTCTGATGAACAGAACTTTGATCCCTATATTTCTCTTCTGAAAGCCTTTTCATAGAACTGGGAGGGCTGATGTCCACAAGACAAGTGGCAGCAAGGCACTCATTGCTTGTCCAACACTGTCCACTGTCCACTTGGTATAATCCAACAACCCATGACACTAAGCACACTTTTTTCAAGAATCTTTAATTTCTGAAAACAGGAAATAGATAATTAAAATAAAATAGAAAAAGTTATCCAAATATTTAGAAATACTAATCTTTACTGGGTTTTATGTTTGCAACACATATGATAGGTATTAGTCATAGAAAATATTACAAGAACAAAGTAAACCTTTTCAAATAACTTTCTCAAAATTTCATTCCTATAAGGACTCAAAACCTAGATATAGATTGATCTATTAAAAATAATATTAATTGGCTGATTTTTATGGATTATAATAAATAATGAAATAAATGCTGGACTAGTAACAGAATCTAAAAGCAGAGCTGTAAATATAAGAAGGTGTTAAAACCAAAACAAAAATGCTTCTTTCTCTATGTATATAGGAGAGAAGTTCAATCTTCCTTCCTGTCATTAAGAGCCCTAAATACAATCAATGGATCATATACTTTCTAATCTGTGCTCAGAGCTGAAAGAAACATCGACACAAACTGCGTTGGAAGACCAAGAGCAGTGAGTTTAGCAGTGTGTTTACCTTTCCTGGAAATATACGCTCATCAAAAGCATATACTAAACCAGCATGTTTTGCCAATTCCCTGGTATCTTTGATTTGTCTGTATGGAATGTCTTTGTGCATTTATAAACCTGGCTTTACATAGAATAAAGAAAGCCCTGGACTGCTCTGTTAGTGCTGGAGGCAAGATTTAATGGGTCTGCACCAAGGACCCCATTTCCAGCTCCATGCTCAGATGGGTGTCACAGCTGGGCACTTAACAGTTAAAGATTTGGCATTAAAATAAGCCTCTCAAAGAGGGGAAAAATATTCTTGATTCCAGTTTTTTGGTTCTGTACGGGAGCACTTATGAATCTCCCCAGGTTGCATCATGTAAATTATGAACAGATAATTGACTTAACTTGACCCACATTGATTTTGATTTTTTTTAATGAAAAATGAACAAAAATAATGATACAGAATTTCAAAACAACCTAACAGGAGATTAACAATGGTTTTGTTTTAACCACTGTCACGGACACGTCTGTGATGAAGTTCTAGAAACAGCAATATGCATGTCTTCCTGTTCTGTGCTTTCCTAGGCTAAGGTGCTGATGTTCAAATCCTTTGAAGGGGCTCAGGCCACAGGTCCAGCCATGAAGGGTTCAGCTAGCGAATACTCTGACTATTTGCTCCAGTTAAAGGACCAGAACTCTGAGAAGCAGCTGGCTCTCCCTTATCTTTTCCCTTAGGAAAAAGCAAAACTTTGAAAGCACTAAAAAACATAGATTCTTTGACATTTGCCACAATAAAAGATTTTTTGGAAACATAGTTGGACCAAGAATTGCCTCTATGCTGAGTAAACACAAATAATCCATCCTCCTGAAAGGCCCCTGTATATAATGATTTGTAATGCAGTCAGGGCTAACCCTAGTGTATATCTTGAGTCTCCATCATTTCCACTCAAGGAAAGCACACTAAAGTCATCCCAGAGTGAACCTGAGCTCTGGAAGAGTCCCGGAATCTGAAATAGAAGCCATGGCCTCTAGGTTTCCACCATCTCAAGCCCAAAGCCTTGGACTCATAATATAAGGAGCAGGTACCAGCCTTCAAGTGAGACCCTGCAGCTACACTGCATTACTCAATACTAGCACTTCAGAGGTGGGTAAGGGAAGCTCGTCACCAAGAAGTAACTCGCCTCAGGTCATAGCTACCTGAAGGAAGAGCTGGAACTGGGTCTCAATATTTCAGTCCAAAACAATACATGATTTGTTTTTCTCATTACTAAACTTGGACCAAAACAAATCGGCCCTTTTTTTTTTTTTTTTGGTCAATTATCTTAGTATTTTCACATATTATCAGTATTAATAATTTTCTGTTTTTTGGATCAGGACCATCATTAAATATATAATCTAAATTATACAAAAGTTGGAAAGATTAATTACAAAGCATTCTAGCCTTTACAAAAATTAAGAATTTAGGAATGTGAATGACTGAGCATTCATTTATCATTCCTTGAAGACAAAACAGAACTTTCACAGCCTGTGTATTATTTTCTTAATTTTTACTTCATTAGAAAATTTCTACATAAAACCAACCATTCCCTTCCACAAAGGAAAGATAAATGGTACATAATTAACATCTTACTGGATTTCAAATCAGGGCTTAAAACTCTCTAGGGAGTCTTTTAAAATTACATAATATCTATCATCTAGCTTTAACCAGAGTACGGAAATGTAAAGATAACAAAACTATTAAAAAGCTACTATCTCCTTGACTGCTAGTAAATCTATGATCTAGAGCTTTCTTTCATAAACATAACTCATGCTAAAAGCACTTTCTTCTCTGAATATTCCCTATTCTTGGGAAGTTTCCCAGTATGGTTAATTTCAAAGCTACTTTTTTTCTACTGTAAGAGCAAGAATTATTTCCCTTTCAGTACACTTTGCTGCTATTAGATGATATATAAAATGGATAACTTACTGCTTTCTTCTCTGGAGCCTGAAAAATTTTCATTGTTTTGACCCAGCAATTGCACTTAGGTGAATTTGTTCAAAGAAATGAAAATATGTAGAAACAATTATTCACAGAATTACTTGTTATATTTTGACAATAAAAAATATAGATTTTGACACATGGTTAAATAAATCATGATAAATTCACTCACTGGATTATTAATAAGGGATTTAAATCATATTTTGGAGAACTGCTTAATGATATGAAGAAATACTTATAATAAACTTATAAGTGAATATTGCAAGTGACAAATAATTTGTAACTTGATTCAATCTATGTATCTACTGTATGGCAGTCTTTGCATTTCAATAATAATGCACAAGAATACTGACAATGAATGGAAAGCAGAGAGTGACTTCACTGTTTCCTACCTTACTAAATTTGTAAATTAAGAAATAATGCTTTTGTACTTGTGAAAAACACTGTTTTTTAAGTGTATTCCATAATGATCTACTTTTTGCCATATAGCTAGATAGTTGTGCTAGGAATGGAACATAATGCCTAAATTTTTATGTGTGGCTTATTCACTGATTATTCCACAGTCACATCACGTAGGAGACAAAAGGAGAGACGGACGTTTGCAGGACGACTGACTATAGTATTTTTCTTTAGATGAAGCTGAGATAAAAATTCACCTTATATTCCTGTTTCTTTTTTCCTTGGTCTCAGCTTCTTTTCCTTCTTTCTTTTACAAATTTGGTGCTAGATCAGATAATTATTAAGGTTAGGCAATGCCTCTGAAGTTTATCAAGGAAATCAGAAATGAAGGTAAAATTCTAGGTATATACAAGATTGTAGCACTATTATTCTTGAAGTACTGTTTCAATCATTGAGAGGTGATTTTGGAATGGTAAGATGATAAACGAAGGGTAATCCTGCACTGAGAAGTACTAGTAGATTGTTATTCTTAAGATTCCTTTAAACACTAAATGCAAGTTTAGCATTTACTGCAGCTAGAGATTTATATCCAACCAACCTTACTTTGTTTAAAGAATCTGTTGTTTTTTAATAAGCTTTTAGTTAACATTAAATTTATTGAAGTAACTGTAAAGTCTAGACAGTTCCCCAAGCTTTTGATTCAATTTACAAATGCTATTATTCTAAGGCTAGCAACTAATATAATACTCAAGTAAATTGAATATATATAAAACATTTTAAATTACACTTATAAATTTAACATTCAATATTCTCTTCCAGCCTTTCAATTTTCTGGATAGTAAATGTTCCCAAACACCTAAATAATTCTTTTTTTATTAGTATATGTTTGGGATGCAAATGAATACATTCATTCCAGGGAACTGGTACCTAAACATACCATATCTTAATCTTTATACTTCCCCTTCCCCTCCCTCCACTCTATATCCCCTTCCAATCTGCAAAAGGTCTTAGAGAGCCGAGATGAAATGAGCAGGGAAGAAGGGTTCTCATTTATACTGATGCAAAAGTAGACCCATGTAGTGCGTTTACCCATTCTCCACTCTTACCAACACCAGAGCCCAACACGGTGGAGACCACTGAGGAAGACACCACTGTCATCCCATGGAGGTCACGTTTTATCAGAATGTAAAAACACAAATGACTGTGACACATGATAAATACTAAATAAGTGATCCTTACAAAGGACTATCAAATTCAGAAAAAAAATAATTGTCTAATAACACCCATATTAAACTTGTCAAGGTGAAGAGTTTTCTAAACAGATACTGGGAAGCAGGACAGAGAACGTTCTAGGCAGAGATCACACTCAGCAGAGGACTCGGACAAATGAATTTGTACGGCATGTAGTGGAACAGGAGCCACAGTGGTGTGACCCGAGTGCATTACTCTGGTAGGGGTGGGTGAGCTGTCTTGAAAAATGAGAGAGATACAAAGGATTGTGCCTAACTGGCTAAGTATGAGTGACAGTTTTATAAAGATCATTCCGTAACTGTTGGATGCTCAAGTTATATTTTATCTGCATATTCTAGAATAGCTAAATCTAACCCTCTATTAACAACTTTCTCCCTCCTACTTTCTTCTTCAGACACCCTTACAGTATACTAAAACACACCAGCATCAGCCCGCAAGAAATCTGCTATGTTTTACTTATAAGCACATATTTAAATGTAAACTGAACCAAAACAAAAAGAGAAAGAAATGGCACAGAAATGCAGTTAGAGTCATCCAACAATTTTTTGATGATTCAACTATTGCTTTGATTAATTTCAAAACTCAATTATAAAGACCATCAACTTTAGTAAACAATCCATGGAATGGTTATTTATACAGTTTTAGAGCAATAATACACAGAGTAGTATTGTCTTACATTTTACAGATGAAGAAACTAAGAGTTTAGGTTGACTTGTCCAGGACTATGCAGTCATGGGTCAAATGGCCAGTACTCGGGTCTAAATCTTTCACTTTGAAGATCAGGTGTTTCCTGCTGCACTGTGGTACACCTTTGAAAGCACAACCATTTTTGAAATAAATAACAGGCCAATATGGTTTCCCTTTGAAGAAATTTGATTATCACAAATAACCAAAATGTGCAATATAAGTTTGGAAAAGCATAACTCCCCAGGTCCAGCGCTATATCCTGCTAAGAAAGGTGTTTGTGAAAGGGCAAGTCACTTTCTAACTCCAGCCTGCTTGCTGTTGTCTGGCTGTGGATTCAACCAAGCTATAAATACTCCAAAGTGCAAAGCTATGGCATCTTCTGAAATGCTCCTCAGAGCTGATGATCATTCTGAGAATGACCACCTGTTAGTTACCAAAAATGATTCCCATATTGCAGAGAAACCCTGATGAGCATTATGTGATATCTAAATTTAAACTCTTTCTCAAAAACCAATGGCTCTCCGCTACTCTGTCTAAGCTCACTCCCTTCCTTTTATTTCTCTTCCCTTAAAAAAGTAAAACTCGCGTGGGTTACGCCTCTCACACACATCGTGCCTCTGCTCCTACAGTCACGCCTGCCTGCCTGCATTTGCCCTCCCATGCTGAGGCCAGGCTTCTGCAAACATCACCCCTTTCCTTTCTCATCAGCATCTGGAGAAAGGGAGCCCCACTGAAAGACAGACCTAGGGACTGGAGTGATGGAAACAATTAGCTAGATGAGCCAGTGGTTAATTAGGACACCTGGATAGGTCAAGTACATTATAAAAAGGTTACAGACACTTGGATGATATAAAATCTGCTAACAAACTTGGCTTGCCTAGGGAAAAGTATGCTGGTCAACTCCCCAGTATATTTGTTATGAACTTGTTTGAAAGCAAAAACTAAGTAGGATTGTACAGAAAGGGGAAAAAAGAAAAAGGAACAAAACGTTGTATTTCTGGAAAACTATTTCTTGAGAGTAATGTAAGTAAGCCAGGGGTGGATTTAACTAATGTGCATATGCATTAAATATTATCTTCAGTCACAAAAATTTAAGAGTTATTAGTGGAAAATCAAATAATTAGGAGGAAAGTCCATTCTTTCTGAAGGGCTTTCTTTTTGACAGAGCTAAGGAAGTTTATAGTCCAGCTCTAACAAAGAGACTGCTACAAACTTTGAAATGTCTGCACATAATTTTAATTTCTGCTTAAGTTCACTTACCACTTTACAAGCTAAGGTTTGGGCATCAATTGTGAAAGGAACAAAAGAAAAAACCGTTATTTCAAAGATAAGAAACTACAATCCTCCAGATAATTAAATTGCAAAAAATTTACTGTGGGGTTTTTTAACGGAAAATACAAGAGGCAGAATTTACCTATTTTGTCCTTGCTGTACATTTTATATTCTTTGACTTGACGATTTAGCAATGCCTTACAAGAGAAAGGGCCATACTTCATTCTGGTTCAGAATATGATACATGTTCCTGGTGGAGGACATGGGGCTCACTAGCTCCGATTCAGCCTATGCTGTGGTCATTCTTAAAGAAAGCAAGCTTCATGCCTCTGTGGAATGTCTCCTAAAATTCATCTGTCAGAGCTCTAATATGGAACCACTTGAGCACTTGCTATCAGCCATTAAAGCAATAACAAAGGCCCTGGAACCTGCCGTTTGACCCCACCCTCTCTACTGACAGGCCAGGGAAGCGATGCATGGGAGGAATCAGAAACAGAAATCCCAGCCCCTGTCTCTCTTCATCGAGTCCCATAGCCTCCCTGTCAGAGACATGTACAGCTGCCCAACAACCTTAACTTACATAGGTTGTATCCTTGGTTTCCTTGATCCATGTCATTTGTTTGGTTACATTTTTCTCTTTGGGCACAAGTCAGATTCATGACAGGAAATGATAAAATACATAAAAGAGGACCACAGTGTCAAAGCTTCAAAACTTTGAGATTTTACTTCCTACCTATGACCACCAGTTTAGGAATCTGCCACCCATGCACCTGTTCATACGGACGCTCCCACTATCAAAATGTCAGCGCTCTACTAGCCAAGACCAAAGTGTGGATTTAGATGAATAAGAGAGGGGTACACTGATACTCCAGCCTCAAGATAGATCTTCATAAGAGGGGTAAGATCTTCATTCTGCATAAAAGGACCCAGGGCTGCAAGGAATCTCAGGTCCTACTCAGGATACACAGGGATAATTTTGTTATTTGAAGAGTTTGGAGACTCTAAAAATTATGCAAATTAGATTTTGAATCACAAAATTCTGCACAAAATAGAATGCTCTTCATAATTAGATATATAATTACTGAAAGAGGTTATTAGGTGCATATCTTTAAAAACAGGAGGGATTTTTCCTCTCTTCAATGTGATTTCAGTATTTCCAACTCATTCCTGAGGCTGGTCTAGCCAAATGCTCATTCCAGGGCTTTCCCAAACCCTGACTTGTAGCTACTGTATTACTTGATTATCTACTTCCTTATCTTATGAACAATTTTTTTCTAAGTAAACGCCCATTTCCTTTGTTCAAATCAAAGCAGATATTAACTGAAGCCTGGTTTTCTTAAATACGTGCTTCTCACACTTACTGGGATACATACACTGAAAAGTGGATGCTAGAGTTTAAAAATGCCTGAAATATGCTTTAATAAGTATGAATATGTTTAACACTGTACGCTACCAAACCATACTGCCCTTGATTTGAATAAAGCACCAAGGTTATTTTGAAAAAATCTTTTCTTACACTGGGTATTACGTGGCTTCCCACTCTGCGGGATAAATTTCTCCAAGTTGTGTCTCTTGCTATGTGCTCCTCTCAAAAGCACGGCTCTGGCAGGGCAGCAGTAGGCCAAGGGTCATTTTATGGAGGACAGAGAACCAGCTGGTCTCTCTGGTCTGTTCCGTTTCAGCTCTGTCTTGCAAAGCAGTGCCCAAACCCTCTTCCTCCCCAAAGAAGCTTTATCTTGAGATTAGGCTAATGGAAAACACTGGGGTCCTTGATCCAGACAGAAGAATAAAAAATATTTAAGCCCTTTTAGAAAACATGAAAGAGGATATATTTTCTCCAGCATCACGCTCTCCAATACAGTAACCACTCACTAGGTGTGGTCATTTATGTTAATTAAAAATGTTTGAATTGTTTCTTAGTCCTACTTGTTACATTTGCCACCTTTCAAGGGTGCAAACAGACACATTGGACAGCCTGGATCTAAAATATTTCCATCACTGTAGAGCTCTGTGGAGGAAAGCGTATTCTAGCAAACACCTTATTCTGAAACAGAGTAGAATATTCCATGTTGGAAGCTGGTTTAAGCCTCATTACAATCATTACATGCTATTAACATTCTCTTAGAAAATCCTTTTCATTATCCCCTTAGCAAACAGAGGCTCCGTTTCTAGTTCCAAGTTCCAAGTGATCCTTCCTGTCAGGATTCTCTGCTGAGTTTATGGCTTCTGGTCAGCAGGGGTGCTGGGGAAGTCTTAACTTTGTTCTTTGGAATTACAGTCTTGTTTTTCATAGTGGGTAAGGAATGTAATCTCCCAGGCCTCTCAAAATACTATTAGACAAGTCACTTTAGAAAACAAAAAGTCTAACAAAAACAATATAGCCTTAGGGCACATTTACACTCTCTGGTTACTCAAGTTACACTGCCAATTTTTTTTTTTTTTTTGGTACCGGAAATCAAATTCACAACCTCACACTTGACAGGCAGGCACTATGCCACTGAACTATATCCCTGGCTACACTACTATTTCTTAATTCACTTTTTTATTTATTTGTTCTTTGTGGTACTGGGGATTGAACTCACAACCTTGCCTTGCCAGGCAGGTGCGTAAGCCGCTGAGCTAAATCTCCAGCCCACATTTCTTTCTTTTCTTTTCTATTCTCTCTTTTTTTTTGTTTTTGTTTTTGTTTTTGTAGCAGGCATTGAACTCCTGATCTTGCGCTTGCTAAGCAGACACACCACTAAGCTAAACCCCGGCCCTATTCATTCACATTTCCAAAGCATCAGCTTTATTTCACAGCTCACCCAATCAGTAAAAATACACCGAAGATAATATCTACATTAGCTAATGAAAATAAATCATTTTTCCAAATCTAAGCATGATGATGTCCTTGCTTCACAAGTAGATGTCTTCCCAATAATGAAAGTATTCAGATGTCTGCATGAGTATGGGCTGGTGATATGCATTCATTCCCCATCTATTGTACACAAATTTATGTGACAGAAACAGGTAACTCTTGTTCTTAAAGACTTGACAAGGGAACAGTAATTTCAGGAGCATACATATAATTAAAGCAGTCAATTTCAAAATCCAGACTATTTAAATATGTTCCAGGTTCTTAAATAGCAAATAAAACATCTTGAGTCAAATTATGTATGCACTGTAACTAACCAAATAGTTGCTAAAATATTTTGAGTCTCTTAATGAGTTATCGATGCCATCTCACATTCCGTGTAAATCACATGCCAAATCAAACAGCTACTGGATCTCTCCACAGCACCTCAAATTACACCAAATACTGCTGAGTCTGGAACATGAAAGGAAACAATTCAACGTTTTTAACTAAAAATATTTACTGTGTTATCAGCGATTTTAAATAGACACATTTTAAATCTACTCCATTAAGAAAAAAGGAAAAGTCAGTGAATCCTAAAATATTAAGCAGGACTTCACGAACAAAACAGGGTATCAAGTAAGCATTCAGGAGACAAGAAAGAGGGACACACGGTGGCAGACAGCACACATAGATTTAAATTTTAAAATGAACAAGAGACAGCCCAGGAAGGAGTGAGGAGTGGGACAGAGCAGGGAGAGGCCAGTACCCCTAAGTGAAGCAGGTATGTTGAGGAGAGTGGGAAGTAATGTGGGGAGGGGTTCCTGCCTAAGGTTATAACTACTGGGATAATTCAAGTACACTTCACACATTTCATGAAGGTCAGATGACACAAGCAGGGAGCTGGGGAACCTTGCTTCACATACAGAAACTTTTTCCTACTGTTTTTGTTTTGTCTTTGTTTTACATGTGTTTTTCTTTCCAAAACCATGTAGAAGATTGTTAACATTAAAGTATTAGGAGATTTCACAGAAATTCCTGACTTCTCAAATACTTTTGAAAAACCTGAAGATCTAAAATCATTAGAGTAGAATCCATCATGACATCATCAGTTGCCTGAAAATGAAAAACTATGTGGAACTCTTTAAAGATCTCCTGGGTACCACTTACTTCTAGGGGAACTTGTGTCTGTACTTCACTTCTTGTAGGGTTAAAAGGAAAGGGAAAAATTTTCATAACCTGCTCATCAAATCAAAAAAAGTAAACATAGACCCAAGAAGTCCCTGGGTTCCAGAAGTACAATAAAGCATAATTGTCAATAGACTTGAAGAGCTCTATTTGATGTTTAATATGCAAAGGCTCTTATCTGGCCTTCTGCATGCATGTGCATTACCTAGCCCCTCCGTATTTGAGTGTGTGAAGAATACTGATCAGAAGAGATGAAATGCACTGTTTTTTCAAGGCGATCTGATCCGTCCTATGATGGGACATATTGGGCAAGAGTGAAGGAAACGTTGGTGGAAACCACGCTCAGTGAGGCACGCTGTCTCTGAGCTTATGGAGAGGCAGGATGCTGTGGTGAAGTGCGTACCAGAGACTAAATGTTATCGCGAAAATTTAGCTCTGAAGTGATACAGATTTGAATTACACTAGAAGGAATAAGAAAAATAAAAAGGCCAATTTGGTCTAGAAGATAGATTAGCTGTTAGAACAGTCTTCTAAGAATCAAGTTACTCAACAAAACACTGCACACTTCCTGTTCCACTAAGATGGAGAGCTCCCAACAATGCCCTTTCTGCTTCTGCTACAAATTCCCACATGGCTCACTTACTGGCCTCCCACAGGACTCCACATTTTCCATACTACTGAATGACAATGAAGATAAGATGGGTCATATAAACAAGAAACTTGAAGGCAGCTCCAGTCTTGACTCCCCTGAATGGTGTAACTATGGATATATCACAGAATATGTGTGTTTCCTGTCTCAGAGAGCACCAGATGACCTCCATGGTCCTTCTTGCTGGAAAATTCTAGGCTCTTTGGTTTATTATTTTTTCTCTGAGTAATAACTCCTAACCTTCCAGAAGTGACTGTGTCATCCCTCTGTTACTGTCACAAAGACCTGAGGTAACCAACTTACAAAGACAAAAGGTTTACTTGAATTCAGGATTTTAGACATTTGAACCTTAGCTCAGTTGACCCATTGTTTCTGAGCCCATGGCAAGGCAGGAGACCATGGTAGAAGTCTGTGTCAGAGACAAAGTCTTTCAGGTACTTTCCAAATCCAAACTATAGCAGTAACCAAACTGTAATCATCAAATACAAACTTATTAGACCTTTCGGGCAAAAATAAAAATTTTACTGCATATCAAGTAATTCTTCTACAGTTAAAAATTAGTATTAAGAGGCCAAACAATTTTGGAGGATGATTGGGCAGCGTATATTAAAGCTGAGTATACTTACATTTCATAGACTAGCATCTCAGCTCCCAGTTATATAGCTAAGGGAAACACATACATCTATTCGACACAGATACACATAAGCATGATTGTAATGCCACTATCTGTAACGGCCCAGATTGGAAAAGTTTTTCCAACACTGAGTATTAGAAAAAATACATGGCAAATGTCTGAGATGGAATGCTGCCTAGCAATGAGAAACAATGAACAATAACAGCAACAGGAAGGAAGACCCTTGCTTTTAATGTTGAATGAAAGAAATCAGGCAAAAGTTAATGTAGATTGTGTGATTCCAACTACATAAAGTTGAAAAATAGCCACAACTCACCCACTGTGTGAGACCATGCTAGTGGTCACTCTTCAGGGACTACTGACCAGCAGGGGTGGGAAAGGGGCCATGAAGGCCGCTGTTTCACCCACATGCCACTTACACAGGTAGGCGCCTTCTGCCAACATTCACTGACCTGTCTGTCCTTGATTGTACATATTTGTGCATATATGTCATCCTTACACACATGTGCTATATAAGCTTACTAAAAATAATATTGACAAAAGCAACAGAAAAC
The DNA here is from genome assembly GCA_004027455.1 of Hydrochoerus hydrochaeris. NCBI lineage: Eukaryota > Metazoa > Chordata > Mammalia > Rodentia > Hydrochaeridae > Hydrochoerus > Hydrochoerus hydrochaeris. The sequence goes on from PVLA01000241.1 coordinate 304,384, forward strand.
CATGAGCCCTAAAGTTTAGAAGATTGATGGATTTGTCAGAGTTGAAACTTTAAAAAATGTTTAGTGAATATTAAGAATGAGTACCTGTAGAGATCCTACTTTTTAAAATTTCTTTATATTTAAGTCTCAGGGGCCAACCCCAAAGCTAACTTGTGAAAAAAAAAAAGTATGCAATTATGATACACTTGAAATCAATTGTTTTAAAATTGGGTAAAAATGTTTTAATTGATATTTTAATATACAGAAATCTCTTCATTTGAACAACTCGTTAAAATGTATATGACCCTGTGAGTGAGGAAGGGCCAGGAGGATCACTGGGAGCACCAAGTGGTGCAGGAGGAGGAGGTTTCAGGCTGGTGCCTAAAGAGGGTAAGAAGGTAAGAAAGGAGGGCCAAACAGAAGTCTAGGTAAAGCATCACACCCCCCACCTCTTCCATGTCTGGGCAAGTAAAGATTTTCCCCACTTTCCAGAGAGACCAGGAGAGAAAGGAGGGAGCAGAGAGAAAGCCTCAGTGACAAGAACTCTCTGGTCTCCCAGCAAGTGAGCAGGATGAGACAAAGAGCTGGGTCCCTGTGGCTGTGGCAGAAAGAAAGAAAAGGAGGAGAGAAGAGTTTATTATACTCCCCAGAACCTGGGAGCCTCATTAGAGGTAGAAAAACCGGGGAGAGGAAGAGGAAAACAAATTACTGCCCTGTCCTTTAAAGAAAGACTTTTTATGCTGGAGAGGAGAGAAGAAACCGGGAGAAGCTTCAGCCAGCAGCCAGGGTAGCTCAGGGCTCCTGGCATCACCCTCAGAGGCCCAGGCCTCCCGGGCAGTAGGACTCTCTCCATGCCCCATTAGAGCTCGCTGATGTGAAGCCAAATTTAGTTCAGTTCGTTTTCTATTCCAGGAGCTTATAATTGAGATTCAGGGATTTCAATGCATGACAAGCTGCTTGGGGACATTTCTGATGAATTAGGAGGAAATGGACTAGAAGGGCCCAGTCCATGGAGAGAGGGAAAGAGAGGGGCAGGCACATCACAATGAGCCACCAGGTACAGGGATCGGCCGGAGCTGAGAACATTACCCACAGATTCCCCGTTCCTACAATGGCCCCCCAACCTTCCACCACTTACTTCTTGTCTTCCACTGGTTTGGGGTTTCTGTAGATATCTGGGTTTTGTGACAGAACAGCCTATAAGGCAGATGAGATGAGATTTGAGGTCCCAGAGGAGATTAAGGTCAGGAGTCAGTCCCTTTTCTATGTGAGATTATAATCATGCATGCAAAAAATGGCCATCCTGTCAGGACCCCAGAATCCCTTCTTACTACAAATAATTCCATCGTGAATGTCTTCTAAACTAGATAGTAAAATTACTAGCCAATTTCTTCTTTCAATCCAAGGCTAGGTCTTACGGAAATTTTATGTGTGTCTAAGCCTCTTATTTTTAGTTTTTGGATTAGTTATGTGAATTAATAGTTACAGGTATTTTTATATTTTGTCTCTCTAAGTCTATGATAATCTCTTAAAAAGCTTGAGAAATCCTGCTATTTTCTATACAGATTCTTCATTCATTGAGCTAAAGCCTTGACCAGAGGAGGCGCTCTAGAGACAGAACAGTAATGGACAAGAAAAGTCGTCATCAGGGTAGATTTTAGGGTTCAAAGGCAGAGGTAAAGAGACCTAAAGTGAATCTCAGGAAATTTTCTTATTACATTTTCCCTCTTCACAATTCACATGCACACACGTACTTTCTTTTGGCTCTACATAGAATTTCTGATCTTTTATTTTTTAGCAGGTTCTGTGGATATATTCTCAGGTGTTGACATGATAATCTCACCTTAAAGATTAATAAACATAAAGTGTTCACCCTATAAGCTCCGCTCCAGGACTTAAAAACTTGTTCTCAGAAATGCCCATTCTTATTTCTTCTCTGGGTAAGGCCACAGATTCTAGTTCTGTCCTCATCAGGGATAGCACTTATACTATGCTGTAAGTAGCTATTTCTTAAAGATAGGAGCACTTTTAATGCTTTAAAAAATATTTTTCCCTGGATATGTCAGTTATTGTGAATTTAAAATAAAAATTTAAGTGGGAAGCCCTACATGAGGGGAAATATTTTAGGAACTAAAGTACTTAAACTAAAATTATATTTTCTTTCTTTTAATGTTTTTTCCAGCTTTTTTATCAGTACATATCTGCAGTACTTACTGACTACACTCTTTGTGAGACATGATTGGTGCCTGTATATAATATACTTTAATCCTGTTTTTCAAACTTTTCCCTCCTCTCCTTCCCCCATCAATCTCTTGATTCTCTTTTCATTTCATGAAAATTTATCTTCCTACATTATATTATCTATCTGTTATTTTGTTCTTTATTGATATTTTGGGTTTCTCATATAAAAGAAACCATGCAGTATTTACGCTCGTTTCATTTAATGAGTGTTCTCCTTCCTTCATATTGTTTTAAAGTTACCCTCATTTAATTAAAGAAGTATAATCAGTTTGTTTATATGAAAACATGAGATTTGTCCACTGTTAAAAAAAAAAGAATGTGCCATTTATTTGTTATGAAGTAACAAAAGTTATCAAGACCTGACTTGTGTTGTTCTAGCTATGATTGCTGGACTATGGGCCAACCCTGCTGAGAGCACAGCCATTAAAGACTTTTATATATATTAACTCTGCTGTCATCTACATACTGGTACTCAGTCCAGGCGTACAACACTTTTCTGATGTGAGACACAACATTAAAGGATACTGCTTTTGTTTAAAAATGCATACATTTACAGAAAACCTACAAAGTCATTTCTTTTCGTTCCAATCAATAAGAGATCAGGAAGCTAACATTTGGAAATTGTAGCTTGCTTTCTCTGAGGGAAAGAAGATACATCTGCCACTCCCACTTCAATTCCACATTCATCCCAGGCATACCCAGTAAGATGCCCCAATTATAAATAAGATTGAATTGCCATATTTTATATGCCCACAGCAAGATAAACTCTTGAGCACGCTGAAAGAAATCTGGAAGAAAATAAAAGGAGGCTCTACAGCCAGTGTCTCCTGTGAGGGGCCTCCCACCACCTAAGGCAGGTAACAATGGGGAGCCAACGCCCAGGAAGTACCCGCCTCAGGTTCTAGGGCCAAGAAGGCTTCCACAAGGAGGCCCCAAGTCAGCCTCCCTTCTGTGCCTCACCCACCCACTCTTCCTAATTTCCTATTTTATACTTTGAGGGTATAAAAAGGAGCTTAAAAATGTATATACTTTTAATACAAAGATGATGTTACCGGTCATAAGGGACATAAATGGCAAAACGTCAGTGTTGACACTACTCCCCCTGCTTGGGGAAACTCTTCTGCTCAGTGAGTGCATGTGCAGTGGTCCTGCCCACGGCTGGTTCTCACGCAGCAGGCGGCGCATGCAAAGGATCGATTTACTAGCTCTGCTGTGTTTTTAGCAATTGAAATAAAAAAATAATATAATGAACAAGGAATAAACCTACAAATTCAGCTATGATTTGGAGACAATTTGCAGGTTTCATTATTCTGGTTCCTATTTATAAAATGTTCAATAATTATGTATTGCTAGGCATGGTGGCACATGTTGTCAACCCCGGAACTCAGGGAGGCTGAGGCAGAAGGGTTGGAATTCCAAACACAGCCTAGGCAATCTCGTGATTTAGTGAGACTCTGTCTAAAATATATATATTTCACTAGAAAGATCACGGGTTAAATTCCTATGCCACAAAAATTATTGTACGCATGCTATGTGAAAACAACTATTATTAAAAAAACAGACACAACATAGTCCTTGAAGTGGACTTCAGAACAGCGGTTTAAACATTGTACATTGTAACTGATGTACATAATCAATACAGTAAATTATTACCATTATAAAAAGAAATGGTATCAAAACAAATATGTTTTATCCCACAAACATATGTATATAAATACAAATCTATGCACACATATGGGCTTATATCATACAAATACAATCACTGTTTCAGGAAATTTTTCAGTTACATTCACACATACATGTATAGGCACATGTATACATATATGAATTTCTTATGTCTGTTTATAGCAATTGCCAGTGTAAAATGCATTTCTTATGCATGTTGTCAAAGAAACAGAAAAAAGACAACACTGCTCTCCATCCCTAAGATTAGGACTCCCAGTTTCTCTACTGTTGAGCTCAGTGCCCCCAAACTTCTCTGGACCTCAGATTCTTGGTCTGCTGATTAGGGTTTGGATTGCGAGCATAAATGAGATAATCCACTAAAACAGTTCAACACGGCCTTCAAGGTATAAATATATTTTTAACAAATGGTATTCATTAATCTTACAAAAGTTATTTCATTTAATACAAGGCCCCACCAAGGCAACACTACAAATGTGATTATTCCACTTACAAATGAGAAACCACAGCTCACAGTCTGTGACTCCCTGCAAGTTATGCAGCTAATAAACAGCAGTGACAAATGCAGAAACCAGTTCTCCTAATGCTATATTTCACCCCACTGACTGTCTTCCAGCCTTACAAGAGAAGCCCATGGGATGAAGCACACTACCAAGCCAAGAGGGATGATTGTGGTATGAAAATATGAGTGAACAAATGAAGGCAGAGAGCGATATTTTCACTTTGTCTCCTTTTGTCTTTTCCTAGGTTTTACGTGAAAGGAGCTACTGCCCGAATGTGTAGGGCTTTTCTTTTAAAATTTGGTTTATGAACCTTTACAGTAGACTATTATCATCCACATGAACATATATAAATGGCTTCTCTAATCACGCAAATATTTTGGGCAAATTCAACTAAATAGATTCAAAAATAGAAAAGGAAGAAATATTCCACTGTTCATAGGACTCACCATTCTGACCCTTGCCTACTTTTTCTTGTAGAATTTGATGTTAGCTCAGCTGATCCAGACAGCTGAGGTGGGAGAATAGGAGATACCCACGTCCTTTAGCATTGCAGAGACCAATTTTTTTCTCTAATGAGCCATTATAAACAATCTTTTACTTCTTTTTCAAATTAAGTGGTTGAAAAAACTTATAAACCAATTTTAGAGAAAACTATTTTGTCTGAGAAGGAAAGCTTTTTCAAAAGAAAAAAAAATGAGTTAGAGGATCCCAAGTCTCTGTAGCCAGTGTGAACTTTCTCATTTTCTAAGCAATCCATAGTTGAGTAGGTTCTGACAATATTAACTTTGCTCTGTCTCCCAGAAAGTCAAAATATCTGTTACATATTTTTATCTGCATTACATTATTATACATATTCAGAGAAAATTAAGTGCGACATGGTTCTCCCATTTCCATCTCTTTTTAATTGATGACAGTTACTGAGGAGGGCAAATGTCAGCTCCTAGTACTTAATTCAATGCTTGACAACTCTGGCTGAGGCACCCTCAGTTTCCCTATGAAAATCATTGTTCCTGATTCCTTGGGCTCCACAGTGTTAATTTATCAAAGACCTCTAGTACCAGTCATTATAAATATCTGTCACTATCTGCTTATTTGGGGGACATGAAATGCCTGAGGACTCAATTCCTATTTGTGATACCTCAGGACATGCTTGCTATTTATGAGCCATCATTTTATACTAGTCCAATCCACCAACCACTGATTTAAACTAGCAGATCATTGGCCTATGACCCACAAAACCAAATTTTCTGAATTTAGAAACTTCTTGGGTGGACAAACAGGTCACATGTGTTGAAATCTGTGTTTCCATGGTCTGCTACAAGAAGAAGTGTAATCCTCTTTTTTTGTTGTTGTGGTTTTTCCCAGGTTTTGGCATCAGCAGTTCAATGCAAAGCAGTTTACTTGACTATATTTCCACATCACATTTATGCTGCATGACAGATTTGTTTAAATAATCTTTTACATATTTGTTGATTACCCCAAATTCAAAATTCCAAAATCTTTTAAAATCCAAAACAATGTGTTGTCATGATGCCAAAAGTCCAATTAGCTGAAAACATACAAAATTTATTTCATGAACAAAATTATTAAACTATTCTATAAAATTACCACCAGGCCATCTATATGAAGTAAATATGAAGCATAAATGAATTTTGTGTCCAAAATTGGGTCCTATTCCTAAGATACTTCCTTATCTATATGCAAACATTACCAAAAAAAATTGAAACCCAAAATACTTCTATTCCCAAGCATTTCTGATAGAGGTTACTCAAACTACTCCATTATCTCCTTTTCCATAAGTTTGTGGCATCTCTCATCTATTTTTTGCAGGCTTATGGAAATGCATTTGGAAAAAGGGAAGCAGCAAGTCACACAAGGTTTCTGTTTGCTCAGGCAAACACACATTTCTTCCCATCCCCTTTTTCTCAAAGGTCTCCCAACCTTATCTATTTTTCCAGGCTATCCTGGTAATATAGTCCTTTATTACACATCACCCCAGCCATTATACACTTCTGCTTGTCCTCAACTTTCAACAGCCTGTTTACATCACGTAGTGATGTAAACTGCTTATCCCAGGACTTTAGGCTCTTCCTCATGCCTCTTGCAATTGTATTCTAGTAATATCTAAGATATACCTCTCCCCTGTACATCCGAGTTTTCCCACTCAGGAACTCTCATCAGAAAGGTATATGATCTGTGACAAGCAGCCATACCTCCTGCAAGTTAATGGTCTGAGGATCTCAATTTTGAAAAGTGGTTCTAGTGGAGAGGTTAATAATAAGTCCCTGGAGTCAGGTACACTGGATTCAAAGATTAGATCACGGCCAACCTGCCTTTAATGTCACTTTCAATGTCTTCATAAAACAGGACAAATAACAGTGAGTATATTGTCAGGGTTGTGAAAATTAAAGATTATATATATAAATCACAGCACCTGGAGCATAATACAAGCTCACCTGAAGGCGTGGTTATCGGTTTCTATCCACACACACTACCCAGTTACTTGTACTGCCTGACCAATGTTACGGTCATGGCTCTGCTTTACCTGGAAGGCGAAACTTCATTCAAGGATAGAAACATGATTTTATCCCAGAATGACTTTCACGAAGACTGAGCCCAAGGCCAAGTACGAACAGCACTTTTACTGTAACATATCAGGAAGATACTGGGAAGATACTGGAAAATATTTTTAAAGGGCTTTGTAAGAAGCATATTAATAATGTAGTATTAGTTATTTAACTCAACAGAGTTCAAGGGAAGCTAACACAAGACATCTGATGCAGCTCAAGTGATCCAAGCTTCAAGGCCAGAGGACTCTTATCTAGAAAGACAAAAAGATCTGGGTCTTGAAAGAAGAGATAAGATGAAAAGGCAATGATTTCCCATTACATGAGTGATTAGATGAGGTATGCTTCACTTTGAAAAAGTAATTATATAAATGATTCTACTTTGTTCAAAGAAAGTAGAAAAGGCTTGTTATAATGTGCTTAGAACTATAGAGAAGGATCTCAGAAAAATGATCTTACACAGGGAGAAAAATCTTTCAGGTTTTTTTTTTTTTTTTAATCTCTAAGGCTGGGCTTCTTGGGTTTGAAGTGCTTACACATCACCTGATGATACTGTTAAAACAAATTACAATTTTGACCCAATAGTCAGGTGTGGCCCAATAGTCTATATTACTAATAAGCAAGTGAGGGCCACACCTTAAGGCTCCGAGCCCCAGGTGTCCAATGTAGCAATGGAAAGTCAATTGTTGGTCCACAGATCAAGCCCAGATTGTCAGGGGATGACTTTTCCTCCCCTCTACCAATGAGATTTGTGCTATGTCTATACAACATGCACACATATGCACGCACACACACACACAGGCTGCACAAGTCATGCAAATGCTCTCAGTGAGGGTCCAGTCATTCAGGTCACCTACACCTATAGGACTAGACTCTAGACACACCTTCTAGGACAGGCATTGCAAAGTGAGGCTCCACTCAAATGACCGGGGTGAGACAAATCTAGAGAAAAATGGGGGACCTCTGGCCCAGGTTATCGACTCCCACTTCTGGCACTGAAAATAACAATGGCACCCCACACCCAGTCACAAAACCCATATCTGTCCCATTACCATTGCTTCCTCTGACCTTGCAAAGCCTTGGCTGCAGCTAACATCCACTAGACTGGGTCCAAAAGCGAGAACACATCTGCTGTGTGTCACTCCCTACATCCCTGACCATGACTTCTCGTCCTTCAGGAGGCTTCCTCAAACATTTTCAATGTGATTGTCCTGCAAGATCATGAAGAGAATGGCTACCACCAAGAAATTAACACATGCCGCCAAGAATGTAGGGAAAAAGGAACGCTTCTCCACTGTTGGTGGAAGTCAGACTGGTGTCACCACTGTGAAAATCACTGTGGAGATTCATCAACAAACTAGAGGTTCCATTTGACCCAGCTATTCCCCTTTGGGGTATCTTCCCAAAAGAATTAAAAGCCTCATAGCACAACAATATATGCACACCCAAGTTCATGAGAGCATACTTTGAAATAGTGAAATTTTGGAAACAATCCAAATGCTTAACTGATGAATGGATGAAGATGTGGGTTTTTATGCAGTGCAGCACTATTATGCTATAAAGAAGGATAACCTAGACGTTTCTAGATAAATGGATGCAGCCTGAGGCCATACTCTTAAATGCAATAAATCGGACACACATGTTTAAATATCACATTTTTTCCTCTGGAGAAATCAAAAGTGTAAATAGGACCAAAATGTATGATAGATGTTGAGAAATGGGAAGAAAATGTTCAAATGAGAAGGTGAATAAGGGAAGGAAAAAGGAAGGAACAAAAAATAATAGAAGGGAAAATGGAAGCAAAGCCTATGTCGGTAAGGAGGAGAAAAAGGTTTGAGGGGAGGAGAGGGGAATGGGAAAAAGGAGAACAAGATACCACGTACAAGCACAAATGCCCTCTGATGGAAGTGTACGCATCTAAGATGCACCAATAAAAAACTTTAAAATTCGAAAAAAGTTGCTGCATCTTTGTCCCAATCAATAACAGTATCTCATAGTGAAGAGCTGACTGGAACCCATAAATGTCTAACTGAGCACATCTGAGAATCTGAATGAGGCAGAGAAAAGTCACAAATTCAGGGGGCTTGATGGGTCAAAATCAAAATCGTCAAACTGGGTGTCCCCCGAAAGAGTTTTGGCCCAGAGTAAGTTACAGGATGTTACGGCGTGGTCTAACACGGGGGAAGGCCGCATCAGGGATGCTCATCCTGATGGCCACTTCCTCCTTCTCCACCATTACAGTTTCTTTCTTCCTTTCCCGGTGCCTGCAAAGAAAATTCCATCAGCTCCTCTGGCGTCATCAATGCCTAGAGGCGCCACATCCAATCAAAGGTCACATATACCCCACACCCCACATCCAGGAATAGGACAAAGCCAAATCCTTGCCGATAGTGAGCTACTTGCCACATCCTTTAAATAAAAAGGCCACTTTTAGTTTTTCTTACATTCTGCTCCATTATTGCACCAGAAAACTCTACAGCCCCTGCCCCAATCATACCAAATTCTTCTATTCAGCTTATTCTTCCATTTTCCTAAGAGACAAATGCAATCATCACTTAGTCAAATTTGTAATCCTCCTCTCACCATCCTCCACACTCAGCAGATGGCCTTGCCTCCCAATTCCACGACAGAGTAGAAGTTACCAGAAGTCCCACAGCCCTGACTCTGCACAGGTCTTCTCCTCCCTCCTTTCTCCAACCAAGAAAGACCATTGAGTCTATATGTTTGCTGGAAGGCCTTTTTCTCTGATTCTTAAGAAGTCTACAGGTGGAATCAAACACATTCTCCAGTATCAACAATTTCAGTCTCAGTCTCTCTCCTTTACCCTTTCTGCTATAGTTTTCCCCAAAACTTGTGCTGCGATTTGATCTCCATAATGAAACATTAAGAAGTGGGATCAGGTAGGATCTTTAAGAAGTGAGTAGGGCTCTGTCTCCATGAGGAGATTAACCTATTCATGCAGTTCATGGACTGTTAGAAGTTGTCTCAGGTGTGGGTGTGCTATGAAGGTCGGTGTGACTAGGTGCCTCTCGTGTGTGACTAGGTGCCTCTCGCATGCCTGCCTCTTACCATGTGACACCCTGTCCTGCTACAGGACTCCACCAGCAAGATCATCACCAGGCACAACTCCTCAGACTTGGACTATTTTTACCATGAGCCGAAGTACACCTTTTTCTTTATAAATACCCGGTTGATGATTGTGAGTTATTAGGAACAAAAGATAGATACTCCCTTCCCTCCTACACCACTGTCATTTTCAACTGTATTTAAATGTGTTTCACATCCTTTGTTTTAAAATTTAAGAGCAAGGCCACAAAAAATGGGAGGAAAAAGCAGAGGAGAAAAGAAGAAAATGGAAACTGGGTTTTCTACCTTCCTGGACTGTGTTTGCTCCCCATTCCCTCTGCAAGTCCCCATGGCCACACTCACCTTCCTCAATTCCTGCACCTCTGAATCCACCCAGCACCGAAAGCAATCTGGCTGCTGCCACCACAGGGCAGCAAAGTGGCTCTTGCCTGTGTCTCTAGCGGTCAGTCACTGTGTGTTACTGCATTAAATGACCATTCCTCAGTCAAGTAGGGAGGTAAGATCCCCGAAAATGAGGTCAGTTAGTGAAGAAAACAACCATAAAACTAAAATGTGACTGATTTCCAGCTCACCTCACGCAGAGGTGGAGTCCTGTAAAAAGCACGAAGGCAGCGTGGCTTCCTTGCACCAGGCAAAATAAGAAAGCTCAAGAGAATCTGTTCATTAGAATGTTCCCAGAATGGAGAAGTTCTTGGAGGGCATCACTTCTTTAGCTCATAAGACTCTTTTCTTGACTCAAAATACAATATAGGTAGCCAGTCTTATAAACCAAAAAGGAAAAAAAGTACTTTCCTTTAAACCTGAGACCTTTGAGTTCTCTCTCCATTTCTAAAGTTCAACAGGTATCCTGCCTTCTCCAGATTTTGATAAAATAGGGATCTCTTGCTACAAGGTTAATATTTCTCATTCTGACTCAAGAGTCTCTTGAGTCCAGCTAGGATGCAGGGATACTAGACAAGCTTCCAGCTCTCCTGGCTGATGAGTGGGTCACAGATGGTCACAGGTAGTGAGAGTAGCCATTTCTAGGGACTGGGGGAGCTGTTCCCCAAAAAGACTACTGAAGTTACTTCAAAGCTTTGTTTGCTTGTTTTAGATATGGACCTTCAGAGAACCTCGTTTACAAGACACCAGCCAAAATTACAGAAAGGCCTCAACTCTTTTAGATGACCTAAAGCAACTTTACTGATTATAATGCTAAAAACTCTCCTCTCAGAGGGATTTCTAGCCATTCATGTTTCTTCTTCTTCCCTTCTTCTTCTTTCTTCTTCTTCCTCTTCCCTCCTCCCTCCTCCCCCTCCTCCTCCTCTTTTAAGACAGGATCTTGCTATGTAGCATGCTAGACTTGAACTCACTATGTAGCCCAGGTTGGCCTTGAACTTGCGGCGATCCTCCTGCTTCACCTTCCAGAGTGCAGGAATTACAGGCATGCACCACCACATCTGGTGCATTTGCCACCTTTTTTCAACATGTGATGCATGACTTCTAGCTGAACATGCTCAGGAATGTGTCTGCCTCTGCGTGTGATACGTCTTTCTCATGTGAGTAAACGTGTTTCTCTAATACAAGCTCCTGGCTTTCTTTGTTCAGAGAGGTGATGCTCTGAGAATCACTCCCCATGTGTTTCTCACTCCCTGCAAGCCATAAGCCTTCCCCACTCTCTTATCTGCTGGTGCTGATTACTGGCTTTGCATCCCCAATGGGCAAACACCTTACGTTCAGTAGGAAGCTGTCCCGGAAACAAAGTGTGGTATACTTATCTCGAATCTACCTCAGGGTTAAGCACTTGGGTTTCAACATCCTGAATAAGAATAGTGCCATGAGTAAGAATCAGTGAACTTGGATGAGCTGCGTCATTCATTTTTCTACAGAGAATTCTTTCATAAGTTTCCTCCCAAAAGAAATCCTGGAAACCTTTTTGCTGTGTGTGTCACACACATAAAGGCTTGAAATGTCAGGAATCACTGTTTGATTTATCAGCCAAAGGAAACCTCCAGGTCTGTATCACTAACCCTCCTTTTGTTCTTTTTTTTTTTTCCACTTTGAAACAAGGTCTCACTATGCAGTTCAGGCTGGCAAGCTGATCTTGAAGTCACTCTGTGGCCTTGAACTCATAGAGATCCTCCTGCCTCAGCCTCCCAGGTGCTGGAATTACAGACATGTGCCAGCACTCCCAGTTTAACCTTTCTTTTTACTTTTTTTTTAACCTGACAACATTTAAATGAGTTTGGGGTATATACTGTCATTGAAGACAGACTTAATCACAATTTCTCTTCGCACATAAAACCTACTACTTTTATAAGGTGAAGTCACTTGACTCTGACTTGGAGGCTTTGCCTCTGCGTCAGATCCAAACTAGTCCCTGAATTTCTGGATCTTCCTCTAGAGAGTGGGGAATGAATACTTTTGGATGAGGTCAAGGCCATCTCAGTGGTGTGGGTGTGTCTTCAGCTGCTGGAATGCTTGCGCTTCCACACCTGAGCACCGAAACTTCAGAAAGCCTAATGGGACCTGGCTTTGCCTAAGGGTTGGTGCTGAAGCTTAAGTGACGGGCTTCGACAGGTCTCAACGCTTCTCAGGGCATCTGCATGGCTCATAAGAGAATCAGCCGAGGTGGACAGACGCAGAGCTCCCCCGTTCCCTCGTGCCTGTGTTCCCGCAGCGCTCGCTCCGTGCAGAGCTACTCGCACAGAACTCAGCACACTGCACAGCAAGGGTGGGCCCCAATCGCTCACCCAACTGGAGTAAATTTCCCTGAGGGTGAGAAACCATATCCTAGTCATATTTGAATTCTCTTGACTTATAAAAGGATTCCTGTGTAAGAGTTTTTAAAAGAAAAACAGTTAAGTTATTACTTGTGCATTTTAAGGAAAAGACATATGGCATAAATCAGAGAAGGCCTGAATTCTGTAATTGTGGCTAATTTGGTGAAGCGCTTGATTGATTTGTGCTATTTGACTAAATGAAAGAGTGAATGCCTCCCAAAGAACATTTTATGAGATTTCAATGGGAAGACCCAAAAGCAAGTTTAGATTTAATTGACAAACAGTATTTTTTTTTAAGCAGTGAAGACACAGAACTGAAAATCTAATAAACTTCTCTGGGTTTAGATTGGATTGTTTGTTAATATTCCTGTGTTCTCACCACCCTCACCCTTACCCTGAGATTGCCAAAACCAATTTGCCTTTTGAGCCCACTTCAGCTGGTTTAAGTAAAAAAAGATTTACTACAAGGTATTAGATGACTTTAAAAATTCTAAAGTTATCAGTGAAGCAAAGAAAAATATTTCACAGCCAGCAGCAACATGAGCAGACAGGGCAACACTGCTTCCAGCAACTCTACCAGAGCTACTGGGACAGCACCAGTTCCACGAACAGGACATTAAAATTTCAGCCAGTTTCCCCAGAAGAATGTAGCACTTTCAGCACACTGCATCCAAGTAGCTCATTTCACCAAATCAAGTTTCACAAATACAAGATTTAGGCAGAACTAGGTTCTCTGGCTGTGTGCAAAAAACTGAAACTTATTTCTTCCTTCCTCCTTTTATTTTTCTAATAGCTTTCCAGTGTCTATCACATAAAATGCTCCAAAATGGGTGGGTTTTTGGTGAATCAATCTGCTACATAAATAAAAGCATAAAAAAAAATCTCAAGCTCTGCAGATAAGAACTACAGGGCTGGCTTGAAGAGTGTTACAAATATGTGGGAACATAAAGCCAAAGTCATGAAACAGGGTCTTGCCTTGATGTCAAGAGAGACAAGACAGATTTTTTTCCCCCTACATGGGGGTTCTACCCAGGGCCTTCACACTAAATAGCATCCCCAACCCCAACGGTTGACAGCAGCGATTTATCACAACAGGCAATCCCTTTCTCGCTAAGCCACTGGCTCCGGAAGAGGAGCTTGGATTTCCAGTCCTCCTGCCTCAGCCCCTCAGCGTGCAGGGATTACAGACAGGCATCACCATGCCTGGCAAGACAGATTTTTATATACTGAGCCAATAAAAATATAATTTAAAATAAGGGATGTTTCTACACTTACGGGTGAAGCTGTTCATCTTTTTGTCTGCTAACACCTTTGTTATTTTTCCTTCAATTGTTCCTCATTCATATTTTTGTGGGTTACTGGCCATTTTCTTCGTACTGATTGGTAAACTTTCTTACTGAGAGAAAATAAGTCTTTGTAATACACACTGTAAACATTCTTTTTCTCATTTGTCATGTGTCTTTTGACTACTTACAGCTTTTCCCTTGTTTTATAGAAGGTTGCTACATATAACTGGGCAACCCAACATACATGTGAAGAAACGAGAAACTAACAAATTAACACAGTAATTGGTATCAAATAGAGTTTATAATCTGATAAATATAACCTGCAATCTGACGAATTAGATTTTTAAAAAAATAGACAAACTGGCCAGGAGTTTGGCTCAGTGGCACAAATGCCTGCCTGGCAAGTGTGAGGTTGTGCGTTCGATCCCTGGTACCAAAAACAAGGGCAAGTTCTGCTACAGCATTTTCCCATCATCACCATTTAAGTAAAGTAACTTCATATCAAAATTTATATGACTTTAAAATACCTTCATAGGAATAGCAGAGGCCAGATGCTACTACGCCCAGCTGTCTGGCATTGCATGGAACCAAATTAAAATTTCTGATACATTTCTGTTGTAATATCTCAAGTGTGAATAAAGTAATCAATACTGAAGACAATTACTGTGATCTTAAATCGTTTTGGAAGCCTCACTTCATTTTTCTAGGTAAAAATGAGGATCTTGAGAATGGTCTGGATGATACATGTGTATCTCAGAAACAGTAAAACCGTATCTGGATTTCCTTAAGTTATCCAGATGTAGAAACATGCTGAAGCTCTAGAAGAAACTGCAGCAATAATACATTTGGTTTTAAGCATCTGTGAGGACGTTTTGAGAAAGATAAAAACCAAACCAGGAGAATGCAAGCAGAGACCATGATATTAGGAGCAACAGTATTAACAATGACCTTCAGTGTTATAGCAGTCCTGGTGCAAACTTCAAGAAGCTACGGAGCGTGAAAACAATTAAAGCTCTGATTGGCCTCTGTGTGATCAGGGGAGAATTCTGAGCAAGAGGCTGAGAGAAAGGGCCAAGTTCCCACTCTGCTAAGGCATGTGAGGCATAGTGAGAGGAGAATGTGGTGACTGAGACACAGTGTCACCAAGTACATGGAGCACAAGGGACCACAAGGACCAAGGCATGGATGCCACGCTGCGGACCTGAGCCCAGCATTGCAAACTGGATCGGACAAGTCAGCAGATGCATTTGATCGCAACATGAGTCACGTTGAGATTAGCAGATTGAAGAGGGCAGAAAGACAAGGGAGGACCACAATTACACCCCCCAAAATTCATCTTGTTTTATAGAGAGCAGTAAAAAGAAAATGAAAAGTAGATTCAGAGAGTTTGTTATGAATACTTGCCATGGAGGTAAATAAAAATGATGGGACTCTGCTTACTCACTTGTTTTTGCCCTCCAATCAGAACTGGTAAACGTAAAATGGAGTTTTAGAGTCTGAAAAAAAGGGCGCAGATTTCATGGCTTGTTCACACGAACTCCACAAAGGAAAACAAGAAAGGGATCGCCCGCTGTGATAAATCGCTGCTGTCAACGGGTGGCACAGGAGGCAGGAGCATGTCATGCACATAGGTCTCAGAGGCAGCTTCCAGGAAGAGGAGAATCACCCGCAGGACCAAAGCTTCTGCACTGAGGGCCCGGCTCACCCCAGGACCGGGATGGGAGTTACTCCGTTTTCTCAGTGAGCCGCTGCTCCAGAGGTGAAGGAACTGGCAAGAAACTTAAGACAATGCAGCCTTGTTGCAGACAAGGGAACTCTGAGGTCCTCAGGTCTATCCCAGATGACAAAATGAATGCTGATGCTCCCGAAATCCATTCATTCCTTCCATTGGCCTGATGCCAGCTACAAAACTCAGCAGAGAGGGCACTGCGGACATGCTACATAAGAATGTCCTGAGCATCATATACTTTTTTATGTCTGTAGATTAGTTAGCAAGTGAAATGAAATGTATGGGAATTGGCAATTTATCCAACTTGTATTAGAATGAAAAAAAAGCTGTTTAATAGTTGGTGGATTTCCTTTTCATTCAATCAGCCAACAAGAATGCAATTTCAACAATGTACCAAATGCCATACTGCATGCTAGTGGCAATACTGCCACGCACCAGTTTCTGTTCTTGAAGAGCACACTTCAGAAAGTAGAAAACGGAGGAATGAAACTAACTAGTGTGAGGCCAATAAAACCAGAAGCCAATCTGAATCAAAACTCCATTCCACAGGGGAGAGATTTGGATAAGTATAGCCAACCTCTGGATGTGGGGCGTCAGTGCGTATAGAACAGAACTGCCGTGCATCCAGGAGGCTAAACCCTTCTCACTCCCCTAAGCAACCCCCGCCACACAGGACCACAGCAAATCCTCAGTGACTCTGGGTTTTGTTACTTTTAATACAAGAAAAAAAGACACACATTTAGCTACACATCACAGCAGTTAGACAAGAGTGTGGGTGAACAATATTCTTTTTCTATTGTTATTGGGTCTCATGTTTATACAGTGAATTTTTATATCCTTTATATTTAAGCCAGGCAGAACAGTGTTCTTCCTTCGAAGTACATGGAGATGGAATTCTTGGCCACTTTTCTGTTAATTCCCTCAGAATAGGAGGCCCTTGAATATTGGCTATTCACATATCCCACAGATTTACCACAGAGGCAAATGTATCGAGCCCTTCCAGAGCTAGGAGGCCTCCACTGAAGGGAATAATCAAATCTGTTTAATGAATTTAGAAAGTTGTAAAGTCCTTCTCAACCAGATGGACAAAGAAGAGCACTCATGAAATACCATGAAAAAAACTTCAGTTTCATAAATACCTGTCTAAAATTTTAACTCTTTCCCCAAAAATTACTGATAAGGAAACAAACTGAGGAACATAAATTGAAACAAATATTTATGCATAACATAAAGGCATTGACAATGCTTTGTCATGGAGCAGTAACATTTGACACCAAAGTTATTTCTACACAGCACAAAGTAAAGCAGAAATGTATGTTAAAATTAGGTTAAAAAGGATTAACACGGTCCTCTTTCACTGGCTTTTATCCAACAGAAGAAAGCAAACTTTGTAATTTGTTATCTGCTTTAAAGGTTACCAATGAAAGAAAAAAAAATCAACTCAATCCTAGCAATTCAAATAAAGATCCTGACAAAGCCTTTTAAAAGGTAAAGAAACCAATTTTCTGCCATTCATATGTGTATAATTTCCATTCATGTCCATTCAGAGGGAAAACCTAAGCTAAGCAGAGGTGAGTGAATCAGGCTGCTGCCTGGACAACTAGCCAAACCTGGCAGAAGCCCAGAGTATTTCAAAGGGGGGTGTGCGCGTGTGTGTGCGTGTGTGCGCGTGTATGTGCGCGTGTGCGCGTGTGTGCTTGCGTGTGTGTGAGCGTGTGCGTGTGTGCTTGCGTGTGTGTGTGTGTGTGTGTGCATGTGCCTATTCACCATATATTTTTTCTTTTGAGACATCAAAAGGTATTTATCTCAGGGTTGCATTTCTTAAAAACTAAATCAGCAAGTTTATAAATCCATGAAAATTGCTAATCCCAAATATATAAGGGCAAATTTGGTTCCCATGCTTTTCTTTCACCCTGTAAAAGCAGAACTAATACCAAAACTCAGTGTCTGGCATCTGGTTGAATAGTTCCATTGTACTGAACAGCATTCTCGCACCTCTAGAAAAATTTAAATATTTTATAGTAATTTAAATTGCCATTATTTCATTAATGTCTTACAAAGAATCAGTTACATCATTTATACAATGAACTAAAGGCCCTAAATAGTATTATTCCCTAACTTTAGTGGATCTTAAATTGGACACCTTCAGGGTAAAGTCCCGGTTCACAAAATTTCTGCTCTCCACAAAGTTATTTGGCAACATGGCAGGTGCTCAAAAGTTAAATGTGGGAATGCAAAATGCTTCAGCCACTTTGAAAAAAATTTAGCTGCTTCCTACAAAATAAACATTCTCCTCCAATATATTGCAGCACTTGTGTCCCTTGATATCTAGCCAAATAAGATGAAACCTTAAACATCTACATAAAATCCTACATATAAATGTTTATAACAGCTCTATACATAATTGCCCCTGCTTGGAAGCAATCAAAATGTCTTTCACTGGGTGAATGGATACGCTGTGGTGCATCCATACAATGGAATATTATTCACCATTAAAAAGAAATGAGCTACCAAGCCACAAAAAAGATACGGCAGAGCCCCAAATGCATATTGCCAAGAGAAAGAAGCCGACAGTGAGATATGATTCCAATTGCAAGAGATTTTTGTAAAAGTCAAAACTATAGACAATATTAAAAACATCAGTGGTGACCGAGGGGTTTGTGGGGGAAGGACGACAGGAAGTATGAATACGCACAGAACGGGGGACTGTGAGGGAAAGTGAAACTATTCTGTGTGATAATGTAATAGTGAACGCGTCACTACACACTGGTCAAAATCCATGTAACTCCCAACAGAAAAGCTAAAACACTAATGTAAACTACGGACTTTAGTTAAAGATAGTGTATCAGTATTGGTTCATTCATTGAAAAAAAAGGCACCACCTTAACCCAAGATGTTAATAACAGGGAAAGCGAAATGGCAGGTGGAGGGGAGACAAGGCATAAGGTCGTTTTCTGTACTTTATATTCATTTTTATTGTAAACTTAAAATTGCCTAAATTAAGATATAATGGAATGAAAATAGCCAACGGGTCTCAAAAGTGCCTTTCTCTGCAGAATATTTATTGACCTTTTTTCTAATCCACAATCCAAAAATATCAACGGCACAGAATTCATCACAACCTAGTAAACTAAGTGGTCCAGACCATCGGGTGCCTACATCACCTATGGAGGTCTTTTCTGGGTGGGAGTTCAGAACAGAAGCTCATTCCCTAAAACAGGGAAGGTGACTCTCACAGCGAAACAAAATAACATCTAATCGTAGAACGCAGGGGATGGAGAAAAGGGAGAACACACCAAACCCTTTAGGCTCAACAAGAAATGCAGGAATCAACAGCAAAGTTAGGCACCTTTGGTTTGGGAGGCTGGTTAATCAGCCTCCTCTAATTAACTGCTGTGGAGGAATTTCTTAGTAACTTGTGTTGACTGTGAAAGCAAACCCTCCTCCCGATGGGCACCATCTTAGCAGTTCAGGGTAGTTAGTATACTGAGCTGTCACTAGCCCCTTAATTATCCTTTATACTGTATTTAGCTGTACTCGGGTAAATCTTTTTTAATTGCCCAGACTGAATTTACAGAGCATTTTTATTTCACATACTCCCAACTCTTGTTTCTGTTTACGTCTTTTCCAATAACTCATTACATAGACTCCTTAACCAGTTCTATCAGAATCTTTAGTAAGAACTCAGCCAAGCCCACTTTTATTTCACTCACTCATTATAGGTCACTTTAATGTTCTGAACAATTATCAAGACCACCCCTCATTGGTATCCCCCTTTTCCTGCTTCTGAAGAGCAATGGTGACACTTTTCCAGTATCTCCAAACTGCGATTCAATCTTTCCTACTGCAAAAAGGTAACTGAAAATATTTATCTGGGTGTGTACCTCTGACTCTCAACACCATCTGTCCAAAAAATATCAGAGGCAGGTTCCTTATGGAAGTCCCCAATGCCCTGGTTAGTCCAGCCCCAAACTCATTTCTCACATCTTTTCCCAGTTCATACCTACACACAACAGAAAAATCTATCCACCCATTCTTTTCTCTCTGTAGGGTATTCTCTTAGGTTCTACTCAAAAGTTACTCCCTTTTGAAAACCTTCGAGGCAGAAATATCCACCACTTCCCTATTCATCCAAATGATGCTATTTTTGCTGTTGCTGGTGAGGTATGAGTTGTTTTGGTGTTGCTGGTGAGGTCTGAGTTGTTACAAACAAAAAATATTCTTGCAAGCCAGTGAAATCTCTGAAGTCAGACAGTACATTTTATTATTAATCTTGTGTGTGCTCTGAGTGTCCACATGGTGAATGGTTCATCAATATTTATTAAATGAATGACCAAAAGCATTTTCTTTCCAGAGGATCAGACTTCCGTTAAATAGTATCTGCTTTTCCCAGTAAATCTCATACATATAACTGCACGATCATGTGCAGACACAGAAGAAAATATGAAAAAAAGCAATGGTACACATACATACATTTCTGAGAGCATATAACTTGGAACATAAAAAATCTAAGTAAATTAGAACTCATTTTCTACAATAAAACACATCTGGAAATCAATTGGTCTCTCTGCAATAACATACACTGCACAAATGCCATTGGACTGAAAAGAAAAATGGTGGACACAATTTTAATTGAATGCTACCAAAAAATTTTAAAATAAAACCAGAATGCAGTTGGAAAGCTCCATCAAAATAAGTCATATCCACTTTTTCTTGGGAGGGTCATCTTTTAAAGAGTCATAATGGATTTTTACTTTTAAAAATGAACATTTAGAATTGCTTTTATAAGGAATAGCTGCATGTGATTCTGAAAATTTTGAATTACATGCATTTGAGAACAAATCTTCTAGCACTTGTATATGCTACACTATTAATGCTGGTCCTCTGAGATGGAACTTCAGAGATGAATTTGAAGTCATGTCACACAGATGTAAATTCTGCTGGCCAGAAACAGAAGACAGGAAAGACAAATACGTGACTGACAGAGGGTTTTGCTTGCATGCTGAGAGCTGAATTCATAATTCATGAACATTCATGGGATAGAACACCAGAATCTGCAAAGTACAAGTGCATACAAAATAAGGATATAAAGACAGGGTAATTATACACCACTCATGTGGGAATGGAAATCACTTAATAATCTTTAGTGTCATGCATTTCCCATGGTAAAATAACATGTATTTTACCAGTAGATAGCCATATTATAGACCATATTATAGATGAGACTTACCCATAGTGTTTGAAATTTGGTGTGAAGTATCAATCCCAGGAGTTTATCAGACATTTAACCCCAGGTCAATAAACATGAATATTACTCCCCAAGTATATATTCAATAACTCATGTAAAAAAGAATGGATACATTTGGTTTAGGAACCACTTTTCATGTCATTTCAGAGCTGTAAGTGACTTCAGAAATCATCTAACTCTCATTCCCCACTTTTAACATTGAGAAAATACCAGCAAAGTCAAAACTTGAATCTGACTCCCTTCATCAGCTGTGTGTTTCCCATTCCTGGTGGTCACAGGAAAATCCATAATTAATTTTAATTACCTTCTGCTGAAGTCATGGTAAAACTGAACTCAGTAATATTTTCAGTATAATCGCTCTGTGTGAAAGGTGACAAAAGCTTCTCAACTAATCTTGGATTAACTTCAGAACAGTAAACTACAGCGGAAAAAGCATGAGATTTAGAAACAGAAGTGATGAAAGCAAGCCCAGGTTCTTACTATTTAGTCGATTCTTGGGCACTGCTCTACCTTGCCTGAAACTCTTCTCCGATGGGAGTAACAGTAAGGGACTGAGGAGAAGCCTGGGTATTTTGATAAGAATGAAAGTACATGGTAAACTGCTCTGGCCCTGCAAAAACTCATCCCTTACCATCCTCATCAAATGTATTTACTAAACCACCAAATAAGCACACCATGTCGCTAGGCATTAAGCAAGATAGAGTCATGGTGACAGTAAGTTTACTCCTATTAGAAGTTTTATCTCCTTCAAGAGTCCATTTATACCAGCGAGTAATCTGATTTGCACTATCCATTGTCAACCTGCCTCAGCAAAGAAGCAACTTCTTCCTGGCAACCTCTGGTAAAGTTTTAGCTTTTAGAAACAGTTTACTTCGGATTTCCTTCTCTCACACCTCAACATCATCGAGCTCAGAATTTTCATTAAAAGCATAATGCAAATTGCACTGGTAATATTAATTTTCTGGTAGCTACTTTTGAAAAATAGGAAACAGAGGGCTGAAAGTGTAGCTGTGTGGTAGTTGTGCTTAGGATGCATGAGGCCCTGGGTTTGATCCCCAGCACTAAAAAAGAACAAAACAGATGTAAATAAAAAGTAGGAAACAAAAAATTAATTTTTATCATTGTTTTTAGTTAAATAAATATACCTAAAACATTATCAGTTCAACATATAATCAATATAAAATCATTAATGATTTGTCTATTATCCCTTGTCCCCATCATTAACACACACCTCTACTGAGACCGGCCACACTTCAAGGGTCTAGGATTGCCATACTATTAACAGCCACCACACCAAAAAGCTATACATGTTCAGAGCCTGGCAGGGTGACGACAGCTACTACTAATGAAACAAATAAAAAAAAAAATTGCCTTACATGGGACATTCAAAAGTTCTGAACACCACAATTACATCCCAGCACACAGAGGGGGCGGGGAACCATAGCAACAAGCAACAGCGGGGAAACACTACTGGTTGTATGGAAGAGAAATCTGAAAACTAGTCATCAGTAATGAAGCATTTCTGGGAAGGTCATTTTTGCTCTCGTTCAGTATAAGGACGTTGCCAGTGTATGTCTACATACATGAGCCTTTCACAAAGCACCATTCTCATGATCTCTTCATTCCAAAATACAGTCATGGACATATTTTGTCATACTGAATGCTGTGTTTCCTCCTTAGGAAAATGTGCAAAAGCAGGATACCAGGTGGAGCTGGTAACTGTGTTTCTTCTCATGGTGAATGGGCTGCTCGGGCCTGCTAACTGTGAGGAGGTGAGTTGTGTGGAGGAGAAGACGGCTCATCAGAAATCTTGCTGTTATTTTACACACACGCCTGCCTAGCTGGTGGCCAGAGTTTATACTCTTTCAAGCCTGGAGTCCTGCTTTAATTTTCTGTTGCTTTGCCTCAGTTCCTCTTTCCTGGCGGAGACACAGGCTCTTTGGTCTGACACCAAAGTGCATGTGGAGAGATGCCTGGGTGCCCACCCTCTCTCTATCACCCTGTCTCCCCAGTGAGGTCACAGGGCCTTTGTTCACCCTCATGGCTGATTCTTATTCAGAAAGATGAGAATGGGCCTGCCAGATGCTTCTGAGGAACAAAAACTGCAATCCTCCCCACCTGGCTGGAAGCTCTTCCTTTTCTGTTCTGTTCTGTTCTGTTCTGTCTGTTTACCCTCCAGCTGAGGCTTCCCTTAGCATGTCCCTCTGTGCTGAAGGCCTAGTCCCTGTCACCATCTCTGCTCCGTAGGGATGACTCCATCCGAGGGACCAGGTTGATAGATAACCTGAGCCCTGCAGCAAACAGTGAGGCAAGACCTTCCTACACGCAGAATTATATTCTTAGAGATCCGTTCTGAAATGTAAAACCTAAAAAATCAAAATTTTTAATCGAGATTTAAGTGTTTCTCTTCCTTCACCACTAGCTTTCATATCTTTGCTTAAAGTATTATCTGCAAGGGGATTTTCCTGTGTGCATGCATGCATATGTAGGGACAGGCCTATCACTGCTGGTTTCTAAGCGACAACCCTCACTGCTGTACTAAGTGAGCTAACCTTGTTTCAAAGGCCAGTTACAAGGTGCAGATCACCCATATCTCCCATTAATGTCCAGCTCGAAATAGCTTTTCCTGACCATCTGTTCCAAAAGGTTCTACTTTGGCAAAAAACGCCTACTTTTCGAACTCTATGTGCATCCTCATCACCTGGGGGTCAGTTAAACTACAGGCTGCCGTTCAGTAGGTCTAGAGGGGCTGCATTTCTGAGTAGCTCCGAAGCGCTGTGTATGTTTCAGTCCACAGGGCCACAGCAAGGCCAGAGCTCCAAACTCAGTGCGTGGCCACAGCCAGATTTTTAGAGGCACGCAAGTGTTTCCCCTTCTGTCCTTACTAGCAAATTCTGAAAACATACTCTTTCATTAGTTTCCTCACTATTCCATTAAGCAGATGTTTGTGGAGTCCATGGATACACGGTTACCATCTGTCACTTACGTTTGTCATTCCAGTCTCAGCAACTGAACCAGGTGACCAAGTGGTGATTTAGACAAGGGACTGGAGATGACCTTGCTTCTTAGACCCGTGGTTAAGTGTGAGCCTCTCCGTGGTTTCAGATCCCTGCCCTCCCCTGAGCGGGATTAGAAATTAATCTCCAGGAGTTCAGGCTTTGCTCTTAGTGTCAGGCCAGGAGAAAATCATACACTGAAAACAGGAATCGGGCCACTTTCCCTTCAGTTTTATATCGGAAGTATGAGACATAGTTGGCTTCCTATCTTTTCTAATTTTCAGCTTCTTCGAATATAAGCCACCCATTCCTACACTGAAAATTCTAAATTGGAATACTCCAAAATTCAAAGCTTCCCGAGTGCTGACAGAATGCCACAAGTGGAAAATCCAGAATGCCCCACACAGATGAGACAGTGGCGTCTTCACTTTCTCACCATTCAGTGGATGCAAACATTGTTTCATCCACAATATTACTTTGAAAACTGTATAAAATTACCTTCATATTATGTGTATAAGATAAACATATAAAATAGAAGTGGATTTTGTGTTTAAACTTCAATCCTGTCCCCACTGATCCTGGGTCACATCATATGTAGGAGAATATTTCAAAACTTCAAAAGTTCAAAGTCCAAAAACACTTCTGGTTCCAAGAATTTGGAGTAAAAAATACTCGAACATGTATCTCTAAGCTTCTTCCTGGCCCCTGCTAGTACTTCCATGCTTCTAATGCGCTCTGCATTTGGGATGATGAACTTTGGTTTTAACCCTCTGGATGCTGACTTTTTAGTTACTTCTGACAACACGAAACTCTCAGGTCAAACACCCTCCAGCCCTAGACCCCAGATCCCACTGATGCCACCAACATCAAGTTTATCTGGTGAACCTGGCAAACCCAACCAGTTTCACAATTTTAGTTTTGCCTCCTCTGATTATAGAGCAAACTCATCTAACAGGAGTATGGCCTGGCTGGTGGAGTCTCGTGTTAGGCTCTGCTAGAGTACATTTTACAACGTTTGAGTCAGAATAATTTTCTTATTCCTACTTCCAAATATTGAGTATTCATCCTCTGATTATTAGATAAAATTGTCTATTTTTGCTCATTTCTCTCATGGCTAAAATTTTCTTCCTTAGGCTAAGAGATAACATCTTAAATTAGCAAGTCACAAAAGGCAACTTATGATATTTTCCAGAGTATTTGGACATGCTTTCTTGGCAAAATCTTCCAGGTTCCCTTACTCACTTAATCCCAAATTTATTTTTAAGTAGGTAGTTATTTCTTTAAATAATTGCAACCATCACTTCTCAAAAGTAGTATATTTTCATTACCAGGCTGTTAATTTACCTGCTCTCATGTAGAACTCAATTTTTCAAACTCTTCACCACATTAGCAGTAATACATCTCCTGGAAGCACAAAGCCCTATGAGACATTATTTGCTAAAATGTGTGTTACTATGACAATTGCAAAGTATCATAAATTACATGGGAGAATCTTCTGGCATTGACCTACATTTTAAAAAATGATTGCTATTCATTTTATTTTTGCAAAACAGAAAATTCATTAATGAGCTAAAAATCTATCAAAACAAAAGAAGCCTTTATAAAGCCTTTTCCCCGACTCTCTGTAAGAACATTTCCTCACTGTCACAAAAACACAGAGACTGCGCCAGGAACTAACGATAGACATGATGGGAGATGGTTTCATTACTGTTGCTGCTACAATTGCCACTTTTACTTTTTTGACTCTGCTAATGAAGAGGGAAAGAGAGACTTGAAAAACACTGAGCCTCAAACTGAGATCTTTATTCATGAATATTATCTAAGCTGTCAAAAAGTAGAAGTCAGACAGTTTTTGCACTGATGAAATTTCTCAGACTGTTGATGCAGCAAGGTAACTTCGTCCTCCTTAAATACAGAGTGTTTCACAGGAAGTCAAACTGAAGCCGTCTCAAGTTGTTGTTCGACTCATACTCATGGTATAGCCCACTTCTTTCAGGAGTACATGATTTTCTGTTTAACTCATCCTCACTCACCCGACACGCTGCCCACTGCTGTTTATATAAAAGGATTCCCTGACAGAGAAATATGGCATGTGTATAAATTAAACAAAAAGTAAAACTGACTCAAAACAGCGTACTTCTGAATCACAAAAATGAGAAAACACTTTGACACACTCAGTTGAAAAAATCTTTAAATAGATGTTTAAAATTTTTAAAACTTGAAAATCTCAGTTGTTGACTTGGAGCTGAAAAATTGTTCAGCTTCACAGCAGATTCCTGATATCCTAGAGTCCAGGTAACTCCCATCCAGGAAAAGCTAAGGCAACGCTCTTTCCTGGCAGAGGGTAACACGGGCAGAGATATCATATCTTCGCATAGAATTTAAATTCCATTTTCAGCATATTAAATCAGTGTCAGTATAAGCAGGACAAGCTTTTAATTTAAACGCAAATTGAGCTCTGACAACAGTCTTCTCATTGACATAATGGATAGCTCTTTGGAAGCCTTTGAAGCGTTGCCCTGATTTGTTATCATAGAACTACAAGGAGGCATACCTCACTATGTAAAACGCACAGAACAATTTGGATATCTTAGAATTTAGTGACATGAAACACTTTCAATATCAATTGCAAATACTTAGGTATGTATCTTCATGAAAATGATTTTATTGATCATAGTGTATGGAAATGCTGTAACATTAGTCTCATTACAGAAATAAGCTTAGGAGTCTTAATCCTTATGTACAAATAATACCACTTCGTGGGAGTTCAGACACTAATATCATTTCTGGAAAGTCCTCTGTGCCTGACATAATCAGCAAAAGATTACAGTGGTGGCCTTAGAAGAGCTCAAATAAAATTCCTGGTTTATAGACTCAGGATACTGGGCAAGTAAAACAATTCATAGGAACAGAAGCAAAATCTTGGCCTGGAAAGAACTTTGGAAAAAAAAAAAAAAAAGAACTCTAGGAAATATTTTCAGCAATCATTTCTCACAGATAGAAAACTCAGCCCCAGAATGAGAAGCCCACAAGATCTAAGTCTGTCTGGATCTGCTGTGATTGTTTGATCAAGCAATCTCTCTAGTACCCCATTTAGCCCAATTCCCCAAAGAATTAAATATCTAAAGAAGCTCCACAACTGACAATCTGGCTATAACCCTTCTCCCTCTATTCTAGGGCTAGAAAAGATCTAATAGTATAATTTGGACCACCTCCACTGCATTTCTGGACTAATATTTGCATTTCAACCCCTACTTTAGTTTCTCTTGCAATCAGCAATCAGTATTAGCGCTGCATGTGTACCAGGTGAGGAAGTACGCTTTATGATAAGTCTGTAAACTTTGAGTAGACAGAAGTGCAAAACACTGCCCCACATTCTGTGTGTAAGTATACCCTCAGATAGTCATAGAACAGGTAAAAATTAAATGAAAAGTACCTACCCCAAAGCTTCTCCAGTTCAACTATTCTATCAGTGGGAATAAGAATGCAGAGCTGGGCTTCTAGACGCATTCTTCTTAAAAGGTGACTAGAACTTCATGCAATTTAGTCCCATTTCCCCACAAGTAGTACATATCTAAGAAAGACATGGGATGAACTTTTATATCCTTTCTAGATAACACTGTGAATTTTCTGATTCACAACACCATTAGAAAGTCAAGCAGCAAGTTTAGCTGCATACTCCAAAGGAAGAAAGGCTAATGCCTACACTTTGTTCACTGATGAGTAAATACTCACTGAGCATCTATTCTTATACATGTAAATCTCACAACCACTTTAGAACGTGGCCCTGTCTTCCTCTTTGGCCTACTGTGTCATCAGTGACCAAAGACACCATGATATGGCTGGAAAGATGTCACTTGCTATGATCTTTAGAATCCAGCAAGGTCACCCAAGAGTTTATTTACTACTGAGAATTGCTCAAGGTGATCTTCCCTGAAATCCATCCAACAGTAGGGACCTTTTATAAGCTCACTTCCATGAAACACTTTCTTATGACTTGTAGCATACAATTCCTTCCACTTCACACGGCATAGGAATACTAAATCCAGTTTTAATCCCTTGTTTTCATCAGTCTATTTAGTTCGTCACATAAATTTTATAAAGCAAGTCAAAAGAAATGATGTAATCAGATTAGTGAATGAGTGAATAAAAAGGGTAAATGACTGCACATATCTGCTATGTTGTGATTGGTTTTAAGTTCACAGATAGAGTCATTCATTCAAACTGTAAAATGCAGAACAAATTAAATAGCAAATTGTGCACTTAGCTATTCAATCATTAAAGATTTTTCTTAATAAAAATTTTAGAAGCTCCTAGCCCAGGAATAGGTGGACACCATTTAAAACTAAAAGTATATGCCTATCCAGATGCTACACTCAAATCTCCTGTAAAAATAGTATTAAACTCTATATGGGGATGTGGTACTAAGTATAAAATTGTTTTACCCTGTAAAGGAAACAGTTCAGTTGAATGGAAACAGTGTACAATCTTTCTACTAGTTACTAAAATAGTTACTGAGAATATATCACATAAGTATATCCACCACAGAGAATTATGCATAAAGTATTCTAATTCATACAGAAACCCAAGTAGACTCACCAGGAGCTGTCTGTTTATACCCATCAACTAATGCAAAGATTTAAATGCCAAGCCCAGCCCTGTACTCAAAGATTTAAATACCAGCCCGGCAGTATAGTATGTATTTGCAACGCTCCAGGGAAAATACTAGGTCCATCCACCAAGGAAAAAATTTTGAAACATTCTACAGTATTGCAAGAAAAATGCCCTCCCCTTCTTTCACTCACAAAAAGTTGGGAGCAGCAAGTAATGAGGAGAATTATCATAATATCTCAGGGCCAGAAGATGATATTCTAGAGCAATGTTGTGTATGATACAAGGGTAAGTAAAAAGATATGATATTTATATTTACCAATTCCCCACAGTCAGTGTATTTATATGTACTGCAAACATATGCTAAAAGGGAAAAATAAATAAACTAATCCTACATTTAAAATAAAATTTAAGGGGGTTGGGGATATGGCTCAGGGCCCAGTTCCTGCCTGGCAGGTGCAAGGTCGTGAGTTCAATTCCTAGTACCAAAATAAAATAAAATTTAAAAGGACAGTTAAAGTTCCTTTACAACATCTCCACCTCACTTTTCAAAGCTTAGACACCTCAATAATGGGAAGTGATTGCTTCCAAGAAATTCCCGTTGATCGGCGGATACCTTTTATTACTTAAAAATTCTTATGTCAGGTCAAGAATTTTTTTCCTATAGGTGCCAGTCTGCGTATGTGTGTGTGTGGCTGGAGACAGAAGCCAGGACCTCACGCATCCTAGGGAGCTACTTATGCCTGTGCTTCATCCCCAGTGTAAAAAGAATATGCTAAACATACAAGTTAAGATTTACTACAGCAAAGGACGGACACACTGCCATTAATCCTGCTCATTTTTCCCAACAGGGCCTACTCAAAATTCCAGTGGCTTCTCCACATTCCAGTCCTTCAGTCCTTACCACAGTGCTCTCAGGATTTCAGAGTTCTCTTCTCTCTATCCACCTGTTTTCAGTCTTATCACCAGTTTTCACCTTGCCTCCCCCTCCCCCTGTAAGTGTTGAACTGTAGCCTAGAATCTGCACAAAGATAGGAAAACATTTAAAATTCTGTGTCAGTTTATACACATGCAAAAGGAAAATGCTAACTAAAAGATTATTCTGAGAAAGAAAAAAGAGTAAGCTTTCTGGAAATGTGAATAGACTACAGAAATATAAGGATCACCTTTGTAAAGACCAAGCAGTTTAAGCTGCAATAAGGTTAAGATTATCATATCCTAAGAAAATTTTCTCAAACAATAGTCCAAAATAAACATTTGTTAAGTATCTATATAGTTATGGTTAAACATTTCAACCAAGTTGGTTTTTTTTGAAAAACGATTCACCAGGTTGAGTCTATTTATATGCCCCAATAATATCTGAATGCAAACCCTGGGAACTCAATGTGTCTTTACTAATGGCAGAGACATGACTGTATCACAGAGGAATTACCGACATAGCCCCTGAAACTTTCAACTTACTGCCGTTCCTTTAAATAACACAACGTGGTAAAGTTGTGTTCACTGTCATGCACTTATTATCCTTCTGGTATGGTGTCTATCTGGATGTCCCTCAAAAGTCTCCTAGGCAGAGTTTTCAGACGGTGACTGACCATGGAGACGTCACTGACTTGCTCTTAGGAATGGTGGTAGAACAGGTGGGTGCTGTGGGTGTGGCTGGGAAGGGTTTACCTCCCTCCCCTGCTCCGGGGCCAGTCAACTCTGGCCTGAAACATAAGCCAACACCTTAAATTGTGTGTGTCAACTATTTTGTTCCAGTAACTAGGAAAGTAACTGAGACACCTGCAAAAGCTCCTTCTTGTCCTCAGAAATAAAATAAATTTCTGTCATTATCTAGCCCAACTAATTCTTCTTCCTCATCTCCAGTGATTCTCTTCACTCTATATTGAGAGCACAGTTAACCTGCCCTGTGGTTTTTTCCTCCTTGTCCTCCTGCTTGTTTGCACTCAAGGACTGTAAAGGACTCAGCTTATTCATCAGCAGCTTTTCTCTTCTTCAAAGCTTCATACAGACATTCCCTGCTCCAGAGCATATTTCCTGAACCAGTAAGGTGGTTTGAGTTTCCGATTTCTATCACAGCACTCTTTCTTTCTTTTTTTTCCTCTCTCTCTCTTTTTTTAATATCAGTACTGGGATCAAACTCACGACCGCATGCTTGCAAGGCAGGCACTTATGCCACTGAGCTAAATCCCCAGCCCTGCAGTCCTCTTTCAATATTGAATTTGTTTGCTTTTCTTTCTCAGACAGTAAGTAAATTTCTTGAAAAGATGCATATAAAGTGTGATAAAAAGAATACGCTGAACATACAAGTTAAGATTTGCTACAGCAGAGGACACATTGCCATTAATCCTGCTCAAAATATTCCCCTTCATTTCAAACACACTGGACCTATCCTTTTGGTCAATGTCTGAAGAAGCTGAGGAGGTCCGCTTTCGTATGTTTTCATGATTGCCTCGTGTCCTGAATCAATGGAAAAGTTTATGGCAATTTCTGTTTCTAAATTCCTAAAATCCTAAATTTCTAAATTTCAAAAAATATCATAGTGTGTCTGCATCTGCCTCAGTTACCAGATCTGCGCCATGTGACTTCCAGTCCTTCCCCAAAGCCAAATGTCCAGGAAAGGTACACATTTTAAATTGATTCAGGACATGGAGGCAGCCATAAGAGCTCAACGAAAGACACTCATGGAAAAGGACTTTCAGAACTGCTTCAGAAAAACAAGAACAACATAGTAAGTGTATTTTAAGCATGGAGGAGTATCTTGAGGGAAATCAATGGCAATGTATCTTTTACTGTAATAATTTTTTAACTTGAAGATACTGTATTTTTAATCACACCTCATTTTATTCATCTTAGAGGACTCAGTTAATAGCACAATGCCTTGCATGTAGTAGATACTAAAGGTGTTCAATGAACAAGGTGCTTAACTGCAAAAAGACAGAACACAAACACAGTGGTACCTCACTACCCATCAACATGAATACCAAATGATGACAACCAAACAAATTGCTTGGCTGGAGAGTGTAGCCAGTCATGAGGGGATTGACAGCAGCAGCTCTAACTCACACACTGAACACCAAACAAATGACGAAGACTGAGACAAAATTTTTCACATTGAAATGCATCAAGTACCAAATCTGATGAGTTTCAAAGCAGAAAATAGCCATTCCATGAGTCATCAAATGGCACCACTCTTGTCTAACCACATCATAATCCAACAGCTAAGGGCATAATCTATATCATGTTCTTATCCAATTCCTAGTGCTTCCATCATTTGCAAATAACTTTTTGCCAGTTTATGTACCTTACGCCATTTAACCAGTAATAACACTATGAGATCAAGTCACTCAGCTGGAATTCGATCTAACCAAAGAACACTAGATTTAGGAGTCAATATCTGGGCTCGAGTCCTTATCCTATGATTGAACTGCTGATATGTTATTGGAGAGATCCTCTAACCAGCCTGTACTGCAACTCCCTTCCTCCCTGTCCTACTTGCCATCCTTAGGATGATAAGTTGTCATTTTTATTTAATTTAGTCATTATTATACAAGTTAGCATATAAAGTTAGTCAATAAAACCAGAAAGTACATAGACTTTAAGGTAAGACAAGTGTTGTTTTAATAGTTGGGCGACACTGGGCAATTTACTCAACCTCTATGGTCCAGGTTTCTTTTCTTCTTTCATATAGAGAGATTTTAATAATTTTCTCTTAGTTTATTGTAAATCTTAAATAAGTATAAAATGCATTTACAGATATTTATGTCTAAATAAAATTATTATTATTATTTTTGGTCAAGTTTAAGGATGGTGCAGAACACTTCCAAAAAGCTTTATATATCACAGCAGTGCAAGCATATTTCATTGGTGTGCTTTCAAAAATTAGTTGCAACTGTACATTGGCTTATGAAGGGCTCTGAGATCTTGTGTTACAGGCAGATGCTTAAGTATATTTAGCCTAACATTTTCTCCATTCATTTGAACATGGAACATACTCCAATGCCTTTTGGAACATCAAGCAAGATAAGAGCAGAACAAACTGCCCTTTCACCGCATCCTTCTCCCATGACTCAATGGTAGCAACTCGAGAAACAAAACCCCGAATAGCAAAAACACTCCCACCTCTGCACCCACTGGCCTATTCTTTGCAATGTTCTTTGCAATGTTCATATTTTTAGGAAAACAACTGTAAGCATAAGGTTTACAAATTGCAAAGGAAGAGACACTTAGATATAACTGACCATAGATGTGAGTGCTAAAAGCTGTTCTCAGTGAGTATTTTTTATTTCCATTGGCTGAACTGAATTCTAGGTAATTTCTGGAATCGTATGAAAATAACAAAGAAAAAAAACTTTCTTATTCATTTTCAGCCACAGACCCATTAAAGCAATAATTGTTCTTTTCATATGGTACCAAAAGTTCACTTCATTATTTCAAATGGCTTTTTCCCAGCATCGCCTCCTGTGACTTTAAAAGCTGCCATTAATTTCCCATTAGTAAACTTTAATTAAAATGAATATGTATCATTGCTTTTAGCAGTTGCATTTGTAATACTTGTATAAAGACATGCAAATCTTACACAATGTTTCAAATGGCTTATTTCTGAACAAGCAAACACTTTGATGTTATTTCAAAGATTTTATCAACAGAAAGCTTTAAGAAACTAGCCCTTCCCTGAAATAACCAGAAGTACATAGAAATGCAACGAGCAGTTACCAACCTAGCTAAAATCTATTTTATTGATCCCAGAAAGTAGCATGTTAAAACATGAATAATGACCTCTGAGCTTTGGACCATCAATGCCTTGTGGTTCTGCAGTATTTATACACAACATATTAAAAAGGAAAGCTAAAAGCAGGGGCATGCTTATAGTATTTTGAGAATTCATGGTGGCTTCTGTCTACTATGTCTAATTCAACAATTTGAGATGAGTCACATTTTACCAACTTATTCTTAAAGATACATTTACTTCTCCCCAAGTTCCATTAAAATGTTCAATACTCAGAGAAATAAGAACATGTTACAATGCAATTGAGTGTAAAATTCCATAAGTTTTCTTATCCTTTATGATTGCTTATTGGGTCAAAGTGTTTGTTTAAACATTCTTTATAAAGAGAAAATAAGCCTGATTAGTCTTGCATAAAGTTTTCACCAGGTTACCCTTTTATCTCCAAATATCCTACACCAGAATCTAAAAATATTTAGATCAGATGAGAATTCACACTTCCATACTAAACACATCACACTGAAAACGTTTGAAAACTATCTCATATTTCTGATCTTGTGTTATCAAAATAAACTTGAAAACCTCTGAGGCAAACGCTATAGAAATGCTTAACCAAACAAGATGCCCTGTGCTTCTCCCAGGGACAGGTGGGGCTGTGCATCTGTGTGACAGACTGTGGTATTTTCTTCACTCAATCATTCAATCCTACCCTTCAATTTCTTCTCCTTGTGGATAGCTTTTCTGTAAGACCTCTTGACCCAGTGACTATAGACTCACTGTGATGCTTTTAGACTCTTTTTCTTAATCATTTCTCACTTTCTGCATATTATCTCCTAAGAAAAGTAAGCATCATTTTCAGTGGGGGAAAATGTCAAGTAAACAGAGTTTTAACATCTTCTTCAATTCACTGAAGTTGCTATCAACATCTCATGCATTGTTTCTGATTGGCAGAATTAAGACACATTTGCAAGGTGAACACATATCTAAAATCTTTAAAGGTGATTAAAAGGAAGTGATGTCCAAATCTTAAAGTTTGAAAAAGTTAATAAATGAGATGGTGAGCTTTATTTACCAAATTATTAGATTAAAAATGCTAATAATCTGCATCCTAGCCAATAATACTTTCAGTAGCTAAACACTCCAGTTCTTCATCATACTTGAACAAGAACATTAATCTATAAGCCTTCCCAATGGTCATGGATGGGAAATACAGCTCTCACAGTCAAGAGACATTCCAGAGTCCCCTGGAATCTGAAATATGGAGATTTCCAACATTAATTTGTCTGACTGCATGCCATACAGCACTCCAGAAAATATCTATTTTGAAACAAAAAAGTTTCATTATCTGTAAAGTCGGTTATTCACAATGTATATAAAGCGCAGATCCCAGGGAAGGTAGTGAATCATCCCACTTGCTCTTTTCAGAGAAAATACTACAGTTCATCACAAACTAAAACAAGTTTGTGTTTCTAGTTCATAATATGCTCCAAGCCATTTTCCTCAGCACAGGCAATGATTTATAATATTATTTATCACAAAATAACTGCAAACAAAAATTTAAAAAGAACACTGGTACAGCAGAATACAGTCCTGCACTGTTGCACTTTCTCATAAGTTTTGCACATTTTACTTATTCTATGTATTTCCTAGGTCATTTGAAACCAAAAAGAGACTGCAATTTGTTAGTATCTATATATTACTACACATAGAATTTTTTAGATGTAAAGCACTGCTTTCAAAAGCATCTAAAATACATAAAAGTCGTCAAAAGAACACATTCCTGAACATATCATTCTATTCTATCCCTAAGTCTATGTCTTGAGGGTTCTGGTTATGGTTCCCTCTGCCCAACAAATGTAAACCTGTATTCCAGTTAGTAAGTGGAAGAGCTATCTTTGGAAAAGCTGAGAACACTTTTGGGGTGGCCACTGTGCAAACTTTAATCGTACTTGGCGTCTTCACTGGCTGCTTTGCTACTTGTCATCTGATCTACCAAGAGTTCTCCGTTATGGGAAAGTAGATGTGGAGGTGCTGCAGGATGATCAGAACTTGCACCACCTAAGTAAGTCTGAGTCCCTTATAAAGCGTACTTGTCCATGATCAGATACATATATAAGAATAACATATATTCCTTTGTGCATATATAAAAAGTCAAGTTCCTACTAAGCACTTTACCTCAAGTATAGTGCTTCTCTAGCTCTGATCCTTTAAAATGTAGGCACTTTTGAGCACAGGCAATTCACATCTAACTATAATTAGTAATTTTTTCCCAGGGAACAAAAGAAACCATCAACATTTAAACATGCGCTTCGTATTCAACATAATAGAAAGAATTTTCAGAAAGTATAACGCAAATCCTCTCCTATTCACTGAAACTGTATCCCTAAAAATGGGGCTCGCGTTGTAGCACATGAAGGGAGAAGCTTGTGAGGCAAAGTAGAAAGATAGGAGGAATAAGGTGAGAGAAACCACTTCGCTGCTCTTTGCTCCTTTCTCGGTTCCCTACTACCCTAAAAGAAAGCCCCCAAAATATTTTTTAACTGCAGCCCCAGATGAAAAAAAACACCACCAAAACAACTGAACAGAGCCTGACTATGGCCACGACCACAGCAACCCTAAAAGATTCTCGTGCAGAAGCAAAGCAGTGGAAATGTAGTAGCAGCAGCAAATCTCCCCGTCCCCCACCCCTGATACGGTACCTCCAGATCTGCCCGAGCTGCAAGATGTGGATGAGTGACTGCAGGAGCCAGATGCAGAAGGAGCAGGACGCAGACCTGTGTTTGCTGCCGGCCCGGGTGGCCTCGCTGCTGTTGCTGTTGGGGGCCGCGATGTTGCTCTTACTGGCGTTGGATGCTTGCCTTTGCGGCGCGGCAGGGCGAGCCTCGCCTTCCCCGGCTGCAGACCCACCGCTGACCACAGTCTTGCAATCAGCTCCCGGCTGCGGGTAACTGGAGGCGGTGGCCGCGGTCGTGGCGCTGTCCTCGGTGCTGAAATCGTGCACGAACCAGCGGAAGCTGAACACTTGCACCGAGAGCGAGCCGAGCACCACGAAGAACAGCGTGAGCCCGAACCACCAGCGCTGGCCGCGCAGGTAGTAGTCCACGGCGAGCCAGATGTCGGTGCCCACGTCCGCGAAGTACACGGCCACGGCGGCCAGGATCCAGAGGCAGTCCCAGAGCGAGTAGCGCCGCTGCTCCCTGCCCAGGCGCAGGCGGAGCGCAGCCGAGCCCGCCCCGCCGCCGCCCGGGCCCCCCGCGCCGCCGCCCGGGCCCCCGGAGCCCCCCGCGCCGCCGCCCCCCGCGCAGCAGCAGCAGCAGCAGCAGCGCGGGCAGCCGCTGCCGTCCGGGCAGCAGCCGGCCCCGGCCGCCTCCTCGTCCTCGGCGCCGGACCCCGACGGCAAGCCGGGCGCCAGCCCCTGCGCCGAGCCCGAGCGGTCCGAGTTCTGCAGCGGGGTGAACGCCACGTCGCTGCCCTTCTTCATCCTCAGCCTCCCGTCCGACTTAGCGGCCATGATGCCTCCGGAGCGGCGGGGCGCGCGCCCTCCGCGGACGCCTCTCCCCGCGGGCCGCTGCGCCCGCCACCGCCGCGCCGCGCCCCGGCTTCGCCTCCCGGCGCGCCTCGGGCCGGCAGGAGCGCCGCCTGGCTGCCTGCGCGGAGCCAAGCTGCTCGCGGAGCCCCGCGCGCGCCCCTGCCCGCCGCCCGCGCTCCTCGCCGGCCCGGCCCCGCGGCCGCCGCTCGAGCCGCCGCCGCCGCCAGCAGCAGGAGCAGCAGCGGCTCCTCCGACCTGCACATCCCTCCCCTTCCCGCGCGCGCTCCCTCCTCCCGCGGCCGCTCCTCCACCAGCTGACTCCGCGGGAGAGGATGACCTCATCCCTCCCTCCAGCTGCCGCCGCGCCCGCCCCGACTCGGGAGGGGCGGGGAGGAGAAGCGGGCCCGGAGGAGGGGCCGGGCCGGGGCGAGCCGGCGAGGCGGCGAAGGGAGGCTGGGCCGGGGAGGGGGCGGGGGTGTCCGGGCCCCCGCCCGCGGGTTTCGGAGGAGGCTGGGCGGACAGGACCGAGCTGGGGGAGGGGCGGGCGCCCCGAGCCGCGGGATCCCCGCGTGGCGGGGGCGGAGTGCGCCGGCGGGCGTGGCGCGCGGGGGCCCGCGGGGCGCAGCCTCTTTGCGCCGCGTTCGGCTCGGGCACCTGGGAAGCGGCCGAGTGTGCGGCCGGCGCCGGCAAGGAGGAGGAAACGGTTTAACTGGCCGAGGGCCCGCGTTCTCCCAGGGGCAGTGGGCGTGCCGGGCTCCGGAGACCCAGGGTGGCCCAAGACGCGCAGGGCTGGCGCGAGGAGCCCGGGAGGCACGGGCCGCCGAGGGGTGACAGGGCCCCCGAGCCCCGAGCACGTGTCCCCCGCAGGCTCCGGGGGGCGGAAGGCCCTGCTTCGGGGAGCGGAGCGGCCACGCGCGGCCCTGCGGCCCAGCCCCGCACGCACTGCGCGCCCTCGGCCGGGAGAGGCCGGGTGGCGGCTCCCAGCCGCGCCCTCCCGCAGGTGTGAAGCGCAGCACCCCTGGCGGCCGCTCGGCGCGCGGCGGGGCCGCGGGTGCGGCTGGGAGCCTCGGGGAACCGGCGTCCGCCCCGCCCCCGGCCGGCGGGCAGGGAGCGGAGAGCGGGAGCGGGCGCGGGCGCCGCCTCCTCGCCTCAAAACTCAGTCACCTTCTCTTAAAGCTGCATGGGCGCGGAGTGGCCATGTGGCCTCGGAGCTCCTGAAATGACGCGAGTAAATTTAACCTGCGGTGGGAGAGGGTCACCCAGTTAGATACAAGGATGCATATATGGTTTCAAAAGACTTTTAAAACCCCAATAAAATATAGTACCTTTGTCTTTTTTACATTAAAAAAAACTTGGACTTTGACTTGTCTTAACTTACAAATATAAGGGAGGGAGAATGTAATCCTTAAATTGTACTGTGACTCGGTGGAGGGAGGGGAGAAAGAAAAAGGGAACATAAAACTCCCCAGGAGGAATGTAATCGTGCACAGCAGACATTTACTAATAAAAATAAAATTTGTTAAAAAAAAAAAAAAAGACCAGAGGGAGGTGCCTTGCGCGGCTACCTGGAACGCCAACTGCCTTAGATGCGAAGGTGAAGCTGGCACCGCGCAGCTCAGCCCGCCCCTCTCTGTAGTGGGCTCCAGGTGACTTGGAGGTCGCGCACAGCTGCGTTCTTATTTAGTAGCGTTTTAAAATAGCACGAATTTCTCTGCATGCAGAAATGACCACTGCACACATCTTGTGCTACATAGCTCAACAGCTCTTTTATCATCAATCTAGACAAAAAGGAATTTGCTCCACCCTCTGGATATGTGATCCTTTATCTTCCTAGGCTGAACCCTAGAGTTCTGCCTTATTGACCTTTGCCTGACATCCCGGTGGAAGATTGTGGGCCAGAGCCCAAAAACAATTGTACAAATTTAGTATTTCTAGTAAAAGTCAGGGCCAAGTGCTGGCTGAGGGCTGATGCCACACCAGTAAGCAATGCAGAGTATCAAGCAAAAGGGTCTGTTAAAATCCAGCTTTAAAACTGAGTCCTCTTGGAGTAGAAAAATCCTTTTCTGGAAAACACCCTGAGTTCATTTACCCAGAGTTTAAATATAAAATTCCATCTCCAGGGTGCTACCACTGATGTGCTTCATACCGAACCACTAGGGAGAGAAAGGATCTCTTAGGTAACTGGGTCCTCAGAGATAGAGTGTATTCTAGGTCAAATGCTCTGCCTTAAATTGCACCAGGCGTGAAAAGGTCCTGTAGATTATCTAATGTTTTGAAGATCTGGATCAGAACAAAGATTCTCTGAAAAGAGGGATTTTTTTAATTGTATAATCTGCACTTAACACAGCACCTGCACAGACTATTTGTTCAATAACATTAGTGAGGCAAATGCATAAATTTATAGATGGAACATTCCATGAGAGGAAGAATGCTACATTCTGTGCTAACAAATGTTCCCATAGAAACATAGGAAGTATGAGAATTTTTTCTCTTGGGCTTTAAACAGAAATTACTACTAATAATTTCCTTATTAATACATTTATTCAAAACCATAAAATTTAACGGATTCGTCCCTGGAAATTACTGGCCACTCATAATCAGTAGAAAGAGGACGCAGGCTAACAGGCAAGGGACAGGGTTCAAATCCAGTCACTGCTATTTACTGCCATGATCCTGGCAAATTAACAAGCGGGATTAATATAAGGATTAGATGAGGTCCTAAATACTGCAGGGCTTTGTATACAATGTTGTTCTCAGGAGGCCCTAATCCCATAAAAATCTAGTGATCACATCTCAGAATGTAGTTAAAAATATTACCTTGTTCTATCATAACCACTGCACCTGTCAAGCAGACAGACATAGTGGTTAAGAAATTGAAGTTTGGACTCCTTGGGCTTGTTACCTAATCTCCCTGCCCCTCATGTTCATGCTGTGTAAAATAGAGTTGAAAATAGTCTTTAGAAACTAGTAATGTTACCAGAAAAGAATTAAAAGATGCATCTAAACTATTTGACACCGTGTCCAGTCCACTCAATATACAACATTCTGTTAAAATTTTTCCCGTCTCTTGCAGCATTTTC
This sequence comes from Hydrochoerus hydrochaeris, assembly GCA_004027455.1. NCBI lineage: Eukaryota > Metazoa > Chordata > Mammalia > Rodentia > Hydrochaeridae > Hydrochoerus > Hydrochoerus hydrochaeris. The sequence continues at coordinate 344,411 of PVLA01000241.1, forward strand.
TTGTTTACTGGCTTATTCCAACACTTTATGTTCGGCTAGTCAACTTCTCCTGATGTTAGTCCCTGAAACATGTACTTGAGCCACTTGGAATCAAATGCTCTGACCTAATCTATCAGGAATTGTGATCTCTAATTGGTGTTAGCTTCCATCCTGTCTCAGAGCCCTGTTATTATCTTCATAACCCAAACCCTGTCATTACTCTGCAGCTTTGCAAATTTAATTCTAAGCATCCCGCTAGCTCATTGACCCCCTCCTCAGCAGTCTCCCCCTCCCCCGTGTACCTTCGATTCTGGATTCTGCCACACTTATGTTTCCCTTAACCTCTTCATACTCTCCGCAGTCTTTCTTACACAGTGTACATTCCATGCTGAATTGCTTTTAGCAGCCATTGAAAACATCTTCGTCTCTGAAGTCCTTTCTTTGTGTCTTGGCTACTTTTCTCTTTGCTGAGACAAAATACCCATCACCGAAAATTAAAGGAGGAAAAATTTATGTTGGCTCAGGTTTTGCAGACATTGCAGACCATAGCTGGCTGACTCCAAGGCAGGGTGGCATGGCAGAGGGACATTGCAGAGGAAAATACTTCATTGCGGGCAGAAGGCAAGATAGCAGCAGAGCAGTGAAACATGAGGCAGCAACAGCAGAAGCCTGGCTCCCCCTTTTATCTTTTCCAGGCTACCCTCTCTTTCCATGGTGCCGCTCAAACCCAGGTAAGACTTTCCATTATCCACACCCAGAAGGATGCCAAACCAACCTGTAGACTAATTTAGTAATCACACACTTCATGCCAGCGCCTCACACTCTAGATCGAGTTACCTCTGAAACAGCCCACCTATGACCACGGCAGGCTTTGGGGAGACATTAGCCACAAGCCATAACACTTGAGAAAACAACCCTGGTTAGTTCCTACCCCCACTTCCTGCAGACCTCAGCCTGTGCAGCTGAGTACGGCTGGAGAAAGCCCAAGGCCATAGAGACTGGACTCCTTTCAGATCCTTGATGATGAACCTGATGTGGGCCTGAGGCAGCTCAGGGATCACACCCATTCTCTTAGTCTCTATGTTCCTACTCTTCTGTATTATCTATAATATCTTCTATATTATTTTACTGTCTATTATGGTTTATGTCAGTGGCCCCCAAGCCTCATGAATTATGGACCTAACTAAACCTAGCATTTGTGATTAATTTGTTGTCTAGCGCTTCGATTGGTGGCGTAAGTGCTACACCCACCTAGGGGTGGAGCCAAACAATGTAATGGTGGGAAGAGGGTCTCTCTCTCTCTCTCTCTCTCTCTCTCTCTCTCTCTTTCTCTGCCTTGGAGCCAATTGAGTATGCACTCAAACCTCCAAGAACTGTAAGAAATAAACCTTTCCTTCCCTAACTTTGGGTGACAGGTATTTTGTCTCAGCCACAAATAAAAAGTAACCAAGACACTGTCCCTTCTTACACTTTAAACATCTCCTTTTCTGTCCTTGTGGAGTAGCTCATGACTCTACTTTGTCTTTCTCTAAGGAAAATGGAGCAGTCAGAACGGAACCCACACACACTCTGGGCATCTTCTCTGCCCAGCCATGGGCATTTGTACCAACTTGTTTAGTCTCCTGCCTCTATATGGCCAATGTTTTTACCTCTTCACCAACTCATCTCACTTTTCTCTGACTCTTCCCAACTCCACACTAATTTTCACAGTCATTAATCTTTCATCTCTTCTGAATTATCCTTGTCAGAGTACAAACATTCTCCTGTGTATCCAGTAGTTTAAAAATAAAGCAAAATAAACAAACAATAAAAACCCCAAGTCATCTATTTGATTCCATTCTGTTTCTTTCTGCCCCTGCATTTTTCTGAAAATGATTACAACAAATTTCTTCAATAGTTGATTGCATTAGTTAGTTTCTATCATTATGACAAAATACCTGTGGTTATGCACTTATAAGAAAGAAAGGTTTTCTTTTGGCCATGGTTTCAGAGGTTGCAGTGCATAGTCTCTTGGCCCCATTACTTTTGGACCAGAGATGAGGCAAAACATCATGGTGAAACACAGAAAAGATGAAATTATTCATCTCCTGGCCACCAAGAAGTGAGAGAGAGGAAGACAGAGGGAGAGAGAAAGAGAGAGAGAATGAGAGAGAGAGACAGAGAGGGAGAGAGAGAGAGAGGTTGAGAAGGGCCAAGGACTCAATATCCCTTTTAAGTACATGCTACCAGTGTCTCCTGGGACCCATTTCTTAGAAGTTCCATCACTTCCTAATAGCACCATAGAGTGGGACCAGCCCTGCAGCACTTAGGCTTTTTCAGTACACTTTCTAAACATTCGCATTGCCTAACCTCAGTTTCTTGGATTCCTTTTCCCTTGGCTGCACTTGATTATATTCAGATAAACCAACAGCCAGTCAACTGAACTGTCTGCATCAGATCACTGGTATTTTATCTCCACTTTACTAAACTTCCTGGTCCTTGCTGTCACTGGGAAGCTGGGTCCCGATGCCATAGGGACCGATCCTGCCTCCTCAATCCTTTCAGCTTCATTGAAAGAATTCAGACAAGACACACAGATGGCCATGCAGAAATATAGACTGAGTTTATTGAGCGAATTACACCTTCAAGCAAGAAGGCAGGCAGTGCCACCAAGACATCTGCTTCAAGCGGGAGTCTTGATACCTTTTTATGCAGAGAAGACTCACTCCTGGGGTTCGGGGAGCTGTGGTGATCATCACTGTTCTATCTACATTCTGTATATGCTTATCAGCATTTTCCTTAGACATTACTTTGGGATGTCACTGTTGCAAAATGTCTTCTTTATGCTTTCCAGATCCTTAATGCTCCTTCAGGAGTCTTTACCATATAAAAAAACTTACACAAGGTTTGTATGAAAGAAAAAACTCTAATAGTGGGAGTGTCTTTCAAGTATTCTCCCCTTTCTGATATCATTGAGCTATGGATCATGGCAACCAGGGATGCTGTGCGCCTTACGTTGGAGACACCTCTGTATCGTAAGGAATGTCCGCAATGCATAATTTAAAATACCATTGTGCTCCATGGAATCGTTTTGGCTCTGAGACCTAACAAATAATTTTTGTCTGTTACAGACCGATATTTTTATTTCTTCATTTAACTGTAACTAGCAAAGCATGCTATTTCGGACCCACTTTGTCCCTCAGATTTACTAATATCTAACTCCCTGCCTAACATTCACTGTACTTAAACCCCTGAGTGGCATTTACCATAGCAGTCCATCCCCTTCTCACTGAAATTCTTCCTCACTACACACTCTGGGATTTTTTTTTCTTACCATTTCAAAATCCATTTCCTTGATAATTCTGGGTCCATTGTTAATTTTTTTTCATTTCCTCTCTCTTTAAATACACCCAGACTTTTTTCTATGCATTGTTTCTCTCTCTCTCTCTCTCTCTTTCTCTCTCTCTCTCTCTTTCTCTTTTTCTCTCCTCCCTAATGTTATAAAATGTCATGTTAAATATGTCACCTGCATTCTGCTAGCACCCATATTTATTTCTCCAGACTAGACAGATCCTCCATGTACACCCAGTACTTTTTATACGTCTCTGCTTGGATGCCCAAAAGACATCTGAAACATGAAATACCCAACCTGAGCTCCAACTAACCCCCCAGTCTGTCCCTCCTTCCTCATTTCTGTTAAGAATAACTCCATCCTTTCAGATTCTCAATAAAATAAAGGGGAAATCATCCTTAACTGCTTATTTCTACCTTCACAGTGTATTTTTCATTGAGCATTTCATACTGCCTTCTGTCATCACCCATGATCTGATTCACAGTGATCTCTTGCCTGTATTTTTATCTCCTTATAGTCTTCCTTTTTTTTCACTCTTGCTTTCCCACCGTCAACACAGCTGTCAGAATGGCCTCTGCAAAAAGAAATCCAGGTCAGAGCACTCAGCTACTCATTTCCATGTTGGTTACATAAGGTTTGGGACCCAGTGCAAACTGAAAATTCAGAGCCCTAGTAGGGCCAGGAAAATAATTTAATCTCGCTTTTCATGCACCTTTGCCCACTGTCTGGCCTGTGAGTGAGTATACCAGAGGCCCACTGAGTTGCTGGTTGAATGTACCTTGTACTACCAACCAAGAAACCACTTGTTTCACCCCAAAATACCACGGGCACACACTTGACCCTGGAACTCTCCTCTTCTCTGGTCAAGCCTGCTCTGGGCTTGTAAGTATATTAGCACATTTTTCATAATTTTCACAGAATACTTGAGGCAGGCTACTTTATAAAAAGCAGTGATTGGCTAACAATTCTAGAAGTTCAAAGTACAAGAGTAGCAGGCTTGTTGGTCTGGTTTTAGATAAAGACCAAATGGTGAATGACATCACATGGTGGGAACATCTGTGGAAGGAAGAAATCACATCCCTAAACAGAAAGCCAGAGAGTGATTTCAGGGTTGTGCTGGTTCTTGCAATGGTGTGCTCTCAGAAGTGTTCAAGTCCCACCAGGATGACCTTAATCCCTCAGAGGGACCTAAATACCTTCTATTAGTCACCAGCTCTTAAGGCTTCATACTGTTTCCCAACATTGTAGAGCTAGAGACCAAGTTTTTAGTACATGAGCCCTTGAGAGACAAGCTACATCCAAACCACTGTAGTGAGCAACATCAGTAATAGGATAGAGCGGGAGAAGACTTAGGAGATGAGGCAGGGCTGGGCACTAGGAAGTGGTGGCTGGGTGTCTATGGAGGCAGGGAGGCAGGGCCATGCACAAACTGATGGCATTCCCTCATAGCCTTGGACTTTCAGATTTAATGTGATAGTAACTGTGGCACTGAAGTTTGAGCACATTCTGAGCGTGGACCTATGCGAACCCACACTGGTTATATACCCAGGAAAAACTCCGGTTCATAGTTAGCCAATACCCTCAGATCTTGCACCACATGAAAAGCAGAGTTTTCACATTGTCACTGCAAGGTCCTGCGTAATCTGACCCTCAAGTAACTGATTTCTCTCTAGTTCTACTTCTTGCTTTTCACCTGCTCCTAACCTTTATTGCTCTCTGCTTCTTATTAGTTCTCAATACTTAGAAAGGTTCTACCCCAAGACCCCCTTTGCAGGGCAGCTATTTCATTCTGGAATCCTTTTCTCCAGATACTTACAAAGTTTATTCTTTTGGTTCCTATCTTTACACCATATCTTCCTTATGTTATCTTTATTGTCTTTGAGACCCTTTCTCACCCTCTCAGTCACCTAAGCGTTACATTTAAGAAAGAGATCTGGTTCTTTTGCCTGTCTAGTTAGGGTCTTTACAAGTCTGATTTTCCATCCAAGATTCTTCATCTTTTTGTGGTGATAAACATGGGAGGACAGGACTACCTCTCCATTCTAAAGCAATTCCACATTGTTGCCTTGGGGCACCGTTTGGTTTATATCTAAATGTCACCCAAGAGTCTTGTGTGCTCATAAGTAGGGCTTTTGGAAGGTACATGGATTATGCAAGCTTATCCAGGCTTTCTGTAGGATGTTGGGTCTGGTTAGAAAAAGCAGATCCCTGTGGAGTGTGATCTGAAAAGATTTATCTCCCTTCCTAGCTCCTTCCTTGATCTGTCTCTGCTTCCAGTCTGACATGCCCCTCTAGCATGTCATTCTGCCTTGGAACCAGCTGACTATTGACTGAAACCTCTACAAACTGTGAGCCCAAAGAAATCTTCCCTCCTTTAAGTTGAGAGTGTTGGGTATGGTATCTCAATGACAGGGAAGGAAGATGGGCTTTACTCTCCTAGTACACTCCAACACAGGACTGCATTGGAATATACATTAATTCTATCATTCTCCCAGAGACTCACATTATGTGGGTTTGGAGTGTGGGAAGCAAATTGCTAGGGTTCACCTGGGATCTGGCTCTGTTTTCATACATTCGAAGTCTAAAGAAACAGAGTGTAAGATTTGACAGGGAAAAGTCTTCTGTATTCAGAGGAGACATTAGAGCAAAACAGTCAATGTTACACAATTTAACTCGGGTTATTTGTCCTGAATTACTTGGTTCTATTGAAATAAAGAAGTGGACCCCTGTATCCTGTGTGGTCACAGGCTGATCAAAAACTAAATCCTAGATAAATTAGAGTTTTAACTTAGGTTCTGTTATGGACTGAATGATTGTGTCTCTTCAGAATTCATATATTGAAATTCTAAGCATCCTGTGATGGTATTTGAAAGTTAAGCCCTTGGGATATGATTAGGTTTAAATGAGCTCAGGAAGGTGAGATTCTCGAATTTTGGAATTAGTGTCCTAATAAAAACAAGAAGAGAGAACAGAGGGTTCACATTCTCCTCTTCCCTCCTCTCCTCTTTTCTTTTCTCTTTTCCCTTCACTTTCCTTCCCTTTCCACTTCCCCCTCTCTCCCTTTTTCCTGCTTCTCTCTCTTCTTCATTCCTCCTTCCACCCTCCCTCCTGTTCCTCTCACACTTGCTCCTTCCTTCTCTCTGTCTCTCCCATGTGAGTAATACACTGTAAAGGCAGATTGTGCAAGCCAGGAAGAGGACACTTACCAGGGCTAACATTTTGATCTTGGGCTTCCAGCCTCCAGAACTATGAGCAATAAATAAACTGTCGTTTGAGCTACTCACGTACGTAATCCAATGTATGTTATTTTGTTATACTGTTTTGAGCAGACTAGTAAAGTGTGATTATCAATGCTTGCACTTCTCAGTTACATTCTTATTCACTAGTAAAAGTTTCCTTGGAGAGAGGAAAAAAGAGCTTCCTTTATGTTGCTAAAGTAAATAAATGCCACTGAGACAGATTCCTCAGTAAATCAGCCTGTGATACAGGTTCCAGAACCTTTCCTCATAAGTATTTTCACCTGTCTTAAAAATTGGAGCTATTTGTTAGCTCCTGACCTTCCCCTCTCTGTCAGTACAACTCTGGCATCAAGAGCTCAGATGCAAGAATGTTCTCACACTTCTCCAGGTATCTAGATTCCACACTCTCTTGTTTAACCCCAGCACCTGTTTTCATAACTAACTATATCTGTTCTTCAGGTCTTTATTAATTCAATAGATCACACATAGCTCTACAACAGAATATGAAAATATTAAATAAAAATTTAAAAGCATGGGAGCATAAAATTTTCTTATACTCTACATTTTCAAGTGCAATTGAACTTGTGACACATTTGCAAAAGAGCCCAAATCACTGTGAGGAAGGGGGAGGAGAGTGAAAGAGACCTTGAGAGTTTGAAAGACTGACTGTCCCTTACCACAGTTCTGTGGGAAAAGTCAAGCATGTAATGTTAACTCTCAAAGCATTTAATATAAGGAAGTAATATGACTGGGTTAGGGTTTTAGAATAACCATTCTGGTAACAGAGTAGAGAATTAAAGATTGACACTATCTAAAACCTCTGTGACTCATAATATTCCACTGATTTTCCACCTATATGCCATTCCCCACTCATGACATAGTGTCTAGCATATTAACAGACATTTGATAAATACTCTGGGAGATTTCCCATAAAATTAGTCTCTGGCTCTTCCAAGGGTGATTAAATTATCACTAAGGCTTTTGAAATGCTAACGTTCCTTAAGAATAAGAGAACAGTAAAATTTTAAACAGTAAACAAAGATGAATTTTAAATAGATTTAGAGCAATGCTGAAATTTAAATATTGAGGAAGAATTATATCAGTGCTAAGAGATGCAGGTACCAAAACCTACCACGCAAAGAATACAGAGGATTGAATTACTTCACTGTTTTAATTTCCAAGCTAAGATAGCAGCATGCACTAAGTAAAAGAAAATAAAATAGGATACAGTTTCAGGTCCATGTTAAAGTTTAGTACACAGGTTTAGATTTGAGGCAGAAAGAGCCCTATGTCTCTTTTAGTACTTTGTAATAGCTTCCAACTAGTAAGCATGTTTTGTTTCTGAAGTATATAAGTAGGTGGGTCTTTTAGGTCTTAAAATGTATTCTACCATAGAAACAAAAATGACAAATAGTGATTAAGTCCTGAAGACACTCAATAAAGACCTGTCTTACCCTGACATAGCTAAAATACCTGTTTGCAATGGAAACACAAAAAACATACCATTTCTGAAACAACACTGGTACAATATTTCAAAATAGTAATGGATTGAATAAGAAAGAATTTTATCTATATTAGATGCTAGTACTTGAGAGAAAAGTTGGAATTTTTAAAAAATTTTATTTAAAAAAGAGAAAAGTCAGAAAAGAACTAAAAGCAAAAAGCATAAACAACAATGGTAAACTCAAAACAATAACAATATAAGTTTTCAAAACAGAATGAAAGAAATTTAACAATGGTTGTTATATTGCTTATTGTTCTCTTTTTTTAAAGAAAAAAAAAGAAAATTAAACAAAATAGAAAAGCAGAAAAGAAAGGTAGAACAATGCCAAATTAAACAAAATTATCATCATAGAATCATTGTTAGTTGACACATTACTCATTGTCATCCTAAAAAATACTTGCCAAAGTCACAAAATCAGAGCATACATAGTGGCTAGACAGTCAAACATTGACAGTGCAAATCCTTTGGTTCAGTGTTCCAACAGAAGTTCAGTAATATGGTCATCTATTTTTACACACTATACATATCGTTATACGCTTTAGAACACTTTCATTTCCCTTTCGCTTTCACAATATCTGTTATACCTTTTGGGTCCCCTTATTCTGTCAGTTTTATTATTTTTTACACTAGAGAGACAATGTGATATTTACTCATGTGAGTCTTGTTTGTTTTGCTAATGAGGATATTTTTAACTTGCCTACATTTACCTATAAAGGCCTCAAGATCATCCTTTTTATAGCTGAGTAATATTCTGTTGTATAAAAATACCACGTTTTTTTTCATTCACTCTGCAGTTGATGGGCATTTGGGTTCTTTCCAAGATTTATCTGTCACAAATTGTGCTGCTATGAACATGGGTTCACATATATCACTGTGACACAACCTTTTCAGTTTTTCTGGGAAAATACCCAGGAGGGGAATAGCTGGGTTGAATGGAACTTCCAATCCTAGTTTTATGAGGAATATCCATACTGATTTCCATAGTGGGTGCACCAGGCTGTACTCCCACCAACAGTGGGGCAGTGTTCCTTTTTCCCCACAGCCTTGCCAACATTTGTTATCAGCTGATTTCTTGATGGCAGCTATTCTTTCTGGGGTGAGAGGAAATCTCAATGCTGTTTTAATTTGCATTTCTTGAATGACCAGTGATGGTGAACATTTCTTCATGTATTTGTTTGCCATTTGTATATCTTCACCTGAGAACTGTGTGTTCATCTCAGATGCCCATTTTTGGAGAGGGTCTTTCAATTTGGGGGACTTGATATTTTTCAGTTCTTTATATGTTCTAGATATAAGTCCTTTGAGGGATTGTTGGCTAAGATTCTTTCCCATTCTGTAGGTTTTCTTTTCATTTTGTTGGTGATTTCTTTTGAAGTGCAAAAACTTTTTAGAAATATGAGGTCCCAGTTGTTGATACTTTGAAGTATTTCCTACGCAGTTTGTGTTTTATTCATGAATTTTCTTCCTACCCCTATATATCCAAGATTTTTACCTACTTTGTCTCACAGTAGATTTAGTGTTTCTGTTTTAATATTTAGGTCCTTGATCCATTTTGACTTTAGTTTAGTGTATGGTCATAGGCATGGGTCTATTTTCAGTCTTTGGTATGTGGAAAGCCAATTTTTCCAACACCATTTATTAAAGAGGCTATCTTTTTTCCAGTGAAATGTTTAGCCCCTTTGTCAAATATAAGTTGGCTGACTGTCTTTATAGTAGTGTTTACATCTTCTAATCTGTTCCACTGATCCTCAGGTCTATTTCTTTGCCAGTACCATGCTGATTTTATTACTGTGGCTTTGTAGTATAGTTTCAAGTCAGGAATTGAGATTCCTCCTGTCTTGCCTTTGTTGCCCAGAATCACCTTTATTATTCTAGGTTTCTTCTGTTTCCAGATGAATTTTAGGAATATTTTTTCTAGATCTGTAAGGTATGTTGATGGTATTTTGATTGGGATTGCATTGAATCTGTATAACAGTTTTGGGAGTATGGCCATTTTCACAATGTTGGTTCTTCCTAAGCAAGAGCAAGGAATATCCTTCCATTTTCTAATATCCTCTTCAATCTCCTTTTTTAGGGTAGTATAATTTTCAGCATATAGGTTTTTTTACATTCTTGGTTAGGTTGATTCCTAAGTGTCTGATTTTTTTAGATGCTATTGTGAGAGGCAATATTTCCATAACTTATCTCTCATGGAGTTTTTTGTTTGTGTATGGGAATGATATTGTTGTTTGAGTGTTGACTTTGTATCCGGCTACACTGCTGAATATGCTTATTACCTCTAGTAGTCTTTTAATGGAGTTTTTGGGGTCTTTAGAGTCATGCCATCTGAAAATAATGATAATTTAACTTCTTTTCCTATTTTTATTGCTTTTATTTCTCCCTCTTGCCTGATTGATTTGCTAATATTTCTAGAACTATATTGAATAGGAGTGATGATAGTGGACATCCTTTTCATGTTCCTGATTTTAGAGTGAAGGCTTTCAGTTTTTGTCCATTTAGTATAATGTTGGCTGTTGGATAGTTATAAATGACCTTTATGAGACTGAGGTACATACCATCTATTCTGAGTTTCTGTAGGATTTTTATCACTAATAGGTGTTGGGCTTTATCAAAAGTTTTATCAGCATCTATTGAGATGATCATGTGATTTTTATTTTTGGCTCTGTTGATGTGGTGTATTACATTTATTGATTTGTGTATGTTAAACCATCCCTGTATTCCTGGAATAAATCCCACTTGGTCATGATGTATAATTTTCTTGATGATTTGCTGCATTCTATTTGCCAGTATTTCGTTGAGAATCTTTGCATCAATGTTCATTAGTGAGGCTGGTCTATAGTTCTCCTTTTTGGTTGGGTCTTTCTCTGGTTTTGGTATCAGGGTAATACTTGCCTCCAAGAATGATTTAGGGAGGACTGCTTTTCTTTTAACTTTATTGAAGAGTTTATGCAGTGTTGGCATTAAATCTTCTCTAAATTTCTTATAGAATTCAGCCATGAATCCATCAGGACCTGGGCTTTTCTTTGTTGATAAGTTTTTAATCATGTTTTCAATTTCAGTAGCTGATATTGTGTTATTCAAAATTGCTATACCTTCTTGGTTGAGCTTTGTAGTTCATATGTTTCTAGAAATCTGTCCATTTCCTCTGTGTTTTCCATTCTATGTGAGTAGAGATTTTCAAAGTAGCTGTTCATGATCTTTTGACTTTCTATGGGATCTGTAGTAATTTCCCTCTTTTCAGTCCTTATTACATAGATTTGAGTTTTTTCTTTCTTTTTCTTGATAAGGTTGGCTGGGGTTTATCAATTTTGTTTATTCTCAAAAAAAATAGCTCTTTGATTTGTTAATTCTTTGTATTTTTTTGTTTCAATTGCATTAATTTCTACTCTAATCTTTACAATTTCCTCTCTTCTATGAGCTTTGGGTTTGACTTGCTCTTCCTTTTATAGGAGCTTGAGATGTAGCATTAGGTTATTTATTTGTGTTCATTCCGTTTTCTTGATGTGACTATTTATTGCTATATATTTCCCTCTTAGGACTACTTTCATTGCGTCCCAAAGGTTACAGTATGTTGTGTCTGCATTTTCATTGTATTGTAGGTATTGTTTTATTTCTTCTTTAATTTCATTTGTAACACACGGGTTAAGGAGGTTATTTAATTTCCATGTATTTATACAGGTTTTGCAGTTTTTTTGCCATTGATTTCCAATTTTAGTGCACTATGATATTATGTATGGGATAATTTCACTTCCTTTGTATTTATTTAAGAATGCTTTATGGGTTAATATATGGTCTATTTTGGAGAATGACTCATGTGTAGCTGAGAAGAATGTATATTCTGATGTGGTTGGGTGGAACATTCTGTAAACATCCACTAAGTCCATTCATTCACAGGTGTGATTCAGTTCTGTTATTTCTTTGCTGACTTTTTGTCTAGTTGATCTATCTCTTTGTAATAGTGGGGTGTTAAGTTCTCCTATTACAATTGTGTTCTTGTGTACTTGGTTTTCCATGTCCCTTAGTGTTTGTCTTATATACTTGTATTTGGTGCATATATATTTCAAATTGTTAGTTATTCCTTTGTAGTTTTCCATTTACAAGTATGTAGTGGCCTTCTTTATCTCTTTTAATCATTTTAGGTTTGAAGTTCACTTTGACTGCAAACAAAATAGCTACCCCTGCTTTTTTCTGGGTTCCTGTTGCATGGAATACTGTTCCCATCCTTTGACTTTTAGTCTATGAGTTTTTGAGTCAGGTGTGTTTCTTGTATGCAGCATATTGTGGGGTCCTGTTTCTTGATCCAGCCTATCAACCTGATTCTTTTGACAGGTGAATTGAGCCCATTTATGTTTATGGATATCACTGATATGTACTGGCTTGACTTTGCCATGTTGTGTTCCTATTGTTGGTTTCCTGCTTTTTTCCCTTGTTTAATTTCTTGTCCAGCCTGGTGGTTTCTTTCTGCTGTTGTTCTGGAGATTGTGGTCATTTTTATCTTTATCTAGTATGTCTTTCAATACTCTTTCTAAGGCTGGTTTGGTGGACCAGAATTTCTTCAGTTGTTCTTTGTCATGGAAGTACCTTGTTTCTCCATTAAATTTGAAAGACAGTTTTGCTGGATACATCAGTCTGGGTTGAAAGTTGTTTTCTTTTAGGGCTTGAAATACTTCACTCTGAGCTCATCTTAACCTGAAGGTTTGTGCTGAGAAGTCTGCCGTGATTCTAATGGGCTTTCCTTGATAGGTGGGTTGTGTCTTTTCTCTAACAGCTTTTAGTACTCTGTTTTTATGCTATATGTCTGAGATTTTTATTATTATATGCCTGGGTGTAGATTTATGTTGGTTGTGACTGTTTGGTGTTCTATATGCCTCACTTATTTGTATGTCAGATTTTTTTCCCCATGTTTGGGAAATTTTCTGCCATTACTTCTGTAAACTGCTTAGATATGTCCTTTACGTTTTCTCCTGCCTCCTCACTGATGCCTATTAATCTTACATTTTTTCTCCTGGCATCATCTTGAACCTGCTGGATTGTCATTTCATTCTGCTTTGTTGTTTGTTTGATCCTTTCATGATCGCTATCTGAAATCCTATCCTCAAGGTCTGAAATTCTATCTTCAGCTTCATTTAAACAGTTTTGCCAGCTTCCAATAGAATTTTTTGTTTCTTGGATATCTCTTTGAATTTGTTTTATGAATTCTGCTTGTTTTCTACATTGTTCATTCAAAGTTTCAATCAATTTCCCATGCTACTGTACTTTTTTAATCTATTTCTTCCCTAGCTATGTTGAGCAAATCCTTTACTAAGGTTGTTATTTCTGTCTTTATGTAACACATTACTTCTAATTTGATTTCCTCTATTGCCTCATGGATTTGGTTTTTTACTTCATTTGCTATCTGTTCAGAGATTTCTGGTGTATAACTTTTAAAATCCACTGTTTCCTCTTCTTGCGCCTGATAGACTAGATGTTTGAGATTGCATTTTGGTTTTTCATCTTGTCATTTTCACCTTCTGGGCCAATATCTGGTTATTTAATCCTAATAGTCGCAACTGTCGGCACAGTATGTCCCAGGGTCCTCCTGTGCGGTTGATGTCTGCCCAATTGTTGGGTACATAGTGACCAGAACCTGCCAGGGTCCTCTGTCTGGGCGAAGGGCCACCAAGTCTCCCGTCAAGCCAGCACTGCCAGTCCAGCACAGTTCAAGGTTCTGGGAGGGAGAGTGGGAGCCAAACGTTCGCTGCGGTGCTTGGTCTAAGAGATGGGGAGGGTGGCCGAGGGCAGCGGGTCGAGCCAGGGTGGGTGCAGCAGTCCTCTGGGTCAGCACAAAGGCGGAGCGTGATGGGGTGCAGGCACAGCTCAGCTGCCTGAGCCGGTAAGGAGGGCGGCGGTCAGCCGCAGTGCAGCAGCAGTGGGAGGGAGGTGACGCGGGCAGGCCCCCCCGGGGGGGGGATGGCAGCTCGGTGGTTTTCCTCTGTGAGGCAGTTGCGGGGAGGCACTGAGGCACTCAGGCAGGCCCAGGGGTGCAAGCAGGGGCACAGCTCCGTGTTCTTTCTCCACGTGGTGCGGCTGGGAGCGGCCCGTGGTATGGAGGTGGACAGGCAGCAAAAGTTGAAAAATTAAAATATAAGCTCCAAGGATGTGGCTCAGCAGCACAGTGCCTGCCTGGCAAGTGTGTGGCTCTGAGTTTGATTTCTGGTACAAAAAAAAAAAAAAATGTAAGTCCCTCTAAAAGAAGGAACTCAAGTCTCCTTATCATCCCCCGATCTGAGTGCCATTGTACTTAAGGACCTACTACCAAAGACTAAAATAGGGGAAAGGAGGAGGAGCGAAGGCAAAGACTCCATCCTCCATCAGCTCATTCTCAAGGTCAGTAACACCACCAATCACATTAACAGGTTTGCTTCTAAGGTGCAAGGAAGACACTTCACATCGATGGGCTTCCCCAGATCTTCAGCCCTAGAGTAAACAGGAGACTTATAAAAGAAACATAAACTGTAGCCACTCTACACAACACCTGAGCTATGTTTCTCAAAATGACAAAGTCACCAAACAAAAGAAACCTGAGAAAATGTCACTTGCATTAATCCTAGACAGAATACTGCAATAGATGTACTGGAAAAACCATTTAGTCTATAAACCAGAGAAGTCTGAATAAGCCCAATACCTTAGTTAATAGTAATAAACCAATGTGGTCTTAGTTGTAACATTAAGACCATATTAATGTAAGATACCAACATTGGAGCAAACTGAGAGTACATAGGCACTCCTGGTTCCATCTTTGCAACTTTTCTGTAAACCTAAAACTATTTTAAAATTAATTTTATGTAAAAATAGGGGAAAAATTGGTCCTTTGAAAAGATTAATACAATTGGTAAAATTAAAAGCAAGACTGGTCAAGAAAAAGAAAGAGCAAACTCCTACCAATATCAGATTTGAAAGAGAAGATATCACTTTAAATTGTAGTGCAATTACAAGAATAATAAAACCCAGAACTACCAGGTCTGGAAATTGTAGTCTTGAATATTTATTTTGGAGAAAATAAATATTCAAGTAAAAACAAATGGTGATGGTAGCTGTGACCACTAATTCTGATACATCAACTTTATTGGTTTGAAAAATGAAATGCCTAGTATATTAGTGAAACCCACTCCTGTGTGTCATGATGCCATGTCCTTGGGTGCTATATATGGTTCCTAGACCATTTCTCTCTGTGCTGTTCCCTGGCTCTGCTTCCAGGTGGCCATGAACTGCCCAGCTTTATTCCACCAGATGTTTCTGTTAAGATTTTTGTGCCTTGGAGTTAGGCAGGCATGAACTTCACTCCTCAAAACCATAATCTACTCCTTTAAATTGTAGGTGTTGAGTACTGTGTCTTAGGGGATGGAAAACTAATACAGAAACTTTATTCATAACCGCCTCAAAATGGAAACAATCCAGCTGCCTTTCAGCTGATGAGTGATTAAGTATCTTGTGATACATTCATCTCTGGAACAGCACTCTACAATTCAAAGGTGTACATTTTGGCAAATGTATGAGTGTTTTGCCGAGTGAAGAAAGCCCATCCTAACAGATTATACACTATATGGTTCTTTTTATAAAACATTTTTCAAATGACAAAAATACAGAAATGGAGAAGAGATTGGAAGCTGTCAGAGCTATGTAATCAATATTAAAGTTATTGAGATATTTCTACTGAGGAAGTGTGTGATCTTGTGTGTATGTCACACTTCAGCACTTCTGAATTTCTACTACATTTCAAATGTTCAGCAGCCATGTGAGGCTGGTCCCTTAAGAGTAGAGACCATGGTTGATTTGAATTCAGAAATTCAATGGTTGATTCCTACTCTTTGTAAAGGTGGTTCACATACAATGTTATTCTGAGATATCACAGCTACTTGTCAATGGGAATGCTTTTCCCAATTTCTATTGCGGTTTGTGGGTTGTAATTATTAACATCTCTTTTCAGTTCTCTGAATTTCAAATCAACTGAAGACCACACACAAATACCAGGATCAATATTTTAAGAATCGTGTATCTCTGATCTGTGCCCACACTATCTTCCTGTACCTGTTGCCTTGCTCTGTTAGGGGCTGCTTATTTGCACAGGGACCTGTACAAAGGCCTGGAGAAAAAAAGGAAAAGAAACTGAGTGAACTGAGACTGGCAGAACCAGGAGGAGTCTTTGTACATTTTCAATAACTGGATTAACAAGTCATCTTCTGATTTTGGAAGGAGAGATTTTTAAAAAATTATTTCTGGCATTATTTCACCCTGAGAAACAGAATAAATAGCCTCCCCCTTCCAAGAGTGATTTTACTTAAAAACTTAGTCTTTTCCTTTAACATAGATTTGTCCCTAGCATTTTGGGGGCTATCAAGGGCTAACAAAAGTCACATGAGACATAGAGAAGAAACAAAAGGAATAAGGTGAGATTTTTGTGTGAATTCCACTGGAATTTGAAAAGGGTTTAAAAGGAGAAATGGAAAGAACACAGTGCACCATGGTAAAGGCATGAACTTGCAAACTGAGCAGAATGAGGCAAAGGAGAGAAAGGTAGCGTGGGGCACCAGGCTATGAGGAGAGGATGGCTGGACAGCGGCCAGGCACTGTCAGTGTCCCGCCCTTATGCTTCTTGGCTATTCTGGACATGAGCTTCGTTTACTTGTTTGTTTGTTTGTTTGTTTGTTTGTTTAGTAAAGACAGGGTCTCACTACATCTCCTAAAAGTGTAAAAATCAATTTCTCTTATTTTAAGCCAACCAGTATGTGATAAATTGCTATGACAATCCTAAAAAAGTAATAATGCATCTGGCCAAGATGTCCAGGGAGAAATCATAATCATCTAGGTATGTTAATACCTGCCCTGTTGGACTCCTTGCACATCTGCTTCACGCTGAACATGTTGGTGATGTGTCAAAACATGGAATTAATATTCTCTTAGGTTTTAACCTTTGCTTGACCTATATGATTATTTTCATATATATATATAATCTGACTGAATATGTTTTGCATGTTTTCAAAAGACAGGAAAACACAAATCAGAAAAACAAGGAAGAATTGCAGTAAAGATGTAAAGTATGTTTTTTGTTAAAGTACCCTCATGAGTACTCATGTATATGTGTGTGTTGCCTTTGATTTTACTGAACACAAATCACAGGATACTCAAACCAGGGGGAAATAGAGGGACTTCTCTGTCATTTAGGTTTCCATGTGGGAGATATACCTTCAGAGTCAACCAGATTATCAAATAGCAGGCCTTTAGCATATCTAGTAATAAATACTTTTCAATGTATTTTTCTAGTTTTGTTAAGGTTAGGGAAATATTTTATGTAAATCATTTATACTCATATTTTATAGAATGGTAAGAAATGATGTCCTTGACAGTAATTTTATGTTTTAAAACATATGATAGAACTTAATGATCAATTAAAGAAAAGACCTATAATCAATTCCTCTTTAATATATTTATCAACTTTGTTCACACAGTTTTTAATTTTTTTATTTAAAGAGAAACAAAAGCATGTAAAGAGTACAGATAATACAGAATTTTTTAAAAAAGATAAAGAATATGAAATCACTAGTTCATAAATTACATATTGTCCTGTTAGAAATAGTTCTTCAAATTATAAAATTAAAGCATACAAAGTAAATATTCAAACAGTGAGAGTGCAAACAGCTACGCATGCATGAGTCTCTGCATGTATTTCTATCCTTTCTGTATTAGAGGGAAAAATAAAACCTAGCAAGACAAAACAAAACAAATTCCTATAAAAACATGAAAACAAAAAGTCATGTAAAACCACAATACAAGGTGATCTACAATGATTACTGTGTTGTTTCTTATTTTCTTCAATAAAATATCTGTATCATCAGGCATAATTGAATATAGCAGTGTAATTGAATATATCAGTACATAACAATATTAGTAAAAATAAAACATTGTAGACACTATAAAACTTCAAAGGCAGGTAATAATTAAACTAGAGTGGATATTCTAGTGAATCTTGTCATCTTAAGTGCAGTTGCCTATACTCTCAGACTTGATACTATCAATCATAACAGCTTTGAATAAAATCTATCAATATAAAACAGTGATCCAACAAACCAGATTCGATTACAATCAGTCATGGTAAAACAGTGTAGGTTTTACAGAGCTTTAGATTAAGTTAATAGGAAATTAAGGATGATTACCATACTGCATCCTGCTATCTTCAGGACTGTCTGTGCCCTCAAATCTAGGACAGGTAGAATTATTGAAGCAGAATATAATACATTTAATCAGAGTTGTGTGAGTAATGTGGGTTTTAAATCCTGGTGCACTGTTAACAATATAGTGTATCAAGGTCATCTATGTTAGAGATTCTAGCCATCCTTCTCTGCCTCATTTCTGCTATGCTATTTTTCTGCTTCTATTTGTCTACTTTTCTCCTTCATTCTACTGCCTGCCCCACTCATTGAGGCCTTTCTGCCACTGTTCCTAAAATCCTAGTATTTTTTTTCTCTCTCTAGAATGTCCTTCAGTATTTTCTGAAGGGTTGGATTGGTGGTCACAAACTCCCCCAGTTCCTCTTTGTCATGGAAATATCTTGTTTCTCCACTAATTTCTAGTGACAGCTTTGCAGGGTACATCAATCTGGGCTGGAGGTTATTTTCTTTCAGGGCTTTGAATACTTCACTCCAAGCTCTTCTTGATCTGATGGTCTGTGTCTAGAAGTCTGCCGTGATTCTGATGGGCTTACCTTTATAGGTAATCTGTTTCTTTTCTCTGATGGCTTTTAATATTCTGTTTTTATATTGAATTTCTGGTGTCTTGATTATTATATGTCTGGGTGTAGATCTGTTTTGGTTATAGGTGGCTGGAGTTCTGTATGCCTCACATAGCCGAATGTCATTTTCTTTTCCCATGCTTGGGAAGTTCTCCTTAGTTATTTCCATGAATAACCTTTATAATTTGTTTGTATTCCTGCTTCTTCATTCACATTTTTTATTCTGAAGTTATAGATTCTCTTGTCATCTTCTAGCCTTTGTATTGTTACTGCCTGTTTCCTTGTTATTTTTAAGAGATCTTTCCTTTCATGATCACACATTGCAAACTTGTCTTCAAGTTTTGATGGTCTGTCCTCAGTTTCTTTTAAGGAGTTTTGCCAGCTTTCAATGGAGTTTTTAATTTCCTGGTAGTCTCTTTGAATCTGTTTCATGTATTTTATATTTTCTTTATATTCTTTATCAAATGTTTCTCTCCTTTTTTTGTGTTCCGCCCTTCTTCCATCTGTATCATCCTGAGAAATGCTTCCTGAGAACAATTCTTTTATTACTCTACTCATATCTTGCTTTACCTGATTTAATATTTCAGTTTTGAGCTCATCTACAAGGTCCCAAAGACATCTCTTAATGCCTATTGAATCCATGTCTGATGTTGCATGTTTGCTGCCCTCAGTTTCCCTTGTTTTTCCCTCTCCTGGATCAGTGCTTTCAGGGCTCTGGGCTGGGGAACCTCCTCTTGCCTCTATCCTGTTATGGTCCCGGCTTCCTCCACACAGGTGTACAGTGCAGGTCCCAGCCCCCTTCCCTGTTGGCTACGGTTCCTCTCAAGAATGCTGGCAAGGGACCTCCACCCTCTCCTGCCTGCTCTTGTCACTGAGTTGTAAGCAGTGGCTGCATATGCCGGCCCTTCCCCACTGGGCCAGCCAAATTTCAGGGGCCTTCACCAGGTTCATGCGTGCTAGGCACAGGGAATTGATTTGGGATGGCTCATTGGGTTCCAGCCAAGGGCATGGCCCAGTCCATGCAAATCCCATGAATCTGCTCTGGGGAGGGAGCAATCAACTGAAGTCACTGTCGCTTCCAGTTCAGGCTCCTCCTGCCCAATTCCAACATGTTACCCATTTGGCCACACCCTTCCCATGGGGGGAGGGGTTCCACCTTCAGCATTGACTGTGGATCAGTGAAGGTCCTCTTGCCAGCTCTGCTCTTCACCAGGCTCACCAAACCCCAACACCAGCACTGCTGTGGTTCCTGTGAGTAGCAGAGGGAATGAGTTTGGGCGGCTCTGCTGGCCGGCACAGATTCAAGCTGGTGCAAGTTCAGGCTGATGCAAACTTGGCAGGTTGCAGTGAAAATGCTGTGTCCCATAATTTTTAGCTGTTCCAATTGTAGTCCTAACGTGTTTGATGAGCTTTTTTACGTTTTAATTTCTTCCTGTGTCAAGAGGATCCATCTCCCTCTGTCTGGATCTCTCCAGGACATTTTATTCTGACAGATGAGTTGTTTCTCCTGGGAGGCTTTGTATTTTGTTGCTCACTGATTGGCCATCTTTAGCTCTCATGTTTGTACATTTTTAATATATCCTTCTCCTTTTCTCTCTTTTGTTTATCTAGTTCACAGAAGTTTAGATTTGTTCTACAACTTTGTCTTCTACCTGTCTTGGACACCCAATGATATTCCTTCTGAACATCAATTTTCTTGTATTGAATAGTTATTAAAATAATAAATAAACAAATAACATTATTGTTTAAATAAATGAGAGCAATTTTAATGAAAACACAGAAATGATATTTTAATAAAAGAAGCTATGTCAATGATTTTTATAGAGAATTCTGATTTTGAAATAAGCACCTCAGTTAAATCTGACTCTAATACATGATTAGAAATAAACACAAAAAATTGAATTTAAATTCAACAAATTTATAATTTAAATCTTCTTTTTGCTTTTGAAACTTTAATTTGTTTTAATGTACAAAAGCTATCCATAATGCAAGCAAGCTGATGAATTTGAAGATGAGTGTATATCTGTGAAGTTGTTATCACAATTAATAACATAAACTTATTCTTCACCTCTAAAAATGTCTTCCTGCCCTTTT
Source organism: Hydrochoerus hydrochaeris (assembly GCA_004027455.1). Lineage (NCBI taxonomy): Eukaryota > Metazoa > Chordata > Mammalia > Rodentia > Hydrochaeridae > Hydrochoerus > Hydrochoerus hydrochaeris. The sequence continues at coordinate 365,323 of PVLA01000241.1, forward strand.
ACTTACTTTTTGTTTAGTATTATTTTTAGTGTATGTGATCACAAAAGTAAAAAACTTCTGTACAGCAAAGTGAACAATCAACAAAATCAAAAGGCAACCTGCAGAGTGAGAGAAAATACTTGTGTAGTATCCATCTTTTCTCTTTTTGAGGTTTGTTAACATTCTGCATTCTGAAAATACAAAAGGTTAAGTTTCACCATGAAAAGCTGCTGTGTTAAGACTAATGTAGCTGGACTATGAATAAAAAAGCTGGGTTCTGTGAACCACAGATATACCAAGATCCCCTTTGTTATGGATGTGGCATTTGAGAATTCTTTTTAGTAGAGAAAGAAATGAATACAAATTCTGGGTCACTAAGCCATAGGAGATTTTTTGTGATATGATTTTTCTAGCCATCCTCATGGGAATAAGATTTTGATGGTCTCCAATCTCACTCAAGTAAGTATTTTGGTCGAACTTATATGGCCTGTATCTAGATGTCCCCCTAGAGGTTCATGCGCTCATAGATGGGGCTCTTTGTAGATGGCTAGATCTAGGTTATGTGAATATCGTTTAGGATGTGTGATAACAAAATTAGTCACTGATTGGCTTAGCATAGTTCTGAGTGTAGATAACGGGAAGGCCTGAATAGGATGGAAGGGAAAGGAAGGCTTGTTGCAGTTGCCACTGTTGCCTCCCGCCTACCCTTCTATGGGCTGTTTCTCCTCTTCTGTGGCTCTCTGCCATGCTGCCTTCCTTGAAGCCAGCTAACTATTGACTATAATCTCTACGAACAGTGAACTAAAGAAAATGCTTCCTCCTGTAATTTGTGGGTGTTGCGTATTTTGTCTCACCAATGAGAAAGTAACTAAGACACACTCTAAACACCTCCTTATACCATAATACTTTTAATCCTTTGCTTCCCTCTTGCCCTCATTGAAATACCTTCCATCTCCATGACAACCACTGTTCCATAACATACAGCCAGAACACTATTAGGAGATGCTAGATGTGTAATATTCATTGCTAACCCTAATCCCATATTCTTCTTGTGAGTTAACATCAAATGTTTAGAGGACAGAAATCTTACTTAATGTTTTGGGACCAAAGGAGGTTACAACAAATGTTTTGTTCATAATTCTATGCCTATACCTAGCATCAAAGACTCACCCAAAGTTCAAGTATAATATAGAGTGCAGATAAGACTTTTATAACAAAGAGTACAGGTTGTCAGCTAGTGATTTTGCTTAATAGAAAAAGAAATACAGAGAAATGAGAGACTACATTGTTCCCAGTGATAAAAGAAAGAGGGAATAAATACTAACCAAAGTGTTTATTGGCACCATTAGCATTGTGAATTCAGATTGACACCAGTTATGGTCACTGCTCCTTCTGTACTAGTCTCCTTTCTGGCACTTAGCTGGTTAATGTGAGACAAGTCTTCTGACTCTTAGGCCTCACCCTGTGTATGTGAAATAAGAAGGTACACTCAGTGTTTTGTGGATTCTATAACTCATATCCACACAGCACCTATTCTAGAGAATTTTCAGGAAAACTAGAAAAAGATGCAATAGCTGTACCTCCTAGAACCTATTATTTCTACAAATAAGTATCTCCTTCAGTTGATCATGACTTGAGAATACTCACAAGTTTTTAAATTAATTACTTTGTTAATTCAATGAAACAAGAATCAGTTTTTCTAAGTGTAGCAAATTGCAGGAAGTGAGCATAGTGTAGTTTTAAAGGACCTTGGACTTGGAAGATGAGCTGACCATAATTTAACTCTTGACTGGACTATGGATTCTTGGAAATGCTACTTCTTTGAACAAAATTCTATAAGCCTCAGTTTTCTCACTTGAAAATAAGTTGGAGATATAATACCTTATCTTATGTCAGATGTGAAATTAGTGTTAAAAATTAGACAATAGGAGGAGCTAAAGATGGTTGATCAGTGAGAAACAAAATACAAAACCTCCCGGGAGAAACAACTCATATACCAGAATAAAACATCCTAGAGAGATCCAGACAGAGGGAGATGGACCCTCTTGACACAGGAAGAGATTAAAATGTAAAAAAGCTTGTCAAACACACAGTCTTGGGGCTACAATTGGAACAGCTAAAATTACTGGACATGGCATTTTCACTGTGATCCACCAAGTTTGGGGCAGCCTGAATTTGCAAATTTGCGCCAGTGGGCAGAGCTGCCCAGACTCGTTCTCACCACCACTCACAGGAGCTACAGCCGCACTGAAATTGGGGGTTGGTGAGCCCAATGCAGAGAAGAGCCAGTGAAGGGACCTTCATTAATCCATGGTCAGTGCTGGGAATGAGACCCCCCCCATGAGAAGGGCGCGACAAAATGGGTGGCATGTTGGAATCGGGTAGGAGGAGCCTGAACTGGTAGCAACACTGACTTCAGTTGGTTGCTTCCTCCCCAGAGCAGATTTGTGGGATTTGCTTGGACTGAGTCACGCCCCTGGCTGGGACCCAGTGAGCCATCCCAAATCAATTCCCTGCACCTAGCATGCACTAACCTGGTGAAGTCCCCTGAAGCTTGGCTGGCCTGGTGGTGAGGGGCCTGCATACACAGCTGCTGCTTACACCTCAGTGACAGGAGCAGGCAGGAGAGGGTGGAGGTCCCTTGCCAGTATGCTTTGGAGGAACCATGGCTGACAGGGAAGGGGGCTGGGACCTGCACTGTATACCTGTGTGGAGGAGTCCAGGACCATGACAGGAGAGAGAGGCAAGAAGAGGACCGCAGCCCAGAACCCTGAGAGCACTGATCCAGGAGAGGGAAAAACAAGGGAGACAGAGGGTGGCAAACATATAACATCAGATATGGATTCAATAGACATTAAGAGATATCTTCAGCACCTTGTAGATGAGCTCAAAACTGAAATATTAAATCAGGTAAAGCAAGATATGAGTAGAGTAATAAAGGAAATGCTAAGCATCTCTCAGAAAGACATAAACAGAGGAAGGGGGGACACAAAAAGGAGAGAAACATTCGATAAAGAATATAAAGAAAATATAGAATTCATGAAGCAGATTCAAAGAGATTACCAGGAAATTAAAAACTCCATTGAAAGCTGGCAAAACTCCTTAAAAGAAACTGAGGACAGACTATCAAAACTTGAAGACAAGTTTGCAATGTGTGATCATGAAAGGAAAGATCTCTTAAAAATAACAAGGAAACAGGCAGTGAAAATACAAAGGCTAGATGATGAAAAGAGAATCTACAATTTAAGAATAAGAAATGTGAACAAAGAATCAGGAGTACAAACAGGCAAATTACAAAGGTTATTCATGGAAATAATTAAGGAAAACTTCCCAAGCATGGGAAAAGAAAATGACATTCAGTTATGTGAGGCATACAGAACTCTACAACCAAAACAGATCTACACCCAGACATATAATAATCAAGACACCAGAAATTCAATATAAAAACAGAATATTAAAAGCCATCAGAGAAAAGAAACAGATTACCTATAAAGGTAAGCCAATCAAGATCACAGCAGACTTCATGACACAGACCATTAGATCAAGAAGAGCTTAGAGCAAAGTATTTGAAGCCCTGAAAGAAAATAACCTCCAGCCCAGATTGATGTACCCTGCAAAGCTGTCACTAGAAATTAGTGGAGAAACAAGATATTTCCATGACAAAGAGGAACTGGGGGAATTTGTGGCCACCAATCCAACCCTACAGAGAATACCGAAGGACATTCTAGAGAGAGAAAAGAAATACCAGGATTTTAGGAACAGTGGCAGAAAGGCCTCAATGAGCAGGGCAGGCAGTAGAATGAAGGAGAAAAGTAGGCAAAGAAAGGCAGAAAAATAGCATAGTAGAAATGAAGCAGAGAAGGATGGTTAGAATCTCTAACATAGATGACCTTGATACACTATATTGTTAACAGTGCACCAGGATTTAAAACCCACATTACTCACACAACTCTGCTTAAATGTATTATATTCTGTTTCAGTCATTCTACCTGTCCTAGATTTGAGGGCACAGACAGTTATCCTGAAGATAGCAGGATACAGTATGGTAATCATCCTTAATTTCTTATTAATTTAATCTAAAGCTCTGTAAAACCTACACTGTTTTACCATGACTGATCGTAATTGAATCTGGTTTGTTGGATCGCTGTTTTATATTGATAGATTTTATTCAAAGCTGTTATGATTGATAGTATCAAGTCTGAGAGTATAAGGAACTGCACTGAAGATGACAAGATTCACTCCAGTTTGATTATTACCTGCCTTTGAAGTTTTATACTGTCTACAATGTTTTATTTTTACTAATATTGTTATGTACTGCTATATTCAATTATACTGCTATATTCAATTATGCCTGATAATATAGACATTCTATTGAAGATAATAAGAAACAACACAGTAATCATTGTAGATCACCTTGTATTGTGGTTTTACATGACTTTTTGTTTTCATGTTTTTATAGGAATTTGTTTTGTTTTGTCTTGCTAGGTTTTGTTTTTCCCTGTAATACAGAAAGGATAGAAATACATGTGGAGACTCATGCATGCGTAGCTGTTTGCACTCTCACTGTTTGAATATCTACTTTGTGTACTTTAATTTTGTAACTGGAACAACTATTTCTAAGAGAACAATATATAATTTATCAACTAGTGATTTCTTACTGTTTATCTTTTTTTCAAATTCTGTATTATTTGTACCCTTTACATTTTTTTCTCTTTAAATAAAATTTAAACAATAGAGAAAAAAATTAGACAATATAAATAATTATAGACAGTAATCACATTCACACACACACACACAGTTAAATTAGTACCTTGTAGGTGAGCATGAAATGTGGGGAAGGTATGGATCACTCCTCTGGCAAACAGAAAATCTTAATGTAGGTTAATTATCTATTATTCATAGTGTTCTGAACTCTTGGATTTTAAATTTCAGATTTTGGAATATTTGTGTATACATAATGAGATATAATGGTGTTAGGACCCATATTTTAACCTGAAATTTGTTTATGTTTCATACACATCTTATACTCATGTGCCAATATTTTTAGTGTCCTTTGTTGGCAATAATCTCCATGTGAGGTCATATGTGTGATTTTCCCCTTGTAGTTACATATCAGTGCTCCAAAAGTTCAGAACTTGAATTTTCATATCAAGAATTCTTTACCCCTTATACAGTGTGAAAAATACATAAACAATATGTGTACCACATAATAAGGATTCAGATGGCATATAATTAGCCCTTTAGAGGCAGGGATGAGCTTGCAGAGATGATGTCTGGCAGAGATCCCTGCATTAAGCAGAGTGGGAACATGCGCCCCATGCCGAGCCAGTAGAATTTCTGAACATGAAGGAGTGTGAAACACTATGCCATGTTTACAGAACCATACACAGTCACATTTTAGAAGAAGATAAGTACATAAAACAAAAGCAATTTTCAAATCCATGAATAACAGGGATCTACTTCAGGTATAAAAAGGTGGTAGTGAAAATTAGGACCATGGAAATCTGAATTGTAATATAAAAGCTTCTGTGTTGAACTGAGCAAATTGTGGCTCAGAACATTTGATCCCCACCACCCTTACTCTTCCTCTGGCTTGGCTCCTGGGGCTTCTGCCATTCAAAGGAAGCAGAGAAAACAGGTCCAGAGGGGTCCAGAGGCCTGTGTTCACCTCCTGCCCCTGCCCTCAATCACCTCCCAGCAAGAGCTTCCTTTGAAATCTCAGAATTGACCCTGCTCCAGCTGCTTCCAACTCCTTTTTCCTAATTAAGCTTCTAAATTCCTTAATAAAGAGCACTGTAGCAAATGGAGGTGACGCATGCTTGCCTCGGAAAAGATGGGGGTGCAGAAGGAAGCAGGAATGGGGACTCCCTACTGTTTATCTCACAAAACTGGAAGAAACTGAGACAGCAGTTTTACAGTTCAACTTTACTTCTTCATAAATTAGTAGTAGACTTAATTTATCTTAAAATATTCTGATAAAAAGAATGTAACTAAACATAAAAACTACAGTGTGAAATGCTAATCTACTTTTTTCACATTTTATCTTAGTATATTTTAAAAAGCACAAAAACCAAAACCACAACAAACAAAAATATTTACCAGTAACCAGCCACAATTATAAGATGTATTTCATATTTTAATATCTCTGTTACTTCAAAATACTCTAGTGTATGTTACCGATAAATTGTAGAAATATAATAAACCAATTGTCAAAAAGAATAAAAGCTGTGATAATCTTTTACATAAAAATATCTTGGAAGAAATTCAATTTAATTGAATTCAACTGAATTATGACAATTTAAAGGTGATAATAAATAGATATTAGTAAACCATCTACCAAAATGCACAGATATTATTTGGTATGCAAAAAAAATCTTAAGGAATTACGTAAGTACACTAGAAATGTACAGAGGATTAATGTGAATAATCAAATTAAACTGCATAAAATCCTGGCAAAGTAATTTCTCTAATCAAATGTGGTTTGTATTTTCTAAATATACACAGGTTAGCTATAGTTGTGTGCTTTGTACAGGAGTAAAGACAAAGAAAAATGTGGTTTCCAGTGAAATAAGTCTCAGAGGAAGAATCATGAAAAATCTGGCTTGTAAAGCCTGCGTGGATCCACCATGGAGAATGTGTGGAATGTGTAGATGGCCCACCTTGTGCAACTTCCCCAGAGTCTCTAGTGTCCTAGGAGTTAATGACTGAACACAAGTCAAGTGGAATATTCAATATAAGTATGTATTGAATAAGCAAATTGTAAATGAGATGAACATGTGCTTCATCCACAGAGGGTCTAGTCAAACTGAGAGTGCTATTGAGTCACAAGCTGCTAAAGGCAACAGCACTCGGGTCTTCTGAAAACAGGATAAAGAGAAGTGAAATGATGCCTCTAAATCAAGAAAATGGATGAGGTCTATTGTCTAATCCCATAGATTACAAATTAAATTACAGGAGTTGCCTCGTGAGAAAGAAGATCTAGGTATGGTGGGCGTAGGAAGACAAACGATTGCTAGGACTCTAGGATCCAAGCAGAGAATACAAAGCAAGCTCTAAAACCCTGAGTCAAGTTCTCTCTGGGTCCCTCCTGCATCCCCTTGAATACATTGCTGTTGGTAAACAGGGTAAACCAGAAGCCTTGCAAACAGCTGTTGGTCAGAATCCTTTGGAGGATGAGAGCTGAAGCTCCCCGTCTTGCCACCAGTGAGACTTTAAAAGCAAGATTTATTACTACTAATAAATGTATTTATTACTAATCACTAAATATATATATGTAGGTTATTATCTATCTACTTTATTACCTAAGTGTCTAGAATTTCCTGTACTGTATAAAACATCCATATAAAATGCTGGAAAGTGTGGAATGCTCTTATTGCTGTTAAAATTGGATGCCTCATTCTTCAGCTTGTGCTTCCTGTTCCTTATTCAAATAAAGTCTTCTTAGTTATTCATGCAATTGATTTTCCCAAAACTAAACTTGTAGAAGCAACTCTCTTCCTTAAACTTCTGGAACTGCAATCCCCAGGGGAATGCTGAAAGGTAGAGAAGGAAGCTGCCAGCCCCCACTGCTTTATCACAGTGAAAACCCCCTAGGGTGAGTGATTCGTGAGCTGCGGATGCTACATTTCCCACACTCATCTCTCATGGAAGAGCGTGCTGATCAGAAAAAAGACAAGTGTGGCCAAGGCTAAATCCCCACTCTCCATAAACAACACAGCTACTAGAAGAAAGTATTATTTATCAGTAATGGAAAACAAATAGATAAGGAGATGCTTATTTACCCACAGTCAAATACAGCATCAAGAGGATTAATATTACGTACAATTAATGAAAGGCACTACAGTGAAACAATGCTCAGAGCAAATCACAACAAAGGATGTTATTATAATGAATACTAATACTCAACAAACAAACTGTACTCCTGAAATTGGGGTAAAAATCTATAATAAGGACTGAAAAATAAAAAAGAAGATTATATTTCTGAAGGGCTAATGTTACATCACTATCTGTCTACTTGGATCCTGTGAGAACTGACTTCTTGAATTATTACTTATCATGGCACAGAGAAACAAAATCAGCTTCCAAGAAGACCTGGTAGGTTTTTATTGGAAGTAAATTCATATGGGAGGAGATCTGTCAGTGATCATTCCTGAATCTCACAGATAGAAACCCAAAACATTTTCATCTTAATTTCAAAATTAGTCTTATCACAACATATATCACTTTGAATTCAACAAAGGACTCCTGTGGAATAGGACTGGTCAGGGCAAACAGTTGAGGTGAAAATCAATTTGGGTTTGGGTAATATCAGGGTCTGAGTCTCATGTTTAAAAGTTCTCCTGTGTATTTAAAATTACAACTTCTCAGGTATGTTTTCCTGGTTCATTTTCTCCAGTCTCTAAAACTTTTATTTCTGATCATAGCAAGAGACAGATGCCAAAATCTCAGAAAGACTGTTCACAGAGTATTTCTAGGCTGTCTGAAAATAGAAAGTGGTAGAAATTTCATAGAAAAGTCAGTTCGTACCAGCTCTCTGATTACATTTTTGCAGACCAAACTGAGTTGAAAAATTAAAATCTGAAAAACTAAGAGTTGTAGTTATTACCATAACAAAAGGCCACTGAACTGGGAATTAAGAAATAAGGCAGCACACACCTGTAATCCCAGAGGCAGAGATGGAGATCTGGAGTGCAAACCCACCCAGGCAATTTAACAATTTAGTGATGCTTTGTCTCAGAATTTAAATAAAAATTTAAAAGGGAGGGAAGAACTCAGGGTGTAGCTCACTATGAAGGTCTTAGTTCCAATCTCTAGTGTCACACACACAAAAAAGAAATTGTTTTATAACTGAAACTTACTGTGAATCTTGGAGAAATCATGTAACTTCCTTTAGGATCAATTTTGCAATCTTTAAAATGAGGATGTCAAATTAAAGAAGTTGTTCATATATTTAACAGCATTATGTTTTCTTCAACTATTGGCAGTCCCTACTCCAGCAACGCAAAAGGAGGCTATATTTTTAAAGGGCCGATATTATGTCATTATGTCTCTACTTGGATCCTGTCAGGACTGACTTCTTGAATTATTACTTATCACAGCATCAAGAAACAAAGTCAGCTTCCAAGGGGAACTGGTAGACATGCAGACATCAAAATAATAAAAGCATACAAAATGGAGGAAGAGAGGAGCTATAACATAGTATATGCTCAATGAATACTTGAGCCACAGAATCTTAGAACTTCTATAAAGTATCCTGTCTAAATTATATTTGAAAAATCTAAGAAAATTTTAAGGCTTTCTGCTATTGAAAAATCCAAACAGAGGACTGAAGATATGGCTCAGCAGCACAGTGTCTGCCTGGCAAGAGTGAGATCCTGAGTTCAATTACTGGTGCAAAGAAGAGAGAAAGAAAGAGAGAGAGAAAGAAAGAAAGAAAGAAAGAAAGAAAGAAAGAAAGAAAGAAAGAAAGAAAGAGGAAAGGAGCAGAGAGGAAAGGAAAAAAGAAAAGAAAAAAGAGAAGAGGAGAAATGAAAAGAAAAGAAAAGAAAAGAAAAGAAAAGAAAAGAAAAGAAAGAAAAGAAAAGAAAAATCATAGAGAAAGACAAAGACTAAGAAAACTATCATGAAAATGAAGTACATGTGTGCCTCTAAGGTACTTGGGATGTTGCATCTACTAGCAGGCTTTGACTGTTAGAGGTAGAATAAACAATTTGGTTTAAGCAAGATGGTAATATATGCATTAATATAATGAACTAATGGTAGATCTAATCAGGAGAAGCCTGATCTAGAAGCTCCAAGTTTCTTTGTAGTTCTCTCAGAGTCTCATCTCTGGTGTGGTCATCATCTCTAGGATGGAGCCCTCTTGGTAGCAACTTTGAACTGGTAGCACACTTCTCAGAGAAAGAAATCCTCTTTTCTAGCAGTCTCCCAACTAGAAAGAGGTATCTTCTTTTGCAGGATGTCTCAGTAAGCATCTCAGTCTTCTGGTTCAAATTACATCATATGAGAACCCATGACTAGTCCCAGAGCCACTGGAAATTAGTCATTTGGCTAAATCAAGATTCATCCTTTCAGCAGCGTTCTAAAAAGTCAATTCAGCCCAAGGTGCGCAGGTGCTAACTTATGGAAAGAGGAAGAGGAACGGGCATCAATAAACGTCCAGTTCAGCCACTAGCATTGTTAATTTAAAGCATTGTTATGTTTTTCGGTATAGATCTAGTTTAAAAATTCAAAGGAAGAAAATATGTATGCATGTAGGATCATTGCACCTGTATCATATTGAAAGTCACATGGACAATTAGCTACTAGATAGAAGGACAATATTGTAGTTGTAAAGAACTGAATTGAACTGGTTTCAATATCCCAAAAATATACTCATAGCATGAATCATCCTAGCAAAACTATTCAGCATCGCCCATGAGTAGATTACATATTGGAGAGCTTTAAATTCTACAGTGTCATTAAATATATCGTTTTGGTTTTCTTCATGAATAATTATCATATCCTTATAATTTCATGTGAAGAAATTTGGGATATAAAGTTAGTATTTATTTGCAAAAAAAGAAATGCACATGAACAATAAATGCTGGGAAAAATAAAAGTAGATTTGCAGGTGACACTTTACAGGTAGAAGTCTATTAGCTACCATACTTCAACAACTACTTTCATAGGCCAGAAAGAGCAACTTGTTTTCCACGGGTATAAAGGGTCAATGTAATCCAACAGGTATTTATCAAATATGCTAAGGACTAATCTTCATTTTTTCTGAAACTCAACCACTCTGCTCATGCTTCAGTGAATTAATTTGCTATTTCTATTATTCATTCTGCACACTGGAGAAAATCATTGGTTGTCATGTAAGATCGCCAAATTACGCATGCAGCAAATATCACTGCAAACCTGCTGTGTGCTTTCAGTTTTATTAGGTTCCACAAGAGGATAAAAGGGAAAGATTTGGGATTCTTGCAAAGAACTTTATCTTATTCTATTTTCAAAAATATTATTTGCTCAGTATCAAATCCAGTGTAAGAATCTGGCTCATTTAAGATAGCAGTTGGGCTCATTATTATTAGTTATTCACTGAGGGATGTGGATATAATGATTAAAGTTCAGGGAAAATTTTTATCTTCCTTTGAAAATGTAGTGCAGACTAATGAGGAAGGAAGTAGAAGCTTGAACTGCAGTGCAGTAGACGCCAAAAGCATGCACAGGAACATTATGTCAAAAAGAAGACCAAGCCCTCAAGTTGCAGAACTCAAACTTTCCAGGAGGACCCAGATGGGTCACCTTGGGTCACCTGGATGGTATCGAGCCACAGAACAGCTCCCACAGTAATCCCTTTCTGCCTTTGAATGAAGAGGGACTATTGAGCAGTGTTGTGACATTCTGACATAGGAGGAATTTTAAGGCTTTGTTAAGTCTTCTTTTAAAACATCAACCTAAAATCTTGCTAATTTTAATGCAATCATCTTTTTGGAAACAGTTTGGGTAACATAAACCCCAGCACATGAGTGGGGTCAAACAAAAAACTGAATCTCACTTTCCTCATCTGTATAATGAAGATATCACTCTCTCTCTCTGCAGAGGTTCTGCAGTTTGAAAATGAAATATGTATAAGGTATCTGGTGCTTGGAGAATAAGTATTCTCTTCCATTTCCTGTGGTTTATTGTTCACACACAGATTATTTTTGGATTTTGATCCAGTTGTGCCAGATGAGACGATTGAAGCAAAGTCGAAGCCAAAAGCAAAGCAAAGAGCCCACGTGAGAGATTTATTATTACATTTGGGGAGGATAGATTATTTAGATATTTCAGGACAAGAGCAAACCTTTGCTTTATGTTACCTATAAATGAGATGGTTTTGGAGCTATAGGCTTTCTTCTTGGTTCATAAACCTGTTGAACAGCAGTCAGTGAAATTTGGGAGCCATAGTGGAGCGAGGAGGATGACAAATTACAAGGATAAATATTCCAGGTCTGAAGAGTGGTTTGTATTTCATTCATGCAGAAAGCACTAGCAAAACAAAAAACTAGCACTGAGCAGAACTCTAATAAGAGTTCCTTCAGTGTTGGAGTTTCCCCTTAAATGCTTCAGATCTGGATTATGGGGTGCCAGGTCCCTCAAAATCACATGAATTCATGCAGAGAATAGATCCTCAACAGGTTGGTGATTTTAAACTGTCTTAATATTGATTTTATTCCTTATTTTGCTTGGATTGTCTTCTATTGTGGGCTCCGTGTTTATTCCTTTCACCTTCATGTCCCCAGATTCATAGGCTGAAGATCTGGTCCTGGAGTGATGATATTTGGAGTTTGGGTGGTTGAGTGATGGCACAAAGGTAGGTCCCAGCCAATGGGATTACTGTCGCGTCCTCTACTTTCCCTCCAAGCATGCACCAAGGAAAGGTGAACTTCTACAAACCAGAGGGTTCTCACCAGGAACCAGATCAGCTCCAGCCTGGTCTCAGGCATCCCAGCCGCCACACTGGAAATAATACATTTCTATTGTTTACACCACCCAGTTTGGGGTATTTTGTTACAACAGCCCAAGAAAATCATAGCCATATTTTAAGACATTATGGTAGTAGAAAATCATTCTTTCTGAAGTGGATTCATTCAATTCTTTGGGAATTTGGAGTCTCTAGTGTTGAGGTCTGTTAGATCCAAAGTCTTTAGCTGACAGTGAAGACCTTCCATGCTGCAATCCCTAATGACTTTCCAGGCCCACTTTTCCTGCCTCCCTTTTATATCCCAAGCAAGCCGGGCAGCAATCTCTTCCCATAACATGTGAACATACTGTTATGGTTTGTATCTAGATGTCACTGAAAGCTGCATGCACTCATATGTGGGTTATTTGGAGCTGGGTGGATCTAAGTTGTGTGATACTGGGATTAAGGGTACTTAAGGGTACTCCCAGTGGGTACTTATAGTAGCCCACTGACTATAGTTAATGTAGTTCTCTGTGTGGCTGAGTGGATTTACTAAAAACAGAACCCCTATCCTGGGTGTGTGAGTGGCACTGCCCAAAGGCTTGTAGCCTTGATGGGATACAAAGGAAAGGTAGACTGTTGCTTTGCTGCCTGCTGCCTGCTGCCTGCTTCACCACCTCATGCCTGCTATGCCATGGACTGTTTCTCCTCTGCAGTGCTCCTCTGCCTTGCCACCCTGCACTGGAACCAGCTAATGATGGACTGAAACTTCTACAAACTGTGAGCTGAAACTGTGAGCTTTTCCTCCTTTAACTCTGGGTATCCAGTATTTTGTCTCAGCAACAAAAAAGTAACCATGACAGTATATAATCACATGTCTATCTGTACAATATTTTCTCCATTGACCAAGATTGTCTTTCATCATGGGTAACCTCAAGCCTTCCTCCTCTCAGTCTCCTTCCTGGAACTCTTCAGCCTACCTGATTGTACTCTAGAATCAACTTTACCCAAATGCAACATGTCAGAAAGGAAAGCACACCACTTTTCAATGCAGTCATCAGGATTAAATCTCCATTTTACTTAGTCTGGTATAACATTGCAAATGTCTGGTTAAACACTCTGAAAGGATGGTGGTCAGAATACCTACTATGGAAAAGAGCTAGAAAGTCTGAGTGATGTGCCTCCATGCAAGGAGCAAGGAGGGATTTTTGGAATAAGCATTACTTCCTTTCTTGGCTTCCTTAAGCCAAAATCTTACTATAACAAGACACATTTCAATTGTCTGTCTTCTCTTTTCTGTATTACTTTCTAGAAGGATCCCAATCTACATGGAGTAGATTAGCAGACTGTGACACTCAATTTCCCATGTCATATCCCACAAAACTCCTGCTAGACAAATGGTAACTCTGAGCTAAGGTGTTGAGCAGAAACAGAGATCACCACGGGAGTAGTTCCTTTAGAAGGGCCAAATGTGGAAGCTGTCATGAAACTGGTTGAAAGAATAAGAGGCATGATGCAAAGATACACACAAAAAGCAGAAAGCTAAGAGGCCAAAGTGAGACAGAAACTGGTCTCCAAAGCAACTTGTTACTGGAGGACAGGAAGAATGTCTTTCTCCACCCACATTCTCTAAACCAGTCCTTGTAAATCAGACTGAACAAACAGGAGGAAAACAAACAAGTTTATTAGTATGTGCCTTACACATGTATCATGTGGCAATACCTAGAGATCAGTTAACTCGGGGTAAGTTTAAAGGGTTGTTTAGAAAAGGATTGGGGTTCTGGACAAAGGAAAAAATTCATGACAAGGAGAGTGACAAACATATAGTAAACAAGAGTTGGAGAGTGTATATGCAGATTTAATGCTGTGCCCTCTCCATCAATAAGAGCTGTTGAACCTTTCTCCTCCTGATTGCAAGAGGAATACAAGCTGTAAATCTTTACAAAAGGAAAACCTTGATTCTACAGTTTTTCCTTTCTCTGCTGGTTTTTAACCATTTTTAGCATAAAATAATCCATTGGTCTGTCTTACTTTTCTCTTGTTACTGAGACAAAATACTGGAGACCCAAAGTTTAAAGGAGGAAGGGTTAAGTTATTAACAGTTTGTAGATGTTTCTGGAGAGCAATTCGTGATGGACAGAAGACATAAAAGCAACAAGGGACCTTAACAGCACCTTTCTGCCCCTTCCATATTGTATCTATACTGCTGAAATTAGGGCAATGCCAAACCAATCAGTGGACCAATTTACTAATCACACACCATTAATCCCAACATCACACATTCTAGATTCAGCCATCTCCAAAAAACTCCCTCTAAGACTGTATGAGGCTTTCAAGGGATATCTAGACAAAAACTGTAACAACATCCAAGGAAGCAGGTTTTAAGAGTGGCAGATTTTGGTACCACTCAGTACCTGTTTTTTTATTCTATTTTTCTAATTATTTGGCAAATACTAAGGGGTACTCAGCGGAAAAAAATAAATGAACAGAAAAGTCTACACAACTTGAAGGGTAATGGTTATAAGGAAAGTTAGGGTTGGGTAAGGGAAATAGAAACAAGAAACACCATTGGGTCGTTGGGGAAGGAATGCCTGATGGTGACATTGGAACATGAGTCTGAATAGAAATCAGCGAGACTGCAAAGAGTAATCGAGGAGAATTGCAGGTGTAAGGGGTCCCTGCAAGTGCTTTGAGGCAAGGGGCGCCTAGGGTGTCCGCATCACAGGCAGGGAACAAGTTCAACAGGGCAAGAAGATGAGACAGGGACAGGGACAGTGAGAGGGACAGAGCCAGAGAGGGGAGAGAGGGACAGGTGATGAAGGGTAGCAGAACTTTTCCTGGCCCTGGAGTTGTATTTTTCCACTTGGATCTTGGAAAACCCCTCAGCTTTCTTCAAAGAAGATTTTCTCATTTTACTTCAGCTATTCTGACTTTTAGACCCTCAAAAGAAAAGAAGAGAGACAGAGACAGGGACTAAGAAGAAGAGGGAGAGAAACAGAGACAGAGAGAGACAAACAGAGAGAAACTTTTATTGAAAAAAGCATTTCTTCTAGCACTTTTCAGTCTTGATAGTCTTGTGAGTAGGTCTCAGTCTATTACTGAGTCAGTGCCCCTGTGTCACAGGAGCTCCTCGGTTTTGTTTTGCTGTGGCCTGTTTTCCCTTGGATGAGCCAGGCAGTCTAAGTAGTGTTGGCACTGGTTGCCCTACCCGAGGTCAGTTAAGCTCTGATGAGGCCTCAGCAGGTTAGGCCTTATTAGAAACACAGTGTCCTGGGTTCTGTTCCATCCCCTGCTCACTCCCACTCTAAAAAAGAAAAGAATGAAACCTTATTGGAGAAGAGAGGATATTTTTCTATGAGAAATTGATAGGGCTTCTGGAGGGAGATGAGATTCACGAAAATGTGCTCTCCCCCATCACTGGGTTTTTAGAGTTGCCCACACTGGCCCCTAGTGATGTGTTGGTCCCTAGCAATGTGCTAACCCATGCCGGGCACTGGGTCCTCTGAGGTCTCTGTCCTTCGGCTCCTGCTCCACTATACGGGATTCTCAGAATCTGCCTGTCTGCCTGTCTCATGCTGGGTGCAGCCATTTGCCCTGTGATCATATTTTTTTGGTGGATTTGTGAAAAGTTGTTGATTTTGACTTTGTTCAGGTTTCTTCTTGTGTGGACAGCAACAAGTTAAAACAGCAACTTATAAACTTTTTATAGTATTATTCCAAGAGGGCTTGCTGTGCTGTGCACATAGAAACCAGAACTTGTGAGAACCAGATTTCACAAAAAGAAAAGTTTTATTATGCCTCCAACTCTCAAGAGGCCAGAAGCTGAGCAAAATCTCAATGGGGAGGTGGTTGGGAAAGGGAGAAAGAAGTTGCTTGTTGATTAGATGGATGGAGGGAAGGGGAGTTTAAAGGTATTTTGTGCAGATGTAAATGACAGAACGCAATTGTTTCTTGGGGGTGGGACCATGTTCCACGCAGAGAATTTTGAGCTTGTGAAGTTAAAATGTCATTCAACAGAGGAGCTGGCTTCTACTGCATATGTATGTTTCTGAAAAGCCCGAATCTTTCAATGGATTCTAGCTTTCTGTGGAATACATATTGAGCATTGTGTTATTCAAGGCGTTTGCATCGCTATGTGCCCAGACCTCAGGTGATTTCAGTATGCTGGACCAGAATTCAGACATTCGCATTTCAGTTTCTTTTAGCTTTGACAGTGTGCGTCTCTCCTGCATTAGTGTGGAACTGTCCTACTTCAGAGGTCCTGGGCGTCTGCCTGGCCTTCCTCTTCTCAGCACTGCACTCTGAATCTCTTTAGTTCATGCGTGTCTATTTCCTGACTTTTGCCTGCACTTCTAGGCAAGAGATGGCTGAGAATCCAAAGATAAAAGTTAAATAAAAATAAGGATGCTTGAGGATGAGTTTGTGAGTTCATCTCATAGATGCATCTTTGATGTTTTTCAATGTGTATGTGCTGCTATCTTCAAATGACCTGCCAAACTCTCACCTAAAAAACATCAGAATACAGACCAAAGTGAAGGAAGCTGAAAACTGGGTTTAGTATAATACTAAAAGCTAAATTCTGTGTCAGTGTTGAGCATGTAGGGTGATATATTAACTTATAAGATATATCATTTGAAACTTGAGGACTTTACAATGGAAAAGAAGTAAACTAAATAAGAAAATGAATTTGCCTATATAAAAATTCCTAAGGGCATCATATTCTTAAGGTTAATATCAAAAAGATTCACAGAGAAAAACTTAAACTATTCTTAAAATGGGAGCCACTAACATTTCCTCTTTCTAGATTTTCTAACTAATGCCTGTTGTCTTTGACCAAGGATAACTAATTTTCCCTTATCAAAAAATACTGCAAATTGAACAATAATCTTGGCCTCCTCCTCATTCTAATCAGGCAGGCATTCAAGTTTTCTCATCTAACCTTCATCCTTTTCTTTCTTTCCCTCATATTCTCTCCCTTCTTTTAAATTTTTTTCTCCTCTTTCTCATCTCAGACAATCACAGTTTGCCAGTTATTATCACCTTCTGGGACAGTCCCTGGAAAAAACATTCAAAACCTGAGTGACCTAATGAGGCCTCTCAAGGTCTTCTCAGATTACTGTTCTTACCCTTTACGCCATCTGATTAGCAGGACCATGTGCAGGCACCTGCTGAGTTCTCAGAAAATCGGGTCTTTACTGCGTGGTATAATTAAGAGACAACAAAACCCAGAGTCAGAAAAACTATGTTTGAATCCTGTCTCTGAATTTCCAGTTATGTGACCCAATAAAATCACAGTCCCATGGGGCGTCATCTTTCCCTGCTGAAAACTGGGTACTAATGACGAGGAACGCAGCGGGGGCTTTGAAGATGAAGTGAGAGAGCACAAAGCTCCTGTGTGAAGCAGCCTGGTGCCCCCGCGTCACAGTGTGCACATCATTGTGCTGTCCAGTTTTTGATTCAAGATGGCTTCATTCTCCCAACTTGCTGCTCTGCATTCTCCACTGAAAGTGCAGAAAGAGCAGAAGGAAAAGAATACCCTTGCTCACCCTGATGACTACTGCTTAGTTAGAACTTAGCTGTCACCGGGATTTATGATGTATGCTGTATGCTGAGTGTGCTTCATTCAATCCTCACCATAACTCAATGAGATAAAATTGAAGATTGAGAAAGTTGGGATCCTAAAATTCGTGAGTTACAAAGATCAGCAGATCTAGACCTGCATTTTCTCATATCAAACCTGTGCTCCAATAACTGTGTAACTTGTTTCCCTACAGCTATGGTCTTCTCTCATCATAACTACTCACCGGCCTTGGACAGCAAAATCTCACTCACCCCCTGATGCAGAGAGAACAGGCTGTTCACGTAGGGGAAATAACTAAAGAGCACCCCATGTGCTGAAGAACGGGGAAGCGTGCTCGGTAGGAATAGTCATTGGTAAGTGATTTACCACTGGGAATGATGTGGCTCTAGGCAGCCTCTACTGAGAAGCTTAAGGATGAGTGTGCAGAAACACAGAGGTGCCACTCCTGTTTGCAGAGCACTTTTGCACCCCCATTCTTCTGACTGTGGCACCCCTTCTGTTTGGAGCACTCCTCTCCCAGACCCTGAAGCTCTAAGAGACAGTGCCTACACCTCGCCCTCTCCAACTAAGGGGGAAAGAGAAGTTGTGACCAAGGTCAAAAGTAACAGTCCTTTGGCACAGACAATCCCCCATGGTTGGGGATCTGAGGCAAGACGGCTATTTACAGCTCATTCCCTGGACTGACATTTGAGTAGCAATGGGAGAAAGTCCCTTCAGATAGACAGAGTTGGCTTGAAATAGTGTGAGTCTGAGATTCTTTCTTGCTCTAAATCCTGCCACCATAGCCTAAGCCCATCTTATGAGAAAGGAATGAAGCTAAGCTTCAGAAGAAGAGACAGGAAACAATAAGGACAGGAGGAGAGGCCATCACATAGTCACAGCTTTGCCTGAAACCAAAGCCCACCTTGTGTTTCCTGAGGACACAAACAACCAATTTCCTTTAGGGTCAAGCGAATTTGCATTAAGAGCCTGTCTCTAAAGGCTTTCTTGACTCAAATGGTTTAATATAGTGAAGAAATGTACCAAAGGTAGAAAATAAATACATGTCAACAAATTAAGATTTTACAAATTATAAGATGATTCTACTCAAGATAAAAATGCATGCCTGTGTATAGACATATTGCAAAGAGGAGTTTCTTCCTGGGCATTTCTGTTATTTCTACTTAAAAACCAAAACAAGGAAACAGAAAATAGCCACAAGCTGTAGAAGAAAAATAGTCAAAACAAAATATTTTAAAATGCAGCATAAAGATTTTTCTGTTCTGTGGTTTTATTCTGTTAGCCTGAGGCCTGCAGAGAAATATTGCCTGAGAGGGATTTATTATCATCCCCATACCCTAAGCCCAAAGCCATCGCATAAAACATTTAGGTCATTTTAGAAAGTAGTTGGGTGGGGGGGGTGAGACAGGCTTCACAACTCTAAAGGGAAGTTCAAATCTCATTTAAAGTATGGTCAGAGCATCAGCTTAGTGAATCACACCAAAGTGACAGCACGAAGTGATGTAGGACCAATTTCTACATTTTAATTTTTGCTCTCTCTCCCACTGTGAAAAGCTATTAGAGAAAGTCAGTAGCGCCTGATGATGTAGATCTTGATGATCCGGTGAAGTAATGCAACCAGTGCTGGGAGCTGTTTTTGGTTTTCTGGGGAAAAGAGATATTTCTGAATGCATCAGATTGGGTGAAGTGACTTCATCAGCCCGAGCCTTGCGCCGCGCTTGCTCATCAGATCTATTTGAGATTTTGGTAACACATAAGGAGGATTCCGGATTTCAGGCTGAAGGCTGCATCCTAGCTGTGGTTCCCACTGGAGGATAACCCTCATCACTTGGATGATGCAGTGCAAAGGCAAGGGAACTAGGGAAAACAGCCAGCGGGGTACGGTGGCCCACACCTGCAATCCCAGCAGCCCGTGGATAAGGCAGGAAGATTGCTGTGAGCTCGAGACAGTCTGAACTACATAGTAAGAACCTGGCTCAAAAAACTGGAAAAAAACCCAAACTAGTATTTTATCTTTACCCCCTGAAGTCTCAGTTGTTTCACTGATGAAAATAAAAAATCACTTTAAATTGTCTGTATTATTCCACTAAAAGGTAACTTTCTATGAAACAAACACTAGAACTAATCCCCAAATCTGCTCCTTCATTAGCATTTCAGCAGAGTTCTGCATTTACTAAATCAAGTGGTTGTTTTCTTGGCCTACGCGATGTAATAGTTTAGTTGACTCCTGTTCACAAAATATAGGAAATACACTTTTTCTAACACCCTTCTAAATAGAAATGCTGACACATAATTCATTGATTTGACTTACTGCAGGTGTACCATAGAGAAAATGGAACACTTGAGCACATATAAGTGTATTTAGATGCTTGCTAACATCTGATTGATGAAAGGCCCGTGCCCTGCGTGGCGTTCCATAGTGGAGGCGGGATTAAGGGTGTTTACTTTAAAGCCACTCCCTCTTTCCCATATGACAGCTTCCTTTTCCTGTCCCAGTGGCATAAAAAGGGCTCCAATCAGCCCCCTGTGTGCCATCAAATGCCCGCCCAAAGCGCCACCCCTGTCAGAGTTTATAAATATATCCCACACCCCGCTTTCCGGCCAGAGGAGGCGATTAAGCTGACTGTATCGGCTCCGCTCCACGTCCTTACAATAAAGGCTACTTTTATTTTATATTTTTCTTTCTTATTGCACTGAAAAACCTATCAATGGAAATATGTTTTTTTTTTCCTGCTAATTAATGACCATTGTACACAGAAGTTAGTTCCCAAAGATAGTCAGTCGGCTGCTGGTATTTTAAAATCAGAGGTAGAAATATTACTCATATTGTTCTAAAATATGCCTACATATTCCACATATTTTTTCCTTTCACCTCTAAATTGTTGAGGAAAGATAAAGATTTTTAATGATCACAATTGGAGAGAGGATGGTAGATTATAAAAAATGAAACAAAACATTTCATCTGCTACCTCCCCCAAACTGGGAAATTTTTGGACAATTAAAACATTCTAGAAAACATAAATTTTGTAGATTTTAGAAATTTTTATAAGCTACATACAAACTTATTTTATAAATATGAATTTTCATAGCTTGATTCATTTATATTTTTAGGTGTAAATTTTCACATATATTAAATTATTTGTTCTCCATAACAAAGCTATGGTGCAGATATTATTTCAATTTTCCTGATACGGGAAATTTTAACTGAAGGAGAGAAAAGATGTGTAGCTTCCAAATGTCACGAACTCACAGAGGACAGATTCTGATCCACAAGTTTGTGTTCTCTAAAATCGAAGAATGAATTTTAGGAACAACAGAGGTGAAGAGTAGAATATGTTTATTGAGAGAAAGCTTCTGCCCGAAGAGAGACAGAAGGGGGTCCTGAGCGGATTGCCCTTGACTCTGTCTTTTCCAAGGATTTTTATAGAGTAAGACCATGGGTTCAAGGTGGGGGAAGACTGGAAACTCACAAGGCAGATGGCCGTAAGGTGGGACATAACTATAGTTAGCCAATAAAATCAATAGTTCAGGTAAAATTGATTACATTAGGGACAAATGGGAAAGCAAGTCACATAGAAAGCGGGCATTCTTGGGGTTGTGACTTTACCTTAGAGGGATGGGATAGTGGTTCCAGGGTGAGAGGGAACTAATTAGAATATCAGTCCCCAGGATGTAGATGCATCTGTTTGATCCTTTGTCTTGAGATCTGGCCAGCAGCAAGAGGTGTGTGTCTTCCAAGGTCATCAGACATCTGGTCCTCTGTGCCAGCTTCTTCGAGGACCCTGCCCTGTCTGACTGCCTATATTTCTAACTGGATCAGCTGCCCTCAGCCACAAAAGGATAAGGACTAAAATTTACTTTGGTAGATCGTACCTCTTTCAGGTAGACCATGGTCCATTTATGAGTTTAATATTTTAGAAAGCTTCTACTAGGAGATGTTTACAGTGCAACTCAAGGACATATGAGCAGCTACCAGAAAAACATTTGGGCTCCCTCACTGAGAGGCTGTTAATTGACCAGCTAAGTATCTAAGGACCACAGGAAGACCCCGATGGGCAGGAGTGTGTATTCCTGGATGTCAGTTAACATGGGACAGGGGAATAATGTCTAGAAACTGGGGCATTCTGCATGAAATTGTGTTATACTAGGTAAGTCGGCACAATGAGGGACAGTAAGATAGAAGGAAATAGATGTCAATACCTTTCTGCATAAAGCCAAATGTTTCCTTTATTATTGGACCCCCATGGGTAGTTATTATTCTCTGCTTCCTGAGAAGCAATATACAGTCCATGGTGCAGAGATCAGAGGGGCAGCCAGGCCAAGAGAGTTACGAGGTGTAGAAAGCCTAAATGTGGGCAGAATTCTGGGTCCTGTGAGCACGTGGCCGGGAGACAGATTTGCCTCAGACTTCACATGAATTTTCATGGGCCATTTACCAAGTATCACTTTGGAGCCATTAACAAGCCACTAGATAGAAACAAGAAATGAAGCCTTGGAAGAGACCCAGGCAGAGAGCTTTCTGAAACACTGCCTGCCACGTTTCTGGGAATCCAGACGTGAAGTTGATGGACACATGGAATCATTAAGGAGCCACTACGGTGAGTGAACTGAAAAAGTAGGAATATTGCTGATTTGCAGTCTCAAGCCTGGGGAAGGTGGGCAGAGAGCAGCTGGACATGGGACTGTCAAAAAGGTTGTGACTGTTCTTTACTTCCTCTTCTCTTTCTTCCTTTTGAAGCAAGCAGCATCAAAAATAGCCACAAGCTCAGCAAACAGCATCTACAGCTGCTAAGGAAAGAGCAGCCTTCATTCAATTGCACTGCAGAAAGGACAGCTGGTCACATCGGTCTTTTCAGCCTTCCTTGTGCACATATTTAGCAACATAGTCAGTGGCAGTTTTCTTGAGTATAAAAGACACTGATAGATATCTGGGCTAACTTCAGTTGCACTATATTTTGCGTAAAAAGAACTTATCAAGTCCTTTTCCATTATGCTCCCACTTAATTCTGTCTAGCTGTCCCAAATTCTTTGTTTTAATATGGGGTGTCTTACCCTTTAAAATAGAAAGGGAGGCAGCTAATAAAATATAGATAAGTCAGAGCATTAAAAGTCAAGCTCTTGACTGGGTCAGGTTTGTGACTGCACCAAATAGATGGATAACAGGACATCCTGTATATCAGCTCAGAGTTAATTTTCTGTTCTTTAAAGATGGAAAATTTCTTTTCTGTGACCATTTTTAACTTTTAAATGGGGCAAACAGAGGGATGAAGTTCCCACCCGGTTATGTCTGAAAAATAGTCTCAGTAAGCAGACATTTCATGTTGCCAAAGCTGAAGAACTTACAGGGTGAGGCCTTGCAGAAAACTCCAGATGTGAAGACAGCTAGGATGTGCCAACACTCAGGCACAGAACTGGTTCACACAGCATTCACAGTAGAGACGGTAGGGGACTAGGCACTCACACTCACACTCACTCATGCACACATGCGTTTTAAGGAAAAAGAAGGGAGAGTTTTTATTATGAGGAAGAACTCAAGAAGTGAAGGAGACCTTGAAGAATTTTCAGTTTTGATAGGTGAAGATTTTGGAGTAGGGCAGTGGAAATACAGAGAGCAACCTAAGAAATGGTCAGGTCATCCAGGTCAGCGGTAGAATAAAAGGCTGAAAGGGCCGGACGAGCCCTTTGTGAAAGGGGTTTCTACTTCAGTAGAAAAGGGGCCACGCTGGACACTGACATGGTCGGAGCTGAAGTTTTGGACAATGGCCAACATACTCAGGGAGTTTCTATTATTGTTTCTCTTTGTAACAAGATAGGATGGGATGAGATAGAATAAGTGCTTTAGATTTTGTCATGATGCCCAAGCATACCCTCCTTTTCAGTTTCGAGATAATTTCTCATCATCAGTGCATTAAAAAATAAAATAAAATGGAACATTTTTTTCTACAGCACTATAAACATATAGACAAGAAAAAAGAAGTGTGATTCCTTAGGCTAGGTCACTTTTAATCATTAATGTAATGAATTCTGACGGAAGTGGGAGCTTCTCTTTCAGAACTGGAGCTCAGGTGTGGACATCAGGCATCACCCATGCCCGGGTCCTCTGTCCCCGCTGCCCTTGTCACACCTCCACGCCGCTTTGTCCTCTTCTGGCCTTCTCCAGTAATTTGGCCTCTTTTATCAGTCAGCTTTCCATCACAGGGGCAGAACACCTGACATACACAACTTTAAGAAGAAAAGGGTTGTTTTGGCTCATAGATTCAGAGGTTCCAGTCCATGGATGACCGATTCCAAGGCAGAGACTTCATGTCAGGAAGAAAGGGCAGAAGAAAACTGCTCAGTTCATCGCAGCCAGGAAGCGGGGAGAGAAAGGGAGAGAGAGAGAGAAAGGGAGAAGGAGGAGGAGGAGGAGGAAGGGCTAAGGCAAGAATATACCCTTCAGAAAAAACAGGAAAAAAAGCTTTTATAAATAAAAAGTATAAGGGGGTTGAAGGGAGGGTAAGGGAGTGGGAAAAAAAGGATAAAGTTGTGTCATATACAGGTACAATTATTATGAATACCTAAAATGTACTAATAGATGTAATTTTTTAAAAAAGAATATACTTTTGCCTACTTTCTCCCACCATGTCCAATCTCCTAACAACATATTCAACTATGAACTTGTCAATGGATTCCTAGGGTGAATATAGCCACTCCTTGATCCAATCACCTTTCAAAATCTTCACCTCTGAACACATGAGCTTTTACCAGTTTTGATCCAAGTTATAGCACCACTGGATTTCCTTGTTTTTGTTTTTCCTTTTTGTCTTCTGTTTTGGCCATACTGGGAATTGCATCCAGCACTTTTACACTGAGATACAACTTTCCTCTCTTAATTTTTTAAAAAACTTTGAGACACGGTCTTTCTGAGTTACTAAGTTTCCCAGGCTAGGCTGCAACTTGGAATCCTCCTGCCTCAGGCTCCCAGCATGCTAGCATTAGATTATAGGCAATTGCCACCATGCCCCGCTCATCACAGACATTTGAAAATACCTGCACGAGAGTGAGACGTCCTCTGCTAGATTGTGTCCCTTTGTTTTCCTCTTACCATAGTTGACATGGTTTGCGAATGTTGTTGAGGTCAACATCTCTTGTAGCAAAGAAAATCCCAAAGGATTTTGGAACTGATTAGCAGTACAATAGAAGGAGATCAAGGATAAGGCTCCAGGAGACTCACCGAACTCCGTCCATCTAGGTATGTGCAGGAATCAATGACGGATGTGTGGAGGGACAAAAGGAGATGGTATCGAAAAATTTGAGCTCATGGGTGAGGAACCAGTCTGCACAATTTCCTAACAAGACACGACGTCAAGATTACTCAATTACCTACTCTGCAGGAGTCAATGATACTCTGTCTCAAATAGGGAACAATTGTTGGCACAAATATCACATATTATGGGGATTTTCCTTCCATCAGGAAAGAAGAGGACGGCAGCATCCTGGTGGGTCACACTAATGCATTTAACCAACAGGTTTACCAAGATTCACCTTTCCTGTCCAACTGGGCCGGAGGGTCCCAGGATCCTGACGCAGGCAGCTGCAGAGGTGCAGGTGAGCCCTTCCGGTTACAGGGACATCAGTGTAGCTTTCTACAACACCTGCTATCATCTGCATATACCTTCATGTAATTTATGATCATACTGCTTTTAGGCCTTTAGTCACCGGGAAGTTGAGAATGAGGAAAGTGCTGATTCTCTGCCCACCTACTTTCTCCTACTTTTGAGATTAAAGTTTTTCTGCCCACCTGTCAAGTTTAGGTGTCCTTCTGCCTCTTTAAAAGACATTCTTTTTTTTCCCCTTTCCTTCTCAAGTGCTGTCTAGTGACCTCCTAAAGCTGGGGTCAGTTTTATGACAAGGAAAAGTCATGAACAAGTTCAGGCCAGATTGATGGAGAAAGGTTATACTCTTCAGGGTATCTTAGCGGAAAATAAAAAGAAACTCAATGAATGTCATAATTATTCAGAATCTATGAATCATTTATCATAGCATCCCAGGCACTAAGGTACTAGGGTAGAGTGGGGGGCATCCAAAGGCTCGGAGGGCAGTGTGGTCGGGGAAGAGAGGGGTTTCCCATTAGCTCCAAATATTGTGCTTCCTCCGTTAATAATTAGGCCCATCCCTAGGAGAATCCGCAGACTTGTTGACATCTAGCTATCTTGTCAAGGGAGTTATCTAGGAATGGGGTGAAGCAAAGGTCCAGTGTCATCACATTTTACAATCCAGACCTGGCACTCACTGGTTCTGTGACCGTGAAATGACACTCTTAGTGTCTTGATCTATAATGGTAACATTTTTTGATGTGGTGACAATGCAAGTTCATACAATTAGTTATATTTCTTAATACACCTGGGAGTCAGCCCTCCTCTTCCACCATGATCGTACCTGTTAATCCAAACCTGAAGAAGAATCTGATATGGATGAAGGGCATGGACTGAGGTAAAGCATTAAAGTCTTGTCTTTTCCAGAGATACAGCTCAGAGGCACAGTGCCTTCCTGACGAGTGCAAGGTTGTGAATTTGATTCCTGGTACCAAAAATCAATCAATCAATCAATCAATCAAGTCCTGTTTTTGTTTGGTGGGTTGTTTTGTGGCTTTTATTCAGCAAGCAATTAAATCCTTAATTTTTTAAAAAAAATTTAATTCATTCTCTTCTATAATTATAAGGACACTGATAATGTCTCACTTTAAAAGAAGATGCCTTCTTTCTTGCCACCTTTGCCCATTGTAAATGACAAGAAATATTAAGAAACGCCAAAAAAAAAAAGGGACCAGTGAATAGACACCATCATCTGATGCTGGGTTGTAAATGGTTTTCTTCTCATATGCAAAAAATTGCTGAGTGGGGGAGATTCTGAGGCCACATCTGGGTCACGATGGATTATCTATGTCTGTCCTGGGTGTTTCAGGGGACCCAGGGTATAAAGGTCATGATTTTCCTTCCCTGGTCTAGTTACATATAACTCGAGCTCACAAGGGTAAAAGACCAAGTAGAAAATGGAAAATAAATCTGTAACTTAGCAACGTAGACAATACTTTTCCTGCTAGTGTTCTGCTGCGGCTAGGATATGGTTTAATGGTGGACCCAAAAAGTGTGTGGGATCGCAAGCTTGCTCCCAGGGGTGGTACCATGAGGTGGAAGAGATCTTAGGAAGTATTCCATCTAGCAGGAGGTCCTGAGGGTGGCACCGTGTGATCTCAGAAGGTGACTATCTTGGGGCCCCTCGAGTTCTGGGGAGACAGTGGTCCTCAGGGGGTAAGCCTGGTCACATCTGGCTCGCTCTGCTCCTGACTCTAGAATGAACCCCTTACTTCCTACCTCCCTTGCTATTACCATGAGGTGACGCAGCCTTGGGGTGGCCCCGACCACAGAGCCTCCTCCGTCTGCCTATTGAACCATGAGCTAAACTTAACAAAGCCCTTTTTCTTCATAAGTGTTCTGTGTCAAGTATTTTGCTATATGCATGGAAAGCTGACTAAAGCATGTTGTACCACATTCTCTTTCCCCTTAAACAGTGATGGTTAAGCAGCTGGTTCTGCTCAGCACACTGAAGGCGAGGGAGTGTGTCTGCTGGTGGTTGAGTCACTCAAGAGCCTCATGCCGGAAAATAGCTGCACAAGCCGGAGACTCATGTTTGTTCCAGAGAACAAAGATGAGATGGAAGCTTACTCAGAGGTAGGGTCAAAGCAGCTTCCCTGGGTTCTCAAAAAACAAAAGCAACTGCAGACACAGTGAATCCTTGGATCTGAGCATCCTGCCTGGTTATCGGAGGAGGAAGTATGCTTTCAGGCTTCAGCTGGGCCTTTTGGATACTGGTGACTGAAACAAAGGTTACCCTCTCTTTTTTGCCCCTTCCCAGGGGATGAGATAAAGCCTGGGTGATGTGGAGGGAAGATTCTGGTACTAATGTCGCAAGCAGAAAGGCTGTTCTAGACTGGGAGTCTTACTCAATTCAGGATGAAGGTATCAGAAATATAGCTCCGAAAGAGAAGGGTAAAAAAAATCCAAATCTCTTCTTTAAATATGCATTAAGGATGCTAAAAAGAATAAGAAGGCCTTGGGAAAGACCTGAGGGCTAGTGTTGGCAGTATTTAATGTTCCTAAAGTTAGAAGAATAGTGTTCCTGGAAGCATTCTCCTGGAAACAGAGATGCTCTGTATAGTTGTGGAAATCTTTCTGCAGTTAACCCACTTAGAGTTAACTTCTCCCAAATGCATTGTAAAGTTTACTGATGATGAAATCCTGATAAATAATACAAGGAGAAATACGATGGTAAAGAATTTTCTCCTTCCCCCTCCTCCCTTTTCTCTGTTTCCTTCCTTCCTGTTCTCTTGTCCCACTAATAATGACACACAAGTCCAAGCGGCAGCATAGCCCAGCTTCTGGGAAGCTCTTTGAGGAGAAACATTACTGGAAAAGGCATTTTTACGCACTGAGGACGGTGGCCAATGCGGGAGCCCCATTACGCTCTCACACTTGGTGCTTTTGACATCTTGTGGCTGTGGCTGGAACCTGCTGCTGTGTTAAGTTGGTCCTGACACTGAAAGAGCAGCGACATGGTGAGTTAGCAGTGGCTCGTTTCCCCTTCAGAGGCACTAAAGGAGCTGGAGAAACTCCAAGGGAACTAACCTCAGCTTCGGTGACTGGCCAGAGACACCAAATCACTGCTGGCCCTAGAACGAGACCCCTCGGCCAAGGCTGAGCCAAAGGAAAGTATGAGGAGGAAGAAACTTTGTGTGTGACATGTGACTTTGTTTTTTCTAAATTAGTCAGGGAGAGTCAAAGAGGATTTAGTGAATGAGTAAACATTTTTCACATGACAGAAACTTTAAGCCACTTATAGGAATGTTATTAGGGACAGTGTTCAAATTCAATACACATTGTGTCATTCTATCTACTGGACTTTGATAGTCGATGCAGGTAATTATAACTCAAGGTAACAGACAAAAGTGGTTTTCTGACATCCTATATGATCCAATGGCGTTTTACTCTTATTTTAATTTCAGTTTAATTTATTGCACAACCAAACACAGTAATTGCACTTAATTTTTCAATTCTTTATTTACAAATCCACTTAGAAATTTCCTTTGTCTCTCCTCTATACTTCTCTTCAACAAGAGGCAGTGGCTATTCAAATTTGGTTTCCTTGTTTTTTTAATCTCATTTTGATGCAATGCTGCAAAACGTACTTTTGTTTCAGTAATCTTTATCTGAGCACTATGATGTTTTTGAGATGCATCCACATTATAGATTGTTGGTTCTTTTTATTCCATTGAGTGAATTTATTATAAAAAGTCCTCATTTCTTCTGCTAATGGACATCTGTGCTGTTTTCAGCTTTTTGAAACTGATAATAAATCCACTACTAGTATCATTATACAAATCACCTCTTAAAGACATGAGTCTATGGTATTTCATTGTCACAGGAGACTTCTGTGGTTAAATTTGTAAAGATCTGGCAAAATGTCTTATAAAATGGTACTGTCACTGCACATCATACCACAGTATATGCAAATTCTAATTATTCCACATTTAGGGACACTGACTTTTTAAACTGACTCTTCTGGTGGAGTGGAGGGGATCCATCTCCTCCTGGTTTTAATTTGTGTTCCCTGATGAATAGTGACATTGAATACTTTCCAATAGGCTTATAGGCCATTTAGAGTTCTTCTCTGAAATCTATTTGAGTTTTTTGCCTTTTTTCATTGATTTACTTTACTTGTATCATTTGATTTAAAGCTCCTTATACATTTTGGATTCTAAGTCTTTGTCAGATGGAAGAATTACAGCTAATTACTCCAGTTACCATTTGCCTTTAGTTTTTAATGGTATACTTTGAGGAATAAATGCTCTAATTTTTATTTATTTATATATATATGTATAAATAAATAAATGTATATATAAATATATATGTATATATAAATATATATGTCTATATAAATGTATAGGTATTATATATATATATATATGTGTGTGTGTGTGTGTGTGTATACTCATTTTTTCTTTCAATATTCTAAAAAACTCCTTGTCTACTTACAGGTCACAAACATGTCAACCTATTTTTCTAGATGTGGCATACCTTTTTATTTACATTTAAGTCTTCTTAAATACATTATTATGGTTCTTATTGAATAAGTTTTTATTAAGATGTGATGTAAATGTCAAAGATAAACTTTATACATTTAACCAGTTGCTTTAACATCATTTTTGGAAGAAATTATTTATCCATTCAATTTTTTTGATGATTTTGTAAAAATACATTAACTATGAAGCTATTTAGGGGACCCATTCTGCTCCACGGATATTTTTGCCCATTGTCTGATCCCAGGTTAGAACCAAAAGACTGACCCATTTGGCACCTGAGGGAGTCCTCCTGCCTGCCTCCTTCCAAGCTAGGACATGGGATTTTGGTACCTGTAGACTCAGACTGAAACTATACAATCAGTTCTCGGGTGTCCAGCTGGCCAGATGCACATTTCTGTCAAACTTTATGATAACATGAAGTAATTCCTCATAATCTCTTTACATAATATATATGCTAATGTTTATATTAATGTATTTGTAATATATTCTTTATATACTATATATTTTTCTCTACACATACATTACACATCATGTATATTTTAGTAAAATTTGAATTATACTATTAAACTAAAGGCAAATGATAAATTGGAGTAATTAGTTGTAATTCTTCCATTTGACATATTTTTATTACATTTATTTACATATCCTTTAAAATACTTGTAATTATATATACTAAGTTATATTTATGTATTTCAGCACAGTTGTTGGTACAGTACTTAATAAAAGCTTGTTACGCATAGATTCATTATGAACATTGGCCTTTAATTTCCTTTTCATGTAGAGTCATTTGTCATGGTTATGTTTCAGAGTCGTAGCAACATCAGTAAGTGAGGTGGAAATCCATAATTTCCTTTTTCTAAGAGCTATCGCTCCAGATAAGCATTTAGGCTTAGAATTTCCACCAGGAAAAGGTTCCTAGTTATATATTCAATTTATTCAACAAATGAAAGCTTATGTACATTTTATATATCGGCATATGACATTTTTGATGCTCTTATATTTCAGAAATATATTCATTTCTGTAAAATTTCATAGCATAAATGTATAACATATTGTACTGTTTGTTATGATCAACAGTGATGACTAAAAATATTAATCCTTAATATTGATGACGGGTGATCCATCTTTTTTTTAAACCCCATTGTTTGAGATGTAACAATTTTAATAAGAGTCTCATGGACTTAATGATTCTTTTGCTTTCCTCTAGTTTTTGATTTTTATTACATTAATTATTTATTTCTTTATTATTTCCTTTTATTTTTTTTCTTTATTTGCTCTACTTTTCCTAGTTTCTTAATATAGCAAGACTATTCACTGACTCTTAATTTTTTTGGTAACATAAACAATCAAAGAATACATTTTCTTTAAATATGAATTTAGCTATGATCCATAAAATTTGATATTTTATTGTCATTATTCAAAATACTTTTGTTTTCTTCAATTTCTACTTTGAAGGACATTCACTCATCCCTTGTTTGATTTTTAATGACAAGAAAATTTTAGAACATCTTAATGTTAAAGCTTTCTAGTACATATTTTTTGAAAGTTATTGAGATGTTAAATATCCCAAAATACAGCATGTCTTAGAGAATTTTACAAGTGCATTGAAAAGAGTGTATTTCCTGCTCTTAGTGGGTAGGGTGCCCCATGCATGTCAATTAAAATAAGTGAGTTGATGTCACTCTTCAAATCCTCTATAGTCTTCCTGAAATAGAAGGCTGATTTTTGTCTATATGGTCATCACCAAAGGAGAAATGTTAAACTATTTCATTATTATTGATTTAACTTGTTTTTGCCTTTAGTTCTCTCCATTTTAATACATTTATTTTGAAGCTCTGTTATTTATTTAAAACACCAAATTGGTTGTTATGTCTTCCTAATGAATTAGATTCTTCATCACGATGATATGTCTATCTTATGTTGAATAATATTCCTTGTCTTAAAACTACTTTATCTGGTACTAATGTGTCTGCATCAATTTTTTACATTAATTGTTTTACATTTTATATTATATTTTCCATGCTTTCACTTTGAGCTTATCTTCATAATTAAACCCTATAAGTGATAATCTTCCATAATTTTATCAATATGAAAACCTCTGACTTTTAATAGTAGCTGTTAGGTCATATACATTTAACATATTCTGATAAGGTTCTGTTTTAGTCAATCATCTTTTTTTTTTTTTTTTTGCATTCTAACAAATTATTTCCTCTAAGCACTTTTCCCCCTTTGCCTTATTTTGGATCATTTGAGTTTGTATTAGTATTCCATGTCCTCTTTTGGAAGATATTTTCTCCTGCTAAGTACTTTTTTACTTCAACACATTTTTGATGTCGTTCAATTATCTTTTGACTCATGTTGTTTCTGACTATGAGTCAGTTATAATTCTTATGGTATGTTTTCTCTCTAATGTATTTCCTCTTGCTAAAGGTTTTTTTTTTTTTGTATGTGTGTTTGTGTATCCCAGCAATTTCTCTTTCTTTTTTTCTGTCTGTTTCTTTTCATTTTGATAACTATTCTGCTTGGATTTTATTTTCATTTCTTGGATTGATAAATCTATAATTCTTATTAAAAATTTCTACCAGTGTCACCAACCTTTGCTGTGTTCTAAGTTTCATCTGATTTTCTCCCACTCTTACAATGCCTCTCTGCCTACTGCTAGCCAGCTTTTCTCTCTGATCATGCCTGTAGTAGATCCACTGTTTTATCCTGTTTTTAAAGAACTTTCTTTTTTTAAAATTTTTATTTCTATCAGTACTGGGGATCAAACTCATGACCGCATGCTTACAAGGCAGGTGCTTATGCCACTGAGTTAAACCCTTACCCCCTAAAGAACTTTCTTTATGCTAGTCAATGTATCAGGGCTCACTTCCACCCACCATTTCTTCCAAGATCTATAAAAAATTATACTTATAATTCATTCAGGGTTTTCTTGTTCTTACTAATGGAATACAGAGGCTTATTTTCTTTCACACGTTACCTTTCATAGATTTGGTGAACCAGAGTCAAATTGGTGCAACATGGATACTAGAAAGCAAGTTTGGAAAACTGGCCTCAGTAGGATGTAGAGATTTTTCTAATAATTTTATGATTCTCTTTCTTAGATCAGACATTCACATCAATAGGCTCCTTCATGGATGGAGTGCAAAATCACCTCCATCTTCTCATTTCTCTGAAAGAGACAAAGCCCCGCCAAAGACACTGTGATGCCATAGGTGGAGCTTTGGGACAGAGGACAGCATTGACCCATCAGTGACTTTGTTAATTTGGATTATTTAATTCTGTTGGTCTTATTTAGTTTTCCTTTTTCCATTTTGCAATGATTTTCTCTCTTACAAATCACCTCCCATGTAACTGATGAGCCTTATCTGTGGCTCCTCAACACACAGGAAGAAGTAACTTTATCTTCTCATGACCTTCAGTGTCTGCACTGACAGTCCACAGTCGACCAAAAGTTACTTGCCTTGGAATTGTAGTCAAATGTCTCACTCCTATAATTCAAAACATTTATGTTCTGTGACTGCTGTGAAAGTAGATGAACTAATACAGTATACATAAGAAGGCTTTTCAAATTACAAAGTCCTCTATGAACAATAAGAATTAGTTGTTTGTATTATTCTTATAACCTATACATCTGTAAGGAGGGAGGCTGAGCCATGTCCATTGGAGATTGCTGACTCTGACACAGAACAGAGAGCTCTCTACGAGTGTTCCTATTTCTAGTCATAGTGAGTTTTAGTTTTAGGAGGTATCCAGTGTCTCTTGGGATTTGGTCCCGAGGAGACTATGGAAAACCATCACAAATATTCCAGGCAGGAGATGGCCTAAAGCTCTCATTCTCCCCACTAAACTATGCTTTTTCTTGGGCCGCACCACCCTTCCTAATCAGAAACGGTGTTTGCATCTATCAGAGGGATCCTTGCTGGATCTGGGGGATGAAAGCATGTCTTCATACTGAACAGTGTAAAATAGACACAAATAAGACTTCAGGACCCTGTTTGTAATTGGCTTTTCCCATTATTTGTGTATAAAATCAAATTTCCTGTCGTTTTTTGGGGTGGGGATAGAAGGATCTGTAGTGTTGACAGTCACTGACACTTCTCCCTTACCTTCTGACAACATCAATGTATTCTATCTCTATGAAGACCACTCATATTTACAGGTCTAGAGGTCACAACCCTTAAAACTTTAATCCCTTTTATGCCCAATCTGTAAGCAGTCCATATTAGTCTAGTTTTCATTGCTATAACAGCATTCTCGAAGCTGAGTAATTTGCAAAGAAGTTAACTAGCAAACCTGGGCCTCAAGGTTCATGTCTGTCTCACAAGGTGAGACACATTCTTCTGTATTCCATGCAGCCAGCAGGCTCCTAAGCAGGAGTGATGGAAGATTAAGAAAAGGCAAAGCACATAATAAAAGGAAAACTGTGACCCCGTGGGACACAACCTTTCTGATGGAGAATCAGCGAAAGCCCAGCACAGTCTGTGTCTTTATTTATACAGAGTAAAAATGGGGGAAGCACTCAATGGGTTGAAAATGCAAGGTGTTGCTGTTTGCTGAGAACAGGGGAAGCTCTCGGAGCTCTCTGTGCTGCAGTTACCAGAGGCTCGCTGTGGCTGGACACCTACTGCTGGACACCTACTGCTCCCCAGCTCAGCTGGAGCTCAGCTTGTTCACAAGGTCTGCATTTGGCATTCCATGATCCTGGCACTGGCTTGGCTCTAGTTCTAAGGAGCTCGCAGACCTGTCTCAGCAGCTGCGGCTCGGTCACTCCATCCATCACGTCCTTAATAATCCCGGAGCTTTAAACTGGTCCCGTGTCACTCAAAGTTCCGAGCCTGTAGTCACATCTGAAACAAGGCAACTCTTTCAGCTGTGAGCTCCCATAAAGACGATTCCCATGCTTTCAAGATAAATGACAGGAGAAACATAGAATACCAGTTCTAAATCCAAAAAGGAGAGCTGGGAGGCTTGCCTAAAGCAATACCAAAATTTGGTAGAAACATTAAAGCTGCATGTCCAGGGTCCTGGCTTAACTTCCAGATCTCTTTGATTTTGCCGATTGCAGTTCACATGGCTGCTCTGTGTTGATGTCCACAGCTTCCTGGGGTTGACATTGCTTTCTGTTGGTTGCTCTATTTTCCGGTTGCCCTCCCATGGCTCCACTACACACGCTAATGGATCATTTCTGCAAGGGCTTTGAGGGTGCATCAGACTTCAGCCTGACCTCCCAGACTTTCTTCTGAAATCTCAGCAAAAGCCCTAACGCATGCATTCGGATTATCTGTGCAATCAGAACCATGTTGGTGGCACCGAGCTTTGCCTCTGGTACAAGCTGTCCTGGGACTCCTTGAACCCTGGCTGGAACAGCAAAGCCTGGAGAAGGCAGTCTTGGGCAGTGAGTCCTTGGACAGTTCCCCAGAGAGCATTCTTGAGAGCACTGTGTCCTGAAGGGCCTTTGGACATGTCTGGAAAGGGACAGTCTCAAAGATTTCTGAGATACCCTTGAGGCGTTTTTTCCTATTATTTTGCTGATTAGCATCTGACTCCCTTTTATCCTGTTAATCTCTTTAGCCAGCAGTAGCTCAGCAGCACCTTTATTGCGCTCTCCAAAACATCTCTTCTCACTCTTCCTTGTGCAGTCTGTAAATTTACCAAATCTATTTCCTTTTGCTTCCTAATCTCACTATAAATCTGACTGCGAGAAGTCAGTAAAACCCATGCTCTACCCTGAACGCGTTGTTTAGATTTCTTCTGCCAAATAAAGTAGTCAATAATTTTCATAGTTGTTCTTTCATTAAAGTATTAGGGCCCAGACACAGTTCTACCGAGTTCCCAGCACTTACATAAAATATGTGACCACTACTTCTCTTCGCAGTCAGGCACTCAGCCCATCTCAAACTCGTTTCCAAGCTCCACCCCACTTCATGGCCTTCACCAGAATCACTTGCAACTGATTTGCTAACAGCATTCTAAGTGTCTTCTATCCTGGTCTTCCAAAGTCTTCCAATTTTTGTCTACTACCAAGTTCCAA
This sequence comes from Hydrochoerus hydrochaeris, assembly GCA_004027455.1. Taxonomy (NCBI): domain Eukaryota; kingdom Metazoa; phylum Chordata; class Mammalia; order Rodentia; family Hydrochaeridae; genus Hydrochoerus; species Hydrochoerus hydrochaeris. The sequence goes on from PVLA01000241.1 coordinate 401,462, forward strand.
GACTGCTTCCATATTTTCAGGTATGATTCTAGCAATGACCCTATTCCTTGGTTCCAATTTTTGTGGCAGTCTATTTTCCAAATCTTTCCATGAGAAGTAAGTGGGATACCATGAGAATTACAATTCCTCTGTAGGCAGTGACCTACACAGCTTCCACCAGGTACCAACTTCTACAGATACCACTACTTTTTAATATTACCACCCTGAGGATCAAAGTTTCCACACAGGAACTCTTAAAAGACAATCATCCAAACCACAGCACAGTTGTGGGAGTTCTGTGCATGCATTTGACCCTTCATTCGACAGTTTGGTTTTCTCACATATGCAGGAGAATTAAAAGTCTAGATACTTGCTAAAAATTTTTCTCCCAAGTTCCCTACACACCAGATTGTCTGGTGAGTTTTAAGAACTGAACTTATTTATTCATTTCAAAAATACAAATGAGCTATCTTCTGAGTCTCCAGATGTAGTGTTTTAATATCTAACTCATAGCCAACAAAGGGAAAGAGAGTGAAATAGCATTTACTTAAAAGGCGTCTCCAAGTTGCTTTAATTGGATGTTCCCAGAGCATCTCAGCATATGGCAAGATTCCCTTGTCCATATTCTGAGTATCTGATACCTCCCCAAACACAAACTAATAGTATGAACTATTATTATTAATATTATTCTCAATAATATGATAAGTATACTATGTTATCTGTATTTACTGCACAATTAAAGTTGAACAATGCCCCTAGGGTTGAAAGACTGCTAACTGATGGATATGCCTAAATCCAGAGTCGAGTCACTCATCCACTGAGCACGTGGCTCTCCTGCTCCAAGAAGCTGTCTCCTAGGTACTCAGCTTGTCAAGAATGGAGCCAGAATTCAAAGCAAGAGGCTTCTGCGCCAGCCTCCTCTGTCTGCTTTGCTCTATCTTCTTTGAAGGCCCAGTGAAAAGATGAGAGGTAGCCTGAGAAACAGGAAACTATGCTAACCCTTCTCCAGATACGGGAGCTAAGATCATTAGTGTTTGACTCGCACTTACATTTGCGATACACCAGCACACACACGTGGAGCACTTTCACTGCTGGAGAAGCTCTGAGAAGCAGACAGTCCTTTTTTCCACATTTTAAGTGGTTTACTATTTGCCTAAATGTTGGAAATTTCAAATGTTTATATCAAGTAATACCGAATGTAAAGTTATAGTTCTTATTTATTTCTAAAAATAAATTTTAGTGTGTATACTTCAAAGATACAGCATTACGTTATTTGACTCAAATATATAGCAAAAACATTATATAGAAAGCAAATTAACATAGCCATCATTTCTTATGGTTGCCCTTTTTATCTTTTTTGTGGCAAGAGCAGCTAAAATATGTACAATTTCACTTTTCCACAGTACTCCTGTCTTATAATAAACCTCTGGATTATTTATCCTACGTATCTGTTACATTATAACCTCTGACATTCATGTCCTCATTTCCTGTATCTCTTCTCCTATTTCTGGTAACTCTTTTGTTCTTGCAATATGTTTGAACATTTTAAAAAATTTTCTCAGATTCTATATATCAGAGAGATTATGCAATATTTTTCTTTCTGTGTCTGGTTTATTTTACTTACCACAATGTCCCCAAAACCTTATTCCTTTTAGGGCTGAATAATTGTGCATGTGTGTATGTGTGTGTGTGTGTGTTTCTTTACCTAGTTATGTACTACCAGATGTGTCTTAGCTACTGTGAATAATGCTACAGAGGACATGGGAGTGCCAATATCATCATGAGATGATGATTTCATTTTAGAGAAGCATAAACACTGAAGAGAAAATGTTAGGTACTACAGTGACTCTATTTTTTAATTTCTTTAAACACCTCCATGCTATTTTCCATAATGGCTACCACTAATCAACATTCCCACCAACAGTGTGCCTCTCCTTCTGCACATCCTCAACAAACTTGTAATCTTTTCCTGTTTTATAATAATCAGACTAAAGGGTATAAGGTAAACATCACAGAGGTTCTGCTTTGCCTTTCCTAGTGGCTAATGATGTTGAGTTCTTTTTTAATATGCTCACTTTTATGTGTTCTTTGGAGAAATGACTATTTAAATCTTTTGCTCATTGTAACTTTCTTTTCTGCTACTGAGTCCTCTAACTTCTTTAATTATTGTGATTATTGACCCCTTACCAGATATATAGTTTACAAATACATTTTCTCAACATAGAGGCTACTATTTCATTTGAATGATTGTTTCCTTTGCTGCGCAGAAGATATTTGGATTGATATAGTCCCATTTAGTTATTTTTGCTTTTGAAGCCTGAGTTTCTAGCATAAAATCAAAAAATAAAAAGAATCATTGTCAAGGGCAATGACCAGGAGTTTTCCCATAAGTTCTTTTCTGGGGATTTAGATTTTGTGGCTTATATCTACTTGTAGGTACTCTATCCATTTTAGTGCTTAGTTTTTGTTTAAAGTCCAAGATTAATGTCTAATTTCACTCTTTCGTGTATGACAATCTAATTTTCCCCAAACTATTTTTTAAACAGACCACCATTTCCCTATTGACTCCTCTTCATGTCTTTGTCAAAAATTAATTTACCATGCATATTTGGATTTATTTGTGTGGTCCTCTACTCTACCATTAGAAGTGTCTTTTGGGGCCTATGTTATACTATTTTGATTACTGTAGTTTTATGGTATAATTTTAAATCAAGATGCATGATTGTCCCAGCTTGCTCTTTTTTGCTTTGGCTGTTCTGGCTGTCTCATGCATCTGTACAAAGTTTTAGATTTTCTTCTACTTCTATGAAGAATAATACTGGGAAGTTTTAAATCTGTATATTTCTTTGGATATTATGGACATTTTAACAACATTAATTCTTCTAATCCATGAATACAGGATCCATTTCCAATTATTTCCATCTTTATTTCTTTTAGTAATGCTTCATTCTGTTCAGTGTAAAGATACTTTACTTTTTTATTAAAAATAACCCAATTTTTAAATTTTTTTTCCAGAAGGTAGTTGTTATATAGATGTAAAAATATTACTGACTTTTGTGCGTTAATTTTATATCTTGCTTTTTTACCAAATTCATTTATTAATTCTAACAGTCTTTTATGGAACCTTTGATTTTTTTTTTTACATTTAAAGCCACATCATCCAAAAATAGAAACATTTTACTTCCTCTTTCTTGCTTAGTGGATTTTTTTCTTTTGGTCTGATTGCTCTTGCTAGTACTCACAGCACTTGGTTGAACAGAAGTGGCAAGACTGTCCATCCTTATCTTGTACCTGATCTTAGTGAAAAACTTTCATTTTCCCCAATTATAACATTACAGTCATGTTAGCTGTAGATTTTTCATAAATGGCTTTTATTAAATGGGGGAATTTTTCTTCTATGTATAAACCATTTTAACTTTTATTGGAGAAATGATTTGGGCTTTGTAGAATAACCATTCTACAAAATTTAATGATCGCAATATACCCATAAAAATTTAAACTAGTGTATCTGATTTCAAAGATCTGCAATGTCTTCCTTTATACTTCCAGAACAATATTTTTAATATGTTAGACTCTGCAACACATAACCAACTTTTCCTTTCAATCAAATATGTTTGATTCCTGAAGCTTTGGAAAACAAAACTTTAAAAGCAGAAAAAATAAATGTAAGTTTAATAGTTTACAACAGTTACTTCATAATTTATATATTATAGATATGTCATGTATTTAGTTATTATTTATTAAAGCTAAACTTTGTGATACAGCCTGATTTTGGTGATAAAGATACAGACACAGCAAGTTGAAATTAAACTGTTTTTTGTGAGTTAAAAACAGTTAATAGCAATTTAAGCAGTAATTTGACAAGACTTAAATGTAACTTAGGCATGATCCTTTTCCCTATGCGCATCAGTCTGATGAAGAAGATGTCGAAAAGATCTGTCCAAATGCAAGGTAACTAATTGAGGTTTTTAATGGTGGGTTATATTTTTCAAGAAGTAGCAGTAGTATATGGGTGATCTGCTACAAGCAGAGTAGTCCACAATAGACCAGAAATTGAATAGGAGCTGAAGGAGTGGAGACAGCAAATACAGTGCATCATTTAGAAAGCTGGGATGTGGCACCAACAGCATCAGTCGTATATGCGTGTGATTAAGGACATATTTGTGCATTTGATTTTGCTCCATGGGAGAAGACTGCTCAGGGGAAAGTCTGACAAAATGACCCAGCAGAAGTTGGATGGAGGTTTCCATCAGTGGACACCAGGGTTCCATCCAGTGTGTCCATGACTTGAGGACCAGGCCTGCAGCAAGGATTTCTGCAGTAAAAAAATCCTAGATTTTTTGATACAATTTTTCACATTGTCTTGTTTTCTAAACATACGGATAAGAGCAAATTCTGGTAAAAAAATTTTTGAAGCTTCAGTTTAAATGTTTTAAGTAAATAGTTTTACAAGGGAAGGGAAAAGGAAAGAAGGAAAATCAAATCTTTTAAGACTTTGATCAACCCTTAATGAAAGACAATTTAGTTTTCAAGTAGAAAAGGAAAATAACTCTCTCCTATGCAAAGAGCATGAAACATGCACAAGAGGGATTAAGGAATGAAGATGTGGATTTAAAAACATGAAAAAAATATCAAAAATGGGAAAGACTTTTTGAAGCTCAGAGCAAAAACATGAAGAAAGCCACTCAACCTTGTTGACAGAAAGAATGTTATTATCTGATGAGTGAATGCAACAGCTGCCCCTTTGCCTGGCAGAGAGCTGAGCCATGAGGTGGGCGAACAGAGAATTAGCAAATGGGTATAATCTGTACTGTGCTGATCAAGCACAATTTAGAAAAGGGTTTAGAATAGGGATGACTTTAAGAATCAAGAATTCTACTTGCCAAATAGATAGTTAAAGAGTGTGGAGCTCAATATCATGGGATATTAATTTTCCCTAAAACTAAAAAGAAAATAATTGGATGTTATTCCTTAATAGTACATGGAATCTGTAATTAGTCTCCAAATATGTCACGCCAGTTCAATTCCTGTTTCAGGGTTGCTTCCCCATGGAAAACCTTCCTTACAAATCAAGAGTCAGTCAGGTGTGGTGGCACATGCCTGTGATCTCAGCACTCTGGGAGGCTGAAGCAGGAGAATCACATGCTTGGAAATTTAGCAAGACCCTGTCTCAAAGTGATGATGAGGATGATGCTAAGAACTGGGAATGTAGCTCATTGTGAAGGTTCTAGTGTGAAATTCCAGTAGTATCAAAACAAAAAAGCGAAAAAAACCTCAAAGTTTATACATAATCTGGAATACACTGTGAAAGATAAAAAGAAGAGCTGGTCTGCTCCGGTCGGTGTGCTGCAGCTGGGGAGGGACCCAGGCACGAACCCAGGCATGGCTACTTCAGTCCCTCTTCCCTCTCTGCTTGTCCCCGTCTCTAGCTTCCTGCCTCTGAAACCACGTCCATGAACCTCAACTTGGAAACCATTCTGCCATTTCCTTAAATATTTAAGATAAGATCATTACTTCTGAACACGCAGTGTACTTAGCTGTGTGTCAGACGGGTCTTCCTGAGCCTGGGACCTCACTTATGGCCAGTTTTCCTGCTGCTGCTCTGCCAGCAGATTGGTGAATGTGTCCAGACTACTAGCCAGTGTGCCCTGGGTTCTAAGTGGTGCCAGGCACGTGTGTGTCCATTTCTTACTGTTTCACTGAGGGTCACTCCATGACCAATGTCCTTTACCTTATTCCTGCCTGGAGAACTAGACTGATTAAAGTCACTAAATAATTCACTCAATGATTGTCTAATATTCACACACCCTGAAGATCTGAAAAACAAAACTACATCAACATATTTTAAGAACAGGGATTTCAACTTGCCCCAGATTCAAATACTGACAAGAGTCATCACCGGCCATGAGTTTAAAAGAGGGACTTCACCCTTCTGTGTTCCATTTTCACCATGAGAATTATCTCCGTACGGAGCAATGCTGTATTTGAAATGATGTAGGTCAACTTCCTGGCACTGTGCCTGGCTTATGAAAACCACTTAATACATAATTATTGCTACTTTTTTTTTTTTAACCAGGGCTTATATTTTCTCAGTTTCTCTAGAAAGTTCCCAAAAGACTGTGGCAGTGCACTGTCAAGGGTCCTGATGAAATGGCTTATGACAGGCGATACATCAGAGTCAGCGTAATGCATGCAGCAGAGCTGCCTACTTCAGATCGCAACTAGGATGGGTCAATATTCCCAGCACCAATACTTCCCCGTCATAACATTCTACCTAAACAATCAATAGACAAATAGGGAGACCTTAATGATTTAGCATATTATTAGTATAATGGAGTGATTGCTTGCAAAGCGACTTTGAACTGCAGTTGAAATCTGGAGCTGGTGATTTTTTTTTAAAGCCACTCTGGTTTTTGGCAACTATCCACTGACAGCATGTTACTTTTGCTTTCTTTGTCAAGCACAGAAAAACAGGAAGCACAAAATCAATTTGGACTGGAGGAGGGGGTGGGAGAGAGCCTGCACAGAGGAGGCTGCTTCTCACTTCTCATGGTAGGGTCTGATCCACGCTGAACTAGAGACCGCGCTCTGCCGGCCTGTGTCTCCTGCTGGGCTGCCGCGTTTGAGCATTTTTGGACGCATAAAGAAGTCCCTCTGTACGTGGAGGTTTCTGGCTCTCTGCTGAGGGTCTGGCTTTGTGTTTTATAAATGTTTGCTGGGTTGTATCAGGGCAGTGGAATGAGCAGGGCGTGAGCAGTCTAACACATGGGCGTAGACTTGGTTTTGCAGTGAATTAGCTACCTAACCCTCCCTTTTTTTTAAATCTATGAGAGTGCTGGAAAAGGGGGAACCATTTTATGTTCTAATTTTAAGCAAGGGGTGCTCCAGGGAAGCTGTGTTGGGCTGTGGTCAGAGGGTGACCCTTATTGAAACACCATTCCATTTTTATGTTTCAATGTATGTATTCTCTGCCAGTTCTAGATCACCACACCGTGTCAGCTGACCTGCAAGGTCTTTTTTAACTCTATGATTTGAATGTCCTGGTACCAGAAAGTAGCAGCAGGCGATAACAAAGGATATGAAAGTGGTCCAGCTTGACAAGTGATATTTAGTTATGCGTTACAAGAGAAGTTGGAAGTATAGAGAAAGATAAACTGGCTTTAGGGATGCCTAAAACAAAAACCAAATGAAGTTCAATTTAATTAGAATTAAATCCGGGCATCATAGATGGCTTTCCAGGAATTTTTACACATCCAGAAATGTAGCATATTAGATGATATTAGCTTCCAGAACCATTTATAATCTCAGTGCAGCTAGAGATGTACCTACCAGACAGTGCCTTCCCTAATGGCTACTCAGCGGGGACTCAATCCATCTGTCTCCATTAAAAGGAAGAGGAAGTGTTTTATTTATAGAATGACTAAAAGTATCCATTGTTGCTTTATTCTGCATTTTAAAATAATGAAGAAACACAGGTGTGTGGCTTCCCAAACTCCAACCAAAGTGGCAATTTATTGATCATTCCCAAATCACAGGGATTAGAACCTAGGAAGACTCTAGCCCAGATTACCACCTGAGAAGGCAAACCTCTCAATAAAACAGGCTCCACAAGGGCAAATACTTTAAAAGACCTATTGATTCTGAAATACTCTGGATCAAGATAGACAGCAAGTTCCTCAAAACAGGATAGCCAAATTTAGATTTGAAAAATAAAAATAATATTTGGGCTGGGAGGGTAGCTCGGTGGGAGAGCATGTGTCCATTCTTTGCAAGGCCCTAGGTTCAAGTCTTGGCACCACCAAAAAAATGTTTTGAAATAATCACAGATTCACAGAAAATCACAAACAGCACAAAACAGACCAATGCATTCCTCACTGAGCTTGTCTCACTAGTTGGTAGGCCTTTTGTGGGGGGCATGTGAAAACCAGGAAACTGATAATTGGACATAGCTCTATGTCATGCTGTCACATGTGTAGAAACTGTCACTACTGCCACAATCCGTATGCACAGCAACTACACCCCACAAAGTTCTTCCTTGTAAAACACTTCACAGTCAAGTTTATGAGACAAAAAGAAAACCCAGGGCAGCCAACTCTACGTCATTCTTTATATTCCGCTTCCTTCTCTCACCCTTTCAGAGTCTGCTTATAATTGTCCCACATTCAGTGTCCAAAGTTTCCATTGTACCTGGTGGCGGGAATATGGAAAAGTGCATCTACGCCACCTATCCTGAAGTAAGCACCTCCACCTCCATCAGACTTTTCTTGTTCTTGTATCTAGACCAGACTTTTCACATTAGAAGTACTTACTTTACTTCAACCTTTAGGCATATTTTCTATGTAGCTGCAGTCTTGAGTATGTTTTTTATGTGCCTGGAACATTTGGGTGTATTTTTCATGTGACTTGTTTATTACACAAGGATACAAAGAATATCAGATTGAAAGGTTCTTGCCCTAGTATAAATTACTGTACAGTTATGGTGGTGGTCTAATGTGGCGGAAGCTCAAAGCAGGAACACATTACTTCTTGCTTCTTCTCCAGCCCTAATTGCATCTCCCCTTCCTGTTTGCAGGCACAGGGAATTCCAATCGGTTCCTCACACGTCATCAATATCCGCCCCATTCGCCACTTCTGATTAGAGGTCATATAACCCTCAGCCTCTCTGTATCAGGTCAAAGGAGACGGCCCAACCACCAGGGTTGTGTGCTCCTTTCCACGGCCTCAACTCAATAAACCTGTTCTTTTCCTTTTGTACTTTTTGCTTCTGTATTGTACCAGGTAACTTAACAATTTAGTGCCTTGGGACTTGGATGGCAGAGGGTGTTAGCTCTTGGGAGTCACTCCCAATTTGAGCTACCCTGCCTATGAACCATCTTTTTTTCCTCTGGGACCTGTTTACTTGTACCACTAAACAGCATGCAAGAGCAACCTTCCTAACTCTTCACAGGTGAGTTGCTGTCTGGGGTTTTCTGTTTCTGTTCCTAAAATTTGCAAGCTTGCATTAGAAAACTATCTGTTGCCATCCCTGGAGAGATACCAGTTTTCACATTCCTTCCCTGGGACCCCGCGCCATAGTCTTTGGTGATAGCCGAGGAGTATGGGTGTTGGGACCTTCTGTGTTACACTTTCAAAACAGGTGACGACTTCTTTTGATGGGTGTGATCCAGGAAAGTTTCCACATTCCTTGGGGGGAAGTTAAAGAAAGCTCTTACATACGAGGCAAAGCTCACTTATAATTCGGTCATGGGGACCATTTCCTGTCCCTCCCAAAACACACGCCTCTGGGGTGCCTGGTTCATATCGTTGGTGCTTTTGGCCTCAAGAAGGCTATAAAAACCAAAAAGAAGATATTTTATTTATGCTTTTGTCACAATGACACCAAGTTGGCAAACACCCTCATTTTTAGGCCTTTTTCACTTTGAGGACGTGTCTTTCTCTCACTCTGTCTTGTACAATGGCCCAAATACTTCTGGCTCGCTCTGCCCCACCAGGAACTCTCTCTCCTCCCCACCAGACCCTTAGATGATGTGTCTCCTGTCTTTACAGCTCCTCCCCCGTATCTCCAAGACCAAATCCCGCAGCTTTCTCAACCAGAGGTTTCTCTCCTGCACCCTGCACCATCCTCTCCCCCTTCCTCACCCCCAGTGGCCCCTAGTCCTTCCCTTAGTTTCTCTCCCCAGCCTGAGATTTCTCGGGCTCCTCCACCTGAGCCATCTATCCCTCCATATGGCTCTTCTGCTCTGTGCCCTACTCCTGCGTCCCCATCTTCCCCACCGGCTCGCCATACTGGGTCTTCTCAGCCTCCGTCCCTTATTCCCCCTTCAGGAACAGGCTGGTCCTGAGGGACTGGCTCATATTCATGATCTTTTTTTTCCCTTGCCAACCTATCTCAGCGTAACCATAAATTAGGTTCCTTTTCTTCTATTCTTATTTCAAGAGATCTCTGTTAATTAACCTACAAAAAGGTTCACACTAGTCTGTTTACTATAGTTCAAATTGGCCAAATATATTTGGGTGCACTCTGATTTTATATTTGTTAGTCTATATATCTGTTTTCTGTTTGTCCAGTGTGTTTATACTGTACAGATCCAGATCGTCTGTCCATCTTTGTCCATTTGTCTGCTCTGTAAACAGCTGTTCCTTTTTATTTAAGCTCAATAATCTTTGTTTTCCTTTTCTTTTGCATTTTCAGATCATTTCATCAAGGTTTATTTGTGTTATAGATTTAAAAAGCATGCTTCCACCTAGGTTTCCAGGTGATCAAAATGATGCTAAAACTGGTTAAACAAAATCCCTTGGGATGAGAAAAAAATTAGACAAGACTTCGGTTGATAAATAAAACAGGGGCCACCTGTTAATTTTAAACAGCTCTTGTTCATTAATCAGAGGCTCCAAATATCTCCATAGTCTTATGGGAGACACCCCAACTAAAGTTCATATGACTAAGACAATTCATTGTTACTGATCTTATACTATATTCATGCCTTCAAATATAAAATTGGGATTGTTTATGATGATAAAGATTTTCTTTCAGATCTAGACATCTGCCTTTTTCTTGTATTCCAGCCATGAGATCCAAGTCAAACCAACATGAAGTCACCATCAAATGATAATTTTTAGACAAAAATTTATGTAATGTATATGTTATACTTAGAGATGCTTAAATATTGAGCAGTCCAAACAATGTCACAAATTTCTTCAGTGCTCAAATGTTAAAACACCCATGGTTAATAGAAAACAGTAGTTCCATTTAATGCTCTATGTTAAGCTTACTGCCTCTACTACACTGTACTGTTATCAATCTTCTAGATGTTCAACAGCTAAAATTAAGAGATAATTATAAATTCACTTTAGATTCCTTTTACTGAGATCCACCAGATCTTTTCCAGCAAAAGGTTATATGACACATATTGGGGCGATAATCAACTATGCTCAACTGGCCTTAAATGATACAGCAGCTCAACTCTCTCCTAGATAAAAAAAGATAAAATTAATAAAACAGATGGCATTAGACGTTCTAACAGCACAGGAGGTACTCATACAATTGTAAAACCTAAATGTGTATATGACAAACGAATGACACGTCAATTTCTAAAATTCCCTGGATCTTATCCATATCCTCCTTACAGGAAGCCATTAATAAAATTATACTTGTAAATACCCTGTTGATTCTATTATTTGGTCCCTGCATACTTAATTGATTCTTTGCCTTTGTCTCCTCTAGACTTAAAACTATACGCTCACCTATGATAAAAATGCTTGCTATCTACTGAGGGCCATTGGTTAAAAGCTCTGCAGAATATCCCTGACTGCTGTTCAACAACTTCAACTCCAGTCAACCTGAAAAAGCCAGATCGGTCATCACCCATTATCCCTCATGGCAGTTTGGGTTACTTCTTCGGAGGAAAAATGCTACAGGCAGCTAAGTTAGTTAAGAATACTATAGGCAGTCAGACAGGGCTAGGGCCCCAAAGGAGCCAGCACAAAGGTCCAGATGTCTTGTGACCATGGAGGAGACAGACACCTCCCACTGTGGGCCAGGTACTAAGATGAAAGGCTAAACTTGGCCCTCAAACCACACAGGGAGACCTTCTTAATATGGCTTTTTGTGTTTTCAAAAACAGAGATAAAAATCAAAAGAAAGAAAAATAACAATCTGATCTTTTAGCTTGGAGCTCTAAGACAGGTAAACCAAGACAATGTGGAGCTGCCCGAGCCCCTTGGACCATGCTTCAAGTGTGACAAAAAGGACACTGGGCAAGAGAATGCCCCCCTCTGCAATCTCAAGGGCCATTGGAAGAGTGACTGTCCTAGTCACCAGAGAGCAGATAAGCCATCCTGTAACTCCTTGCCCTCACAGGAGATGTTGTCACCACTGGATTCATCGTTGGCTGATCTACTTGGACTTCCTGCTGAAGGTTGATGGGGCTCAGGGGCCACATCCCCCATTAAGGTGTCCTTCTCAGAGCCTCAAGTGTCACTGGAGGGCTCAGGTAAGACATTCTCTGTACTTGTAGACACAGAGGCCATGTACAGTGTTCTCCCTGTTTTCAGGCCATTATGTTAAATCCTCAGTCTCTGTAGTGGGTGTTGACAGCCAAGCTACACAGCCTCTTCAAACAGGGCCCATTCCATTCTCATTCCGGACTCTCTTCTTTACCCATAGCTTTCTAGTAATTCCAGCATGTCCCACACCCCTTTTAGGTAGGGATCTTCTTCAAAAGCTTAACTTCTTCTTTACCTCCCCCTCCCCACAGCTCTCATCCTCCAGCCACCCTCATAATGTGCCTCCTCTCCCTTCTTCTCCAGTTGATCCCAAAGTTTGGGATACCTCCAGTCCCACCTGAACTACCCATGCCATGCCTATTTTAATTCTTCTCAGGGATCCTTTGATTTTTCCTTGCATTCCCCATTATCCAATAGTCCCAAACATTTACTGGGACCTAATCATATAATCAAGCATCTTTGAGACAATGGTTTTCTTAAACCTACCCGTTCACTCTACAATACTCCCATTCTCCCAATACTCAAGGCTAATGGGTCCTATAGTCTGATACAAGACCTTTGGGTAATCAATGATGCTGTTGCCCCAATTCTCCCAATGGCGTCAAACCCTTGTACTATGTTCTCTCATATCTCTTCCTCCACCACTCACTTCACAGTCCTAGACTTTAAAGATGCCTTCTTTACCTTTCCCCCTACACCCTGGTTGTCAAGATTCCTTTGTGTTGAGGTAGACTGACCCAGACACTCTCAGGTCTCGACAACTTATTCACACCTGTCATATCTGTGTTAGAATCTCTCCTCAGGGACTCAAACCAGGCCTTTCCTTTCCTACTCATCAATTTCACGGACACACCCTGGTCAGGACTGGCAGGTAGATTTTACACGCATGCCCCATTACAAAACTTTCAAATATCTTCTCGCTTTTGTTTGTACTTTTTAAGAATGGATAAAAAGCCTTTCCCACAACCAGGGAGAACACTGATATAGTTACTAAAGACCCGATACAAAAAATCATTCCAAGGTTTGGTCTGCCTCAGAGTATCCAGTCAGATAATAGTCCAGCCTTTGTTTCTCAGGTCTTTCAACAAGACTACAACTAAAATGGAGTGGCCTCTACCTGGTCTTCCTCAGAACTTCAATAGAAGTCAAAGTCACTGTACTGCCATCCTGGTTCCACATCACTCAAGCTAAGCGGTGCCCTCCTATCCCTGAATCTAAACAGCCTGAGTGGTCATCTCATCTCTTATCTCCCGTCTCCATCTCACCAAGGCCCCACAGCCACAATTTGCAGGATAGGTCATGTTTTGTTATCTTATTTGGTTCCTGATCCCTTACATTCTAGAAGTTGATTTTTTCACTGTAAGATTCTGGGCAGTCTTTCCTAAAGACTCCCACATCATACGTAAAATTGTTTTCATGCTGTTCTACATAACAACCGTCTTAGTTCTCTCTACCCTCAGCTGTTTAGTTAAACATGAGACCCCCCCCCCGTAGGTCTAAGATCTTGTGTCACTTATAGTGATGTGGCCACAGCCCTCCCCACTCTTGGTTTATAATTTCCCAAATATGATTCAACTGTCAGGCCTTGTATTTTTCATGCTTCCTAGTCTTTCCAGCTCAACTCCCGGACCAAGGACGAGTCCTACCTGCACTCTTAACCTTTACCCTTTCCGATGGGGGAATGGTCACCTCTCATCACTTCACTCCTCCCAACTCCACACTTATTTTTCAGATTCTTCCTCACCATGGCCCTGATGGAACGGTACATTTGAATCAAGGGCACTTTTCCTTCTACTTTTCCTGGGTTCTATAATTAAGATATTGATCTGCCTCCTCATAGCACCTTGTGTTTTTTATTTCTCCAATCTAGGATGTGAGTGTTAACCAATGATTAGTTCCTTGTCCTGGCTGAAACACCTGGTACCAGCTTCTACATGGACATCCACTGTCATCCCATCAACCCCCTAGACCCCAACACGATGCCCCTGTCCAGCAGAAAATAGTAAGAGACAGTCTTTCCTAACAATACAAAGATGGGAATGAAAGGTTCTTGCCCCAGTATAAATTATTGTACAGTCATGGCGGTGGTCTAACACGGCGGAAGGCCAAAACAGGAACACCTACCACTTCCTGCTTCTTCTTCAGCCCCAGTTGCAACTGCCTTTCCTCTTTACATGCACAGAGAATTCCAATTCTCTGCAGTTCTCTGTGACATGTGGTTCCTCACGTCATCAATTTCTGTCCCACGCACCACTTCAATCAGAGGTCATATAACCCTCTGCCTCTCTGTATCTGGTTGAAGGAGACAGCCCAGCCACCATGGGTTGTGTGTTCCTTCCCATGTCCTCAACTCAAAAAACCTGTTTTTTTCATTTTGTACTTTTGCTTCTCTTGGGCCAGGTAACCCTATCAAGGTAAATAATTTTTTCATTACAAAACTTATCATTGCTAAAAGATTCAAGGAAAGGAAATAAACTTTCAGTTTGATTGCATCAACCATTTTGAATAGGAGTGCAGCCAATCATGCTTCTACTTAAGCAGAAAGTCAGGCATTTAGGGTAACTGAGATGTCTTAAGAGATCAATGTGTCTCTTTTGGAGATAAAAATTACATTGGATAGTAAACTAAGGATTAAAAAGAAATGGTTCTAATGAATAAAAATTGTATTTTGACTGGCTAATGTACTCTGAAATTATTTCCACTTTTGAATAGCACAAGGAAAGTGTAGAATTATCTTGCAAAAAGCAGTTTTTATACAGTAATACATGGCTGAAGTGGTGGAGGTCTCACCTGATTTCCAACATTGATGCCTCAATGACAAAGCATTCGCATTTTTTATTTCCTGGGTTTTTAACTGAAAAGAACATTGAAATCTAAATTAATGTTTTAATAAAACAGTATCTAAATAATAATGGGTATTTACATTAACTTGTAGTTAAGCAATTAAATCCTGTTCAGACCAAGATTAAACTGAAGCCATCTACAATGTGATTTTCTACTTAGTTTTGCCTTCCTGGAAACCACTGTAGTCTTGGAAAAACTTAGATCTAGTTCCTCATTGCTTTTTGTTTTAATTATTTGTGTTTTGTTTATATGATTACTGCTCTTACTGGCTTAGATGTGTCTGAATCAATTAGACACTTAAGAGTACACTAATTACTTAGAACAAAGTATAATTGTATACAATAAATTGCATATTTTTCCCTTATGATTAGCTAGTAAAGTCAGGAAAAGCCTTGCGTGTTCTTGTAGCTCAAAAAACACTTTATGCCAGAGTTTGTAATATCTATTATACTTCAGAATTATTTATCCAAGAATTTAATAGTACATAGTCCATAACTTAATTTGCTATGAGCAGATGACAGTGATTCACTTCCTCTCAAAGGTAATAAAATTAAGACAAGATAATTAAAATTAGATGACAATGTACATGCTGATAAATATTAGCAGATCAGATTACAACCCCATTTGGAAATACTGCAACAGAATCATCAAAAGATTTTTCATTTTTCTTTTTGGTATAGTACTATTAAATCAGAAAACCCTTAAAAGGTAAGCATTTTGCTGTTTGCAATTGGATCACACTGGAATCTTTTGAGAACAGTATCAAATTGATCTAATAAATTCTCAAACTTTTTCATCTTCTGATTGCTTCCTAATTAAACAAGATGAAAGCCAAGCATAGTCTGTACTGTACACGATTCTGGATTCTATATGATGCTGGACTTCGTGATAAGTTTTATATGCATGGATTATTCAATTAAATTTTAGAATCTTTCTCAGTTAATATAGCTCAAATAATGCAGTTTTTGCTGCTGTTGAAATGAATACCTTGTTTTCTTTTTTCCAAATTTTTCTGATAAGTAAACTCTAAAATTGGAAATAAAATCAAATTCTGTTGACTCCAGTTTTGCCTGTTATGCTGAGCCTAGCCCAAGATGTTACATTTTCTGGAAACTGTAAACCAACACAGAGCTTTGTATCAACAGATGCAAAAAAAAAGATTTGACTACATCACATTCTTCCAAAACTACATTAAAAAATTATGAACAATTGATATGCATTATACAATTCATTTGAAGAATAAAAAATAAGAAAGACACAAGTCACTTGTGGTTTTTCTTGTCACAGTGACTACTGTGTTGTTTCTGAGCAAGTCAGAGCCAAAAATACGAGTTCTTCTGCATTCATCTCTCCTAAATGCCAGTCAAGGCTAGACCTACCCTTTGTTCGCAACGCTGTTTGCTGAAGAACAAAGGCAGCTGCTTTCACCTGCCAGGATTTATGTCATGGAGCACAGGGATGAAATCTTCATCTGTACCTAAGAAAAGCATGATCAAACTTTTACTTCAGGAAGCCAGGTGGCTCCTGACTGGGCCGAATCAACTCCAGCCTCCTCTCTTGAGGATCAGTTCCAGATCTTGTTCTAAGACCATTTATTACACAGCCTGGACCCAGAAGCTTTTCCAGGGGCATACTTAACTAATCAGCCCAGATTTAGGATTTTTATGATGAACCCAAGTCCTCTCATCAGAAACCCACTGGAAGAAGCGCTTCCAGCATCAAGAGAACCACAAGTCTATTCATGAATGGTTCTTACTTTAAGAGTGTTTAGGTCAAAGGCATATTGCTTAAAATGAAAATATAAACACCCCGGCCAGTAAGATTTTCTCATATTGAACATAAACTGGTCATTGATTGACGAGAAAATTTGCTGGCAGGAGAAAAGGGGAAATAAAAATGAACATTCATGCACTGAATGCAATTCTATGTATTTGTACAACCTGACAATGCAGTGAGGTTGTTTTATTTCTCCTACTGTGCCAATGAGGGTACAGAGACTAACAGTTAAAAGATCTATGGTTACAAATGCAGTAAGCGACATAAAAATAGAGAAACATTATTGTTAACCATGGTCACTGGACCGAGTGATAAGAAACTAGAATTTATCCTTTCCAGCTGGTTGTACCTTTGTACCCATTGCCCAGCGACCTCCCCTGACCACCCCATCTCTGGTGGCCTCTGTTGTACTCTGCAATGATGAGAATAGCATTAATAGATAGAAGATAAGATTGTGAATTTTGTTATCATGAAAAAATGGTAAGTATCTGAATTAATGGATATGCTAATTACCCAGATTTGATCATCATACTATGTAGACCTATATCAAAATGCATAACTATGTACAATTGTGTGTCAATTAAAAATTACAAATAAGATAAATGAAATAGAACAGCAAAGCTATCACAGAAGCATTATGAAGCATCAGCAACTATAAGACCAAATTGTTACATACCCAGGAAGCTATCCTCATGTGACAGATCAGTAAGCCACGCCTCACAGGGGTTAAGTGGTTTGCCCAGTGTCACACGGCTCCCATGTCAGAATTTAAGGGAGGTATTGTGGATTCCAAAGTCGTTATTGTCACATTGGCCCCACTGCTTTCTGGCTGCGTGGCTTCAAGGCACTACCACGATGTCACAATGACTCCTGGCAGCAAATACTTACAACCAAAATATCAAAATGTGGAACCTTTGAGCTCTGCAAAATGACTCAGTTTAATTTGAAGCCATGCGTCATCCATTAAAAAGAAAACTCGAGCAGTCTGTTGGTGAAACCTAAGGGGAGGGTGGGAAGATGACCATGCAATGCCTGGTTTGAATTGCATTGTTTCAAAGGTCATTTGCCAGTCTGCGAAGAGGATGTGCCAGCTTGCGTGGACTGGCCTCATCTGTGCTCCCATCTGGGACTGTCTCAAGGGGTCTAATTTTCTCATTTATAAAATTATATGGTTCAATTTAATAATAAAAGTAAGAATTTTTAGAGGCTCTGTATAATAACTAACGATGCAGGACTACTGTTATATCACTTGTAATAGGTTTCATTCTGAAACACATGGTCTATGACACTCTTAATTTGCCTTAATAGATAAATTTAACACTCTCCTCCAAAAACAAGAAAAGGAAAAGAAAGCCAAAATTCCCTTCTGACCCTTGAAGCACCTTGAGAAAGTTACTTGAAGGGTTGTGGTTGGTGTGTGTGTGATATTATCTATAAAACCATATAAATATTATATGTTTGACATTAATGCAAAGGGAAGATATGATTTGACTTGGGTTCTGAAGACATCAGGCAGGAAGTCTAAGGACACTTCATTAATTTGAAACACGTGTACTGTAATGATTTGCAGTTTTGTTTAAAAAATTTCAAAGTTAAATATGAGTCCTGGAGGGGCCTTGTCTGTAGTTGCCAACACTGATACCAAGTGACAATCAGACTGTTATTTTTTACGTGTTACTGAGCCAAAATACATGATGCCCAAAGTGAGGAAAGGAAAGTTTATTTCTTACAGTTCTTGGAGGTTTCAGTCCATACTCAGTTGGCTCCAAGGCAGGGTGGCATGGCGGGGCCACAGTTCATGGCGGCTGCAAACAGCAAGGCAGAAAATGGCAAGAGAGAGACACACACCACCTTCCCATCCTTACATAATATCCCGGCTCCACCCCCGGGTGGGTGTAGCACTCACCACCAATCTGAGCACTAGACAATGAACCAATCACAAACACATAATTGCATGAGGCTTAGGGGTCATTGACATAAACCATGACACAGACCAAATAGCACCTTTTCCTTGAGCACAGAAGCCAGAAGTGATGCTCCAGTGGATGTGTGTATATGTGTGTGTATCACACATTGTTATCTAAGCCACAAGAAATAAATATTAATGGAACACAGTATAATAGATCTTAGGAAGTATCAGAAAAAATATGGTCATTTGATCTTTTCATTTGTCTATGTTCTTGTAGGACTTAATCACTCTATAACATTTTTTAAGTGTACAGATGTTTTTCTGAGTTATCTCAGAAGAACTTGGCAATAGCAGAATTCTGAATGTCTTCTGAGAATTGTAGCATAAAATCAAAATAGGATGAATTGGTAAAGGACCCACAAAATGAATTTGGGGAGAAATGCTGTCTTCCATCCAAACATGGATTGACTGCATGCTTGATATTCCCAAGGTTGTCTGCAGCCAAATTCATCCCGAGTGGCATGTGGCATGTGGCACTGGTAAATAACAGGAACTATGCATTTGGTTTTTGTCCTCAGGTTTTGACACAAAACTTCTAAACTCACTGGCATTGCTTGAGTGGTAAGGGTAATGAGCGCATCTTTTCTTATTCATAACAATCTTTTTCAATGAGACCTAAGTGTGCATGTTAATTGAGACTTATTTGGCACCTAGATGGCATTGAGATGGGGACTGCAACCAGAAAGATGAGGTGTGATTGGAGAATTGGAAATTCCAGTCACATTATCCAATCTCTAGGGAGAAGTTCATCATCAAGAGCCAGTGATTTACTCAACCACTTATATGTGATGTAAGCTCCGTAAAACCCCATTAATGAAGAGGTGCCAAGAGCTTCTGGCTTGGTGAAAACATAAAGATGCTGGAAGGATGGTATCTGGAAAAACGATGAAATCTCTGCCCATCCACCACCTTGCAAGTTGACATCTTGCACTGATTCTTTCTGTGTTGTCTCCTCTAAATCAGTAAATGCAAGTGATTCCCATCTGTGAGTTGTTCCAGTGAATTATAGAACTGAAGGGGGATCGTGAGAGCATCTGGGTTTGTAGCCATGTCAGATAAAATTTTAAGTACCCTGGGAGACTGGGAGTTGTGACTGATATCTAAAGTGAGGCAGCCTTGAATTGAGTCCATTACCTTGTGAGGTCTGCACTAACTTTGCCTATTTAGAACATTAATCTGCTTTGGCTACATTAACAAAATATCATAGACTTGGGGAATTATGCAAAATAAATTCATTTTCTCACAGTTGCAGAGACTGGACATCGAAGATCAAGCTGTTGATCAAGTCCAAGATCAGCTGTCAGGACGGTTGATTCCTGGTGAGGGCTTTCTTCCTGACTGACAGATGACCACATTCTTGCTGTGCCTTATACAGCTTTTCCTTGGTATGTATGTGGGGAAGGGGAAGGGAGTGAAGAAGGCATTGAGGAGAAGGAGAAGAGAGTCATGGAGAAGAAAGAGAGACAGACAAAGACAGAAATAGAGACAGACAGAGGGGAAGAGAGAGACAGGGAGAGAGAGACAGAGAGAGAGAGAGAGAGAGAGAGAGAGAGAGAGAGAGAGAGAGAGAGAGAGAGAGAGAACTCTAGTATTCTTTTTAAAAATACTAACCCTATTGGGGTTAGGATGCCACCTTTATAACCTCATTTGATTTTAATTACTTCCCTATTCAGCTGCATGGCAGTCTCAGCATATGAGTTGAATGGAGTTATGTAACATAACCTTTCAATTAATACAGTTTATGTGTGAGAATTGGAGACTTGGTACTGGAAAGATGCTCTATATTCTATGTCAGTGAATAAACACATGCTTTTATAGTGGTGGGGCCTCATCCTTTGATTCAGAAAGCATGCCTCTGGTCTGTTTGGTTTGTGAGTTTATGGGCTAGCCTTTAATTTGGAGAGGTAGTTTGAGATAATGAGAAGTTTAATTGTTCTTCAGTCTGCATTAGGATGAGTTTTCCAGTAGCTCATTCTCTCAGTCCATTGAACTCTTCCTCTTCCTTAAGATTTTCTTTTCTTCACCTCACCCAAACACTGTCAAAGTCACACCCTGGACTCACCATTATTAAAAATTATTCTTCTCTCAAGTGCTTCGTGTGCTCTGCCTTCTTGCCCAGTTTCCTTATGTCTCACTATCCTTTTCACTTGTTTCTATTGTATAATATTTCAAACTCAATGGGGCCACTGAGAGAGCTTCCACAATGCCCCACTCATTTACATTTCCCTTCTGTTTTTATTGCTTCTTTCTTTATCCAACTTTATTCCATAATCTTCCAGTTTAGAAACAATTTTTTTTGATACCATAAATTCTTTTTTCTCTTTTCCTCACAATCGTCTGGGGGTAAAACTCTAGAATATCCCTGTTTTCATCACACCTTATTCCCATCCTCAAAATATCTGCAGAATACTGTGTCACCATGAGTTCAGGATGACTAGCTAAATGGACCTGCCACAGTACACCTCTCAACCTCTTCAATGAATGCTTCAACACTTCTTCACCTGCCTCCAATGTACAAGTTCATCCCCTAACTCTCACCAAAAAAGACAGCCTTCTACTTCACAAAACATGTCAGTCAACATTTGCAAATACTCTTCAACTTCCAGACCTGTTACCCTGCCTGTATCTAGAAATATCCACTTTCTTCCCTCTACTCCATTCACAGATAACCCCTTTGTCAAAGTTTTGAGATTCAGGAACCCCAAACTACCAATTATCTTCTGTCTACTGTAGACATCCACATCTATCAATCCTAATATTTCCACCTGTATTTAAACTCTGTCAACCAAATCACATAAATGATAAGCAAAATCTTTATCTTATCTTCCTGTCTACACATTGACCTTTTTCTCTTCTTTTTGTTTTCAGGGCCACTAAAGCAAGGCTCTATTTTAACAAAGTCTGTGCAACAGCACATCAGGGTCTGCACACAGGTGAGAGTCCTCCTAGACTAACACCTGAGAAGGAGCTGGGAGTTGCTGCTTATGTAGCAGGTTACAAGCCTGCTTCAAGGTCAGGGCTGAAAGCTTGCTATGAATGTTGGGTGTGCAGATCCCTCTTTTCTTCAAATGGAAGCAGTGTCATCTGAAGAGTAGCGGACGGGCACTGTGCTACCTCTCTGGCTGCACTCACATTGGATGGAGAATGGTACTTTAATAGCCAGGGACAGTATCACTAGGTCCACCAGAAAGGACACTTAGGCAGACTGTCCCAGCCTACTGTGGTGGAAGGAGAAACAAAAAGAATCAAAAGGGAGAGGCACATAGCTGCTGTTCAAGCCATATGCACCACCTTCAAGCCAGCAGGGGGAAATGACAGTCAGGCACCCCTTGTCTGTCTCATTTCTCCATTTATATTTTTCATACTCCTTAGCTGGAAGGAGAGCTGAAGGGTGAAGGTCCATCGTCTGTAATTGTTTTAAACTGATCTGGGACCCAGGAGACCATGATGGGCCTGCACCCACACCAGTAGTGCTGCCCTCCACAAGATGACTGCAGTGGGCCTGTGACTGTGCTAGTAATGCCAACCTTCCCTCAGGACTGGAGAATGAGAGAAAACCAGACCAACGGTAAGACCATGACAATGGTGCACATGAGGCATAGGCAAAACTAGTGAGACTGAAAAGACTGAAATACAAACCAACAGGAAAAAATGACAAAATGAAAAAAAATGCAATCTCACACCTCCATCCCTCCCAGAACAAGTACAGGAGACACTGAAATAGAGGAATTGGAAGACATACACCAAAAGTCTCTGAAAAGATAGCAAGTGAAGTAAAGAAACAAATTCATGAGGCTATAGATGAAATCAGGTCAGAAATAATTTCTCAGGTAAAAAAAGAAATGGCATCCATAATGAAAGAATTGCTTAAAAAGAGCTAGAGAAGACAGGCAAAAAATAGAGGGCCACAGGAAAATGATGGAAATCTTGAATGAAAAATACATGAAAGGATTAAAACGCATGAAATACATTCAAACAGATATCCAGGAAATTAAAACCTTCATTGAAAGCTGGAAAAAAATGCTTTAACAAACTGAAGATAGACTTTCAGACCTTGAAGACTATGTTGAGGCTAGTGACCATGAAAGAAAAGATCTCTTAAAATAACAAGGGACCAAGAAATAACAATTCAACAGCACCAAGATGATGCAAAGAAAAATAATATAAGATTTATGGATGTCAGTGAAAACAGGTGTCAACACGAATAACATAAAAAAACAAACTATTTGCAGAACTAATGGCAGAACATTTTCCAAGCATGGGAACACAATCTGACATACAGATAAGTGAGGCACATAGAACGCCAAACAGTCATAATGAAACTAAATCTACATCCAGACATATGATAATCAAGATCCCAGACATTCAGCACTAAAATAGAATATTAAAATGTGCTAGAGAAAAAGAAACAGATCATTTGTAAAGGAAAATGCATTAGAAGCATGACTGACTTGTCAACACAAACTCTCAAATCAAGAGGAGCTTGAAGTATTTCAAGCCCTGAATGAAAACAACTTGCAACCAAATTGATGAACAATGCAAAAGTATCTTTTTAAATTAATGGAGAAATAAGAAACTTCTATGGGAGCCAAGCCAGTGCCATGCCACGAAGCAAGTTGCAGCTCACCAGGGCAGGCCCAAAAATGTTTGAGACCATCAAACCCAGTGGCTGGGTGCCGATCAGCCCTCTTAGGACACTGGACTAGGCTCCAGAGGTTCTGTGGCCTTGAGTGGACTGCACCCAGTGACCTTCATTCAACCAGGGGAGCCAAGCCCACTGAAGGGGGAGCCAAGCCAGTGCCACACCACAAGGCAAGTTGCAGCTCACCAGGGCAGGCCCAGAAAAATTTGAGACCATCAATCCCGGTGGCTGGGTGCTGATCAGCCCTTTTAGGACACAACTAGGCTCCAGAGGTTCTGTGGGCTTGAGCAGACTGCACCCAGCGACCTTCATTCAACTAGGGGAGCCAGGCTCACCACACAAGGGGAGCCAAAGCCAAGTGAGTCCCAGCAGCAGAGGGCTCAGGAGGTGATTTCCAACACATCCAGGGAAAGCTCTGGAAAATCACTGGAAACATGGAAATATAGGAAAATGACAAAACTAAAGCCCAAAATGCAATCTCAAACCTCCAGCCCATCCCAAGAAAACCTAGGAGCCATGTACATAGAAGAATATACTACACATATACCTGAAATGCATGAAATGATATCAACTGAAATAAAGAAGCAAGTACAGGAATCAATGAGGGAACTCAAATCAGAAATATTCTCCCAGGTAAAAGAAGAAATGATAAAATTAGGGAAAGAAATACTGAATGCATACAACAAAGATACATCTAAAAAAATTAGAGGAACAAAGCAAAATGATAGAATCCCTGAATGAACAGTTTAAGAGACAAATAGAATGCATTAAGCAGATTCAAAGAGATATACAGGAAATCAAAAATTCTATTGTAAGTTGCCAAAACTGCCTCAACAAAAGTGAAGATAGAATCTCAGACCTCAAAGATAAGATTGCAGCTAGTGAACAGGAAAAGAAAGATCTTCTAACAATAACAAGAAATCAGGAAATAACAATTCAACAGCTGCAAGATGATGCAAAGAAGAACAATATAAGATTAATAGGGATAAAGAAAAAGAAGGGGGAAACACAAATGATATTAAGAGGCTACTTACAGAATTAATAGCTGAAAACTTCCCAAACATGAGTATGGAAACTGGCATATGGATTGGTGAGGCATATAGAACTCCAAATAGCCATTACCAAAACAAAACTAAACCCAGACATATAATAATCACCATCCCAGAAATCCAACATGAGAACAGAATATTAAAAGCTGTTAAAGAGAAAGACAGGTCACCTATAAAGGAAAACCTATCAGAATCACAGCAGGCTTCTCAACACAAACAATGAAGTCAAGAAGAGCATGGAGTGAAGTTTTTCAGATCCTTAAAGAAAACGACTTCCAACCCAGACTGACATACCCTGTAAAACTGTCCTTCAAAATGAATGGAGAAATAAGATACTTCCATGACAAAGAACATCTGAAGAACTTCATGATCACCAAGCCAAACCTACAAGGAATACTGAAAGACATTCTAGATACACATAGGAAAAACCACTAAGCAAGACAGACAATTAAACAGAATGGAAAGTTAAGATACAACAGTAGAAAGATAACATGTCAACAATAAAATGATATATAGCAGTTATAACCATTAATGTAAATGGCCTCAATTCACCAATTAAAAGAAACAGAATGGATCAAGAAACAGCATCCAACCATATGCTGTCTACAAGAAACCCATCTAACCCAAAAGGAAACTCATAGACTGAAAGTCAAAGGATGGAAAACAATACTCCATGCAACAGGAACTCAAAAAAAAAAAAAAAAAAGCAGGGGTAGCTATTCTGTTTGCAGACCATGTAAACTTCAAACCAAGAATGGTCCAAAGAGATAAAGATCACTACATATTATTTAGAGGAAAACTGCAAGAGGAAGAGATAACAATCTTAAATATATATGCACCAAATTCCAGAGCACCCAACTACATAAAGCAAGTATTAACAGAAGTGAAAAACCAAATGGGCAATAACAAAATTATAACAGGTGACCTTAACACACCATTGACACAAAGGGATAGATCAACTAGACAGAAAATCAGCAAAGAAATAACAGAGCTGAATCACACCTGTGAACAAATGGATTTGATAGACATATATAGAGTGTTTCATCCAACAACATCAGAATATACATTCTCCTCATCACTACATGGGACATTCTCTAAAATAGACCATATACTAACCCACAGAACATATTTAAGTAAATGCAAAAGAATTGAAATTATTGCATGCATGTTATCTGATCATAGCACCATGAAACTGGAAAGTAACTGCAAAAATCCCACAAACACATGCAAATTGAATAATACACTCTTGAGCAATCAGTGGGTCACAGAGGAAATTAAAGAAGAAATTAAACAATATCTACAAGCAAACAAAAATGCAAATATAACTTACCAGAACTGGTGGGATGCAATGAAAGCAGTCCTCAGAGGAAAATTTATTGCACTGAGTTCCCACATTAGGAAACAAATAAGCAACCTGATATTACACCTGAAACATCTAGAAAAAGAAGAGCAAGCCAAGCCCAAAGCCAAAAGAAGGGAGGAAATTATAAAGATCAGAGCAAAAATTAATGCAATAGAGACTAAGAAAAGAATTCAAAGAATCAATGAATCAAAGGGTTGGTTCTTTGAAAGAATAAATAAAATTGACAAGCCCCTTAGCCATCCTAATTTTAAAAAGGAAAGAAAAGACTCAAATTGATGCAATACAGAATGAAAAAGGAGAAACCACTACCAATCCTGTGGAAATACAGAAGATCATCAACAACTATTTCGAAAACCTCTACTCTCATAGGTTTGATAACACAGAAGAAATGGACAGATTCCTAGAAACATCCAAACCACCAAAGCTGGATCAAGAAGATGTAAAACTGCTGAATAACCCAATTTCTATTAATGAAATTGAAAATATAATCAAGTCCCTACCAAAAAAAAGAAGAGCCCAGGCCCAGATGGATTCACTGTGGAATTCTACAATAAATACAAAGAAGACTTAATGCTGACCCTCCTCAAACTCTTCAATGAAATTGAAAGGGAAGTGATTCTCCCTAAGTCATTCCTGGAAGCAAATATCACTCCAGTACCCAAACCTGAAAAAGACCCAACTGAAAAAGAGAACTACAGGTCAATCTCCCTAATGAACACAGATGCAAAAATTCTCAATAAAATATTGGGAAACAGGATGCAGAAAATCTTCAAGAAGATTATACACCATGGCCAAGTGGGACTCATCCCAGGCATGCAGGAATGGTTCAACATACATAAATCAGTAAATCTCATCCACCATATCAATAGAGCCAAAAGTAAAAATCATATGATCATTTCTATAGATGCAGAAAAAGCTTTTGATAAGATCCAATATCCATTCATGATAAGAACCTTACAGAGAATTGGAATAGATGGTCTCTACCCCAATATGATAAAGGCCATCTATGACAAACCAACAGCTAGCATCATATTAAATGGCCAAAATCTGAAAGCCTTTACCTTGAAATCAGGCACAAGACAAGGATGTCCCTTATCACTGTTCCTATTCAATATAGTACTGGAAATACTGGCCAGAGCAATTAGACAAGAGAGAGAAATAAAAGGAGTAAAGATAGGAAGAGAAGTTAAATTATCATTATCTGTAGATGACATGATACTCTACATAGAAGACCCCCAAACCTCTGTTGAAAGTCTCTTAGACATAATCAATAAATTCAGCAATGTAGCTGGATACAAAGTTAATACTCAAATATCAATAGCATTCTTATAACAACAAAATCACTGAGAGAGAAATAAGGGAAGCCACACCCTTCACACTAGCATCCAAAAAAATGAAATACTTAGGACTTAATCTAACAAAAGATGTAAAAGAGTTGTACAGGGAAAATTATAATACCCTGAAAAAAGAAATTGAAGAGGACCTCAGAAAATGGAAAGACATCCCTTGTTCATGGATAGGAAGAATAAATATTGTGAAAATGGCCATTCTCCCAAAATTGTTACACACATTCAATGTAATCCCAATGAAAATATCACTAACATACCTTATAGATCTAGAGAAATCACTCCTAAAACTCATCTGGAACCAGAAGAGACCTAGAATAGCAAAGGCAATTCTAAGCAGCAAAGCCAAGGCAGGAGACATCACAATCCCTGACTTGAAGTTATACTACAAAGCTACCATAATAAAATCAACATGGTATTGGAATAAAAACAGACCTGAAGATCAATGAAATAGACTATAAGATACAACTATGAACACACTCAACCACTTTATCTTTGATAAAGAGGCCAAGCATATTCAATGGAAGAATGACAGTCTCTTTAATAAATGGCACTGGAAAAACTGGCTATCCATATGCCAAAAACTAAAATTAGACACATGCCTATCACCATGTACTAAACTAAAATCCAAATGGATCAAAGATCTAAATATTAAAACAGAAACACTAAATCTGTTGCAAGAAAAAATAGGTAAAAATCTTGAAGACATAAGGGTAGGTAGAGAATTCATGAACAAGAACCAAACTGCGTGGGAAATACTTCCCAGAATCAATAACTGGGATCATGTCTTATTAGTTTCTGCATGTCCAAAGAAATCTCCAGCAGAGTGAAAAGAAAACCTACAAACTGGGAAAAAATCTTAGTGAACTGTCCCTCAGACAAAGGACTTCTGTCTAGAACTTATAAAGAATTTAAAAAATCAGACCCCTGAAATTCAAAGACCCAATCCAAAAATGGGCATCTGAGATGAACACACAGTTCTCAGATGAAGAAATATGAATGGCAAATAAATGCATGCAAAAGTGTTCATCATCATTGGTCATTAGAGAAATGCAAATTAAAACCACACTGAGATACCATCTCACTCCAGAAAGAATGGCCAGGATCAACAAAACTACCAACAACAAATGCCAGAGAGCCTGTGGGGAAAAAGGAACTCTTCTGCACTGTTGGTGGGAGTGTAGACTGGTGCAATCACTGTGGAGGTCAATCTGGAGATTCCTCAAAAAGTTGGGGTTGGAGGTCCCATTTGACCCAGCTATTCCACACTTAGGCATATTCCCAGAAGATCTGAAAACATCATACCACAATGATATATGCACACCCATGTTTATAGTGGCACAATTTGTAATAGCCAGATCTTGGAAACGACCTAAGTGCACATCAACCGAGGAATGGATAAAAAAATTGTGGTACTTTTATACAATGGAGTACTACTCAGCTATAAAGAATGATCACATTAAGATATTTATAAATAAATGGATGCAACTTGAATCTATACTCATAAGTGAAATAAATCAAACTCCTATGTATAAATACCATATAGTCTCCCTAGTGTAAGAATTGGTAAGAGCACAGAAGATTTTATGGAAATCATGGTTCACCATTATACTGCTTTGAAGTCTTATGTTTTCATTCATTGGTTGAAATGGTTTTATTCTGTTTTGTTTGATCTTAATATATGTGATCATATGAATAGTTACTTTGAAGGCAAGACAATATGGCAGCTATTGTTGATTTAATATCATCTTGCTCTGAAGTCCTAGCATGCTCTTGTTTTTCTATTACCATTGGTTCTATCACATTGTGTCTTATTGGATTTTAATATGTATGATAGTATGAACAAAACATTTATGGAAAATGAGATAATATAGCAGCCATTGTTCATCTTCGGTTATTTGGTTCAGAATGCCTTGCAATACTTTCATTCTCTTGAGTGGTTTTATTCTATTTTGTTATGTTTGACATTATTGTGTGTAAAGCTAAGCTCAACTACTTCAAAGAAAGAGACATTATGATAGCCACTATTAATATCCCATTGTCTTGTTCTGAAGTGCTGTGTTGCTTACATTGTTCTGTTCTGATCTTCTTAGATCTGTCCTCTTTTGTTTTATTCTCTTTAAAATAAAAAAGAAACTTCTATGACAAAGAACAACAAAAGGAATTCATAAGCACAAAACCAACCTTACAAAGAGTACCAAAAGTATATTCTAAATAGTGACAAAATGATGACAATTCCAAGAATATCAGAAAGAAACCACTAGGCAAAGCAAGGAATTAAACAGATGAAAACACAGGAAACCAACAACAGGAAAATAACATGATAAAGATAAGACAATACATTTCAATTATAACCATTAACATAAATGCCCTCAATTTACCAATCAAAGGAAACAGACTGACAGAATGGATCAAGAAACAGGACCCAATAATATGCTGCATACAACAAACCCATTTAGCTCAAAAAGAAATTTATACACTGAAAGTCAAAGGATGGAAAACAATACACCATGCCTCAGATACCCATATAAAAGCAAGGGTAGCCATCCTACTTGTAGAAAAATGATCAAAAGGGATAAAGAAGGTTACTACATACATATTAGAGGGTAAATTCAAGAGGAAGTGATAATAATCCAAAATATATATGCACCAAATATAGGAGTGCCCAACTATATAAGACAAAAGTTAGTAAACATGAAATATCAAATAACACAATGGTAACAGGAGAACTTAATAATCCACTGTCACAAAGAGATAGATCAACTAGACAAAAAAATCAGCAAAGAAATAACGTAACTAAATCAAATATGTGAACAAATAGACTTAGTAGATGTTTACAAAGTGTTACACCTGACATCAGAATGCACACTCTTCTCAGCTGTATATGGGTTATTCTCTAAAATAAATCACATCCTAGCCCATGGAACATGCTTAAGTAAGTGCAAAAGAATTTAAATTATTCCATGCATATTATCTAACTGCAGTGCGATGAAATTAGAAATTTATGGCAAAAGAAAATGCAAAAACTCCATTGACACATGGAAGTTAAAAAACACCCTCCTGAACAACCAATGGGTCACAGAAGAAATTAAACAATATTTACAATCAAATGAAAATGCAAATACAACATACTGAAACCTATGGGATGTGATGAAAGCAGTCCTAAGAGTGAAATTTATGGCAATGAATTCTCATATCAGCAAAACAGAGAAAGCACAAATAACCAATCTAATGCTACACCAAAAGTTTCTAGAAAAGCAAGAGCAAGTCAAAACCAAAATTCATAGGCAGGAGGAAATTACAAAGATCAGAGCAGAAATTAACTCAATTGAGACTAAGAAAGCAATACAAAGAATTAATGATTTGAGGAGTTAGTTCTTTGAAATAATAAACAGAATTGATAAAGGCCTAGCCAACTTTATCCAAAAAAGAAAGAAAAAACTCAAATCCATGCATTGAGGAATGAAAAGGGTAAAATTATCACATATCCTGTGGAAATTTAGATCATCAATACCTACTTTGAAAATCTACACTCACATAGGATGGAAAATGCAGAAGAAATAGATTCCTAGTAATGTATGAACTACCAAAGCTGAGTCAAGATAATATAAAATTTTTGGATAACCCAATATTGGTTAATGAAATTGAAAATGTAATTAGAAACTTACCAACAAAGAAAAGCCCACGTTCCAATGGATTCACACCTGAATTTTATAAGAAAGAATTTAAAGACTATTTAATGCCAATAGTCCTCAAACTCTTTATTGAAATTGAAAAGTATGCAATTCTCCCTAACTCATTTCTAGAAGGAAGTACCAAAAACCAGAAAAAGACCCCCCCAAAGAAAGAACTACAGGGCAATCTCTCTAATGAACATAAATGAAAAATTATCAATAAAACACTAGTAAACAGGGAAAATAAATCATTAAGAAGAACATACACCATGACCAAGTGGGATTCATCCCAGGAATACAAGGACAGTTCAACATATGCAAAACAATAAATGTAATTTACCCTATTAATAGAGCCAAGGAGAAAACTCACGTGGTCAACTCAATAGATGCAGAAAAAGCCTTTGATAAAATCCAACTCCCATTCATGATAAACAAAAAACTTACACAAAATAAGAATAGATGGCATCTACCTCAATTTGTTGAAAGCTATCTGTGACAAACCAATAGTCAACATCATGCTAGATGGACAAAAACTGAATGCTTTTAACCTAAAGTCAGGAACAAGACAAGGATGTCCACTATCACTGCTCCTATTCAATATAGTTATGGAAACATTAGCCAGAGCAATTAGACAAGAAAGAGATTTAAAGGGAATACATATAAGAAAGGAAGAAGTTAAATTATCATTATTTGCAAATGACATAATACTCTACATACGAGACCCCCAAAACTCCACCAAAAGTCTATTAAATTTAATAAGCAAATTCAGTAGTATAGCTGGATACAAAGTTAACACTCAAAAATCAATAACATTCTTGTATACAAACAACAAAAGTCACTGAGAGTGAAATTAGGGAAACAACACTTTTCATAATAGTATCCTGAAAAATGAAACATTGAGGAATCAATCTAACAAAAGAAGCAAAAGATCTACATATTGAAAATTAGAGTTCTCTGAAAAAGGAAATCAAAGAAGATCTCAGAAAATGAAAAGATAGTCCCTGTTCATGGATAGGAAGAAATAACATTGTGAAAATAGCTATAATCCCAAAACTGTTATATAGATTTAGAGCAATTTTGATCAAATACCATTAGTATATCTCACATAGCTAGAGAAATCATTCCTAAAATTCATCCAGGTGATCCAGGGCAACAAAGGCAAGGCAAGAGGCATCACAACCCCTGGCTTGAAATTATATTACAAAGATACAATAATAAAAACAGCATGGTACTGGCAAAGAAACAATATTAGAAGGTATAGGCACAACTAAAAAGACACTCAGCCACCTTATCTTTGGCAAATGAGCCAAACATGTTTCGCGGAAGAATGACAGCCTCTTTAATAAGTGGTTCTGGAAAATTCCTTTCTACATGCCAAACACTTAAACTAGATTCATGCCTAACATCATGCACTAAACTAAAGTCAAAATGGATCAAGGATCTAAATATTAAAACAGAAATGCTAAATTTGCTGGAAGACAAAGTAGGTAGAAATTGCAAAGACATTGTAGGCAGAGAATTCGTGAGCAAAACCAAAACCACATGGGAAGTACTTCAAAGAATCAGCAACTGGGAGTTTTTGACATTAAAAAAAAATCACTAACAGTGGAAAAAAATCCCATGTATTGGGAGAAACACTTTGCCAACAGTCCCTGAGACAATAGACTTCTATTTAGAATGCATAAAGAATTAAGAAAAATATGGCCCTCCCATGTTCAAAGACCCAATCCAAAAATTGACACCTGAGATGACTACACAACTCTCAGATGAAAAAATACAAATGGAAAATAAACACATAGAAAATTTTTCAGCATCATTGGTCATTAGAGAAATGCAAATTAAAGCAAAGTTGAGATTCCATCTCACTCCAGAAAGAATGACCAAGATGAAGAAATCAACCAATAACAAATGCTGCAGAGCCCTTGGGGAAAAAGGAACACTTCTCCACTGTTAGTGGGAGTCTAGATTGATGCAACCACTGTGACAATCAGTGTAGAGATGGTGAATTGCAACTGAGGTGGAGGGACTTAAGAGCCTTTTTTCAGAGTGAGAGGCAGTAAACAATAATCAAGATACACAACACTCAGAAATACTGGAGAGGTGACTGAGTTGTTTACAGTAATGCCATGTAGTAGCTATGAAGTATTTCAAATAAAGTAATTAAAATAGAGGTATGATCCCAGAAGATTATGAAACTCAGCATCAGCATGGTCAATACTAGAAGGAATAATCCAGGACTCAAATATTGGTAGATCCCATTTGCGGGACCAAAAAACTCAAACATCATTCTGTTTATAAGATAATCACAGCAATGGAGATGAATGCTCAGATTAACTTAGTGTGGTGCCATTGCATATTCAAATCATATATTGATTTTCTCTTGATCTGACTTCACAATTCCTCAGCAGATTTCTTAGGATACCAGGCTTCTCACATAGAGCTAACCAGGAAAAGCGACCCTTCAGTGTTTATGACAGTTCATTTCTTACTGCAAATTAATAAATCAATGCACTGATTTTTTCTATCGATCTCAGGCATGAGTTTTTCTCAAGATGGAGCCACTACTAATTTGCAATGGGAACCAGTTTTCAAAGCAAACAGGATGAAGAACTGCCCTCTAGACAATAAAGTGCCCACCAAACAAAGGCCATCCTCTGGGGATCTGTGTCAGTGGGGCTTTCCCAAAGGACCCTCCTCTTTTTCACTTGAGCATTTTTCTCTTCTCTTTCACTCCCAAAGAAGAATCTCTGGTGATGAGGAAACTGTTATAAAAAGAAATATAAAGATGGTCCCTTTTTGCAGCCTAGTTAGTAAAAAAAATTTTACAGAGACCTTCATTTAACTCACTCAAAATATTATTTTTGTAAGATAAATGATAGATGAAGTAATTACTAAAAAAAGCTGGGAGTTATGGTGTGCACCTGTAATTCCAGGGATCCAGAGGCAAGATCTTCATGAGTTTAAGCCCAGCCCAGGCAACTTCAAAACTTAGTGAGAACATGTCTCTAAATTAAAGTAAAATAAAGTAAAATAATACATAAAATAACACTGATGATTTAGCTCAATGGAAAAAGCCTGGATTTAATCCTTAGTGCCACAGGAAAAAAGTAATTACTAAAATAAATAAATTGTTTTTAAAATAAAGGAAAATAACTGGATTTAGAGTACATAAAAATTCATCAACTCCAGCTAGAGAAATCAGGTAGAGCTACATTAAGAGGTGAACAGCAAATTAGATATGAAATATGAAAGAGATTTCAATAGGAGGAGATTTTAGGAAAACACAAAGAACTCTATGTGTCTACATTGTGTTTCCTCGAATTCATGTGTTAAAGTCCGAATTCCCACTACCTCAGAATGTGACCTCAATTAGAAATAATGTTGCAGATATGATTAAAGTAAAATAATGTCATTATGATGGGCCATCATGCATTATAATTGACATCCTAATGTAAAAAAAGTCAATTTGGACACAGAAAGATACACACTGGGAGACTGTAAAATCGTGCGATTTTATCTATAAGCCAACAGGGCAGGCCTCAGAATCAACCTGCCAAAACTGTGCGATTAAACCTGTTGCCTCCAGAACTGAGAGGTAATAAACTGTTGTACAAGTCAGCTACTTTCGTCATAACACATCCCCAGTGGCCTAACCTCTGCCAACTAAGAGATCTGCCACGACCCAATAAATCAACAGGCTGATGCCCAGCGTCACATACATGGTCCTTGGGAATATGTCATAACCAAACAATAGCATAATAGTTTATCCTGAAAAGGCGAGAGGGGTAAAATAATTATTTACCAGTTAGCAAGCACTGTGAAATAACCCATCCCGTTTGTTTCTTACATGAACCCCCAGGGCAGTGTTATCAACACAGACATTAGTGAGCACTGCTGTCATGTCCGATTTATTCAGTAGTGCTCAATAAATGCGCAGAGTGAGTGAGTTAACTGACAATACTTGGCCCTTGCCTGAGTTCAACCACTTCAAAAGCTTCACACAGTGTTAACTGCTTGGTAGACAGTCTGAGATCTCTTGAGCAGGTTGTCAATGTTCCTACCCCCTGCATAGTTCCTATCTCAATTTGAGGACATTTTCCACGATTTTGATGTCAGTATCTCAAAAAGGGAGATCCAATTCCTGCCCTTCTAGCTGTCATATCAAACAAAACAGATTATAGTTTAGCCTGAAAAACATATTTCCACAACTGTAGCTCCATATGTACCCTGCCTACATGGCTTTTTTTCTTCGGGAAGAAAATTCACTTTTTGGTTTCTAATTCATTGCACTTGGACAGACCATGGCCATAAAACATGATCAAGAAAATGTCTTTAGCACTATTCCCCATATTATTTTCTTTCTGTGTCCTTTCCTCAAACATTTTTGACCAAACTGGACTTGAGTCAAGGGTTGACTTCCTTCTGACAATGGAATTATATTTTCTAAGACTTTTCCATTCTTAAACCCACTCCACTGGATGTAGAGTAACATAGTATTACCCAGATCTTTGTAAATTCTGTTGAAATCAAGCAAGAACAGAGAGCCCTCATACCCAAGAAAGGAAAAGTTCTATCTTTCTATTTCTTTCTCAGAACCGTTATGGAACTCTGGGTCCAATCTTCACAGCTTACCCAGATAAACTGTATTTCTGCACATTTCTGGGGAGAGGGCCAATCATGACAGATCAATGTGTAAATACTCTGAGAGAACCAGTTTGAAGCAAAGCTAAATTCCTTCTCAAATGTAGGCTGATCCATACCTGCAGATGGTGGGTAGGAGTGGGCATAATCACATGAGAATCCAAGGGTGCTCTTGGAAAAGGAAGAAAAATTTCATCCTAAGGGGAGAGAAAGATGAGGTGCTCCAGGATATCTGAAAAGGTCCAAGAGTGAAGGAAGACTTTAAGATGTGCTACCTGCAGCTCAAGTTTTCCCCATCTGTGGTCACCAAACACTCTGCAGCCCCCAAAGAAGACAACACCATGCAAGAACAGTAGGAGCAAAGAATTTTCCATCATCACCTGGCATTGGCGCAAGCAGTTGCTGCATCAACCTCAACCACGAGGCTGAGGCAACAGGTGCCTGTGGCCGGGAAACATAGGCTGTAAAGGAAGCTTGGTTTCCTGGGCAGCAAGGAGATTATAAAGCCAGAGTATGGCCCCCATCCTGCAGTACATCCCCATTACTCTGCAAGAGTTGTGACAACCTGAGCTGCAGCTTGGATCGTCTCGAAGACTTAGTTCACCTGCAGGGAGTTGGAGAGCTTAGGAAAGAAAGAAAATGATGCACTTTGTAGAGGGCCATGAGCTCTTTCTTCTCAGTCTCAGGGACACATTTCTGGGCATTACCTGACCCATCTGTTGGAGGAGTGTGTGATGCAGGTCTCCTAAAGAGCACACGCGTGGCAGATTAGACAAGGGTGGCTTTGTTCTTGCTCAGATCTTACCACCCTCCTGCACCACTGCTTGTGCAATCCACAGGTCATTCTGTCCACTTGCTCTCCTCCCCTCCTCCACGTTCCTGGGCAGCTAATCTTCTGCTTTTCAGAGCTGAATTTCCAAGAGATCTCCACTCCCCACCCAGCTCCTTTCTGTGCAAACTGCCTTGCTCTGCAGGCTCCACATCACTGACAAATGTGGTATTTAAAAACGTACAACTCTCGTCTACTCATTAATGTTATTTACATTGTTTTACCATCCACCTCTCTTCCAGTGAATTTAAGTGCCCTGAAGGCCAGGGCCCAGACTGCCTTTCTCCTTTTCCATGTCAAGTTCTAAAACAATCTTGGACAAAAGGCCAGCACCCCATATGAACTTGTCAGCTGCATGAATTCTTACAGTGAGATAGATGTGCTGCCATAACATCAGATATAAACACAAAAGAATTAGCTTCTTTTATCCATACCTTATTATAAAGTAAACATGAAGAATAATGCAGAGATACATGGTAAGGCGAAGGCATCAAGGGATATTCTGAATCTAGGGGATCAAGGGATATTCTGGATTTAGGGCAAGGAAATTAAAGCTCAGAGGGTCTTCAGCATCCCCTGCTCTACATTAGGGATACCAGCAAAGCCGTGGCAGCGGTGGGCTCAGATGGCACAAGAGCAGGCAGCAGGGCCAGCTGTGTTGGGCTGTCCCCTCCCTCTCATCAGCTGGCATGGAGTCAGCCCCTCCTTGGAGCACACCCCCCCAACATTTTTTCCTGCAGCCGTTACCATGGCACCGACCTGCCTGCTTGACGTCTAAATATAGTGATAAAAGATTTCATCTGCTCTCAACTACTAAAAGACAATTTTGAGGAGCAAAGAAAAAAATGTGTTCCTGTGACATTATATTTGGGGGCGGGGATGAGGGAAAGATACATTTTAATCTATTATCATTCAGGTATAAAGAGCAGAATGATTCATAGTTTTAGGTATATTTAAGAGGTCATTTGTTGCATTATCATTTGGCTATTACACTAAAGTTTGTATTTTAAAAAGATTATAAGCCTTTGAGAGGTGTAAGAACAAACAATTGTATTTGGGGATGACTTTTTAAAGTAATTGTTAAGTAAGTAACACACATGGAAATACCCTGAGGCAAGCACCCAGTGATAATTCAAAACATTTTAGACTGAGGGAAGAAAATAGACATTAAAGGGGGGAAGGAATGGGATTTTTCTATTTTGAAAATATTTTCTACTTCCAAAAGGTAAAAGAGATATCATTTTGCTTCAGAGAAACAGAAAAATCTTCTATCTATTAAAATCTTCTATTAGGGTCCACCAACATGACAATTATTCATAATAATCATATCTGTTAAAAGAACCTCAGGTACAGTGTAAGAATTTGTCCCATCCCTTTTCCAGAATAGTGACCAGCAACTTGAATGTTGAGAAAACTCCGAAAATGTGAAGCAAGCAGTAGGAAATGGAAGTATAAAGACCAGCCTGGTGCTTCAGGCCTACATAGTTGTTCATAGAAAGCAGATTATTTTAAAACCACCCCCCTTGGCCAGCACTGTGACCATTAACCTAACCAACTTGACTGAATTAAGAGAAGTGACTGGACTATATGAGCACTGACCTCATCAGTGATTAACACCTGGTTGAGTTCATAGCTGAACAGACCATTAGGAAGTAGGACCTACCTGGAGAAAGTAGCTCACTGGGGGGATCTCTTTGAAAGACATAACTATTTTTCAGGCTTTCTCTGCTTCCTGATTGCAATGTGGTGAGCATTTTCCTCTGCCATGCACTCTACCATACTTGTGCCATGGATCCCACTGGCCATTGACTGAATACCCTGACCCATGAGCCAAAATAAGTATTTCCTCCTTTGAGTTATTACACAGATATTTTGTCCCAGTGATGGGCAGGTAACACAAACAGCTTTTTCACTTACGTAGGCCGGTGTCCATCCAGTCTACCCGTGGGGACACTATGGTTTATACAGATGCTTTAGGTTGGTACCTTCTACCATGAGAGCGGACTCTGTCTACTTGTCCTTTATTCCCAGGCCAACCCAGAGTCTAGCATCCAGGAAGGACCTTGTCCTCTAGTGTGGTGCCTTGATGAATGTTGAAAGAATCTGAAAACAGGTTCCTCTCAGACACCGTCCCTGACTGTAAAATAGAATTTGGCTAAGACAGTATCTCAGTACCATCCACCATGAACATTAGTGAATGCCGCATGT
Source organism: Hydrochoerus hydrochaeris (assembly GCA_004027455.1). Classification (NCBI taxonomy): domain Eukaryota; kingdom Metazoa; phylum Chordata; class Mammalia; order Rodentia; family Hydrochaeridae; genus Hydrochoerus; species Hydrochoerus hydrochaeris. The sequence goes on from PVLA01000241.1 coordinate 439,788, forward strand.
ATGGGAGAGTTCACACAGTTTCAGTCCCAGGGAACAGAACTGTGGAGCCCAAATCCACTGAGCTGGAAGTAGAAAATAATGCAGGTGATCCAGATGAATGTACCTCCCTTCCATGAGAGGAGACTGAGATGAGGGTGTATCCTGTCCTGGCCAAGACGCCACTGTCCGTCTGCAGTCCTCACCAAGGCTGCAGAGGACGCCTCCCACCAGATGGCCTAGTATGTGTCTAGTACATCAGATACTGTCCTCAAAGCTCCGTATACACACATCCTGTGTAATGTGATTCTCCTCAGTGAAGGGTTGGCCGGGCCCAGTGTTTCTGCGAGTGCTGTTTGTCTTTTTTACCTAACTCATCTTTTTCATGGGGTCGCTCTCTTTTTCTTCACATTATCCAAAATGTCAATGCCTTTGTTACACCAAAGTTCCTCTTATCAAAAAATCAAAATAGAACAAAAGAAGCAAATAAACAAATAAACAAAAAAATGCAAAAAGCCAACCTAATCAGATATAGGATGAACAAATTATGAGAATGTCAGGTAGAGTTTGAGTAGTGATAGACGTGTTACTTAATTAACTTGATTATAATAATCATTGCACCATGTTATATACCTTAAGTACATAAATTTTTATGTGTCAATTAAATATTTAAAAATTTTAACAACCTAAAAAGTTTGTTTCCACTAAGGTATTAATCACTTAGATTTCATCATCAAAGAATATTTACTTTTGAAAGGATAGCTGAGAAAATAGGGCAATGTTTAATTCAAAGGCCTAAATTGTTCAGTTCTGTGTAGCTATGTCTTAGCATACCCACATAATTGTGAAACTATCCAGCTTTGCATAAAGCTGAGTAAAGCTGTATTGATTTTGGCTAGGGAAAATCATATGATAGAAGAGTAATGTCATCAAAATTGGTTCAGGCTGAAACTGAATTTTTGGAGGAATGTCTCAACTGTCACCATCACTGACTCCATTTTTACATAAATACAGTCTTAATTTATCATTCAGTAGTACATCATAAACTGATTTTCTATCTCTTTTGAGGGAAGAGAAAGAAAAGAAAGATAATACAAAAGATATATTGAACTCTTTTTAAAATCACTCTGCCAACATTCTCTCTCCTGCTCTTTTTGCACCTGTAGTTATTTTCTGTCCAGCACGATCACATGATCACTCCGCCTTGGCCAGCCCATCACCCTCTAGCATCCTATTTTTGAGGCCTTATGATTTGGATTCTAAATGTTTTGCCAGAGGGTCACATGTTGGAAACCTGCTCCTCATGGAATCAGTACCAGGATGAGGTAGAACCTTCCAGAGGTGGGGACTGGTGAAGGTATTCTGGTCATTGGAGGTGTACCCTAATAGGGGATGGGGGGCCCAACCTCTTCCTCTTCATCTTTCCACATTCTGCCAAACATTACCATCATGATTTGCTGCCTAAAAAACCAATGGAGCCAATAAATCATGAGCTGATACCTCTGAAACTGAGCCAGCTGATGATCTCGGTAGATTATCTTGGGCATTTGTTACAGTGGTGGAAAGCTGAATACTGTAACCTCAAGTAGTTTTCTACCTATTCCCATTACCATGGCCCTAAAGTCAAGTGAACATAAAATCCAATTAGTAATCCTAACCTTAGTCAACGCTGCAATTTTTATCAGTACTTCTATCATAGACTATTTTGATTTACACATTTTAATCCATTTTTCTTCAGAATCTGTCCTAGTTTAATCAGTTTCTTTACTCCCAAAAAGCACACTTGGGTTCAATCCCTGCGTGTTGGCTCCATGGGGAGGAAGCCCTCATGCTCAGCACCATGGATGCGGTTGCTACACAGGGAACATACGACACACATGTACTGAAAGAATCAACACATGTAGGCGCTGTAGCCTCTCGTTTAGAATTTTGAAGTCATCTCCAAATGATATGTGCAAATATTCAGCATACAAACTTAAACTTTCATTCCATTGTCCAGTGAATCTCCAATAGTGTATACAGGGATACCTCAGTTCACAAACTTAATTCTTCCCATGATTTTAGTCACAAACTGAATTGCACAAGAGAACTTGGTCAAATTTTCCTGTAAGGTCAACACTGAAACTAATTACCGAAGTTGACTCAATTCAGTTTGCAAACATAATCATGGAAAGAATCGAGTTCATAAACCAAGGTACCACTGCACTATTTTTTCCAAAGTCTTATATTTTCTGACTAGCATAATTATATTATATTGCAATATTTTGATGCTAAATGTGTTACATTTAGTGAACATAATGAAGTATATCAGTATTTTTATAAATCTGTATTTTTCCTTTCCATTTTTTAGTGCATCAAGAACTTCAAAATCAAGAAAAGAAAAAGGAAACAGACACTGCCCCACGTTTCCCTCATCATCTAAGAGGCCAGAATCTCAGCTGTTCTCTCATTTGCATTCTGCTCTGGTCTCCTGAATGTGATACTCAGAAGAAAAAGCAGTCAGGTTCTGGTAGTTGTGTATGTCACATATTCCCCCATCCTGCTGGGAATGGCCCACATTCTGAGCAAATTAAGGGACCTGAGCATCAGTAGCCTTAAGTGGTCTGCAAGCCCACAGACTGAGCTGGCCATACCATATTCTGCGTTTTGACTCCCTCCCACAAACCATTTCCCCCAATGCCTTTGAGCCCCTGCCCAGCCATTGCTTATCTAAATGATCTCTCTCTGCCATTCTGTCATATCAACAGGTTTAACTCCCACTCAGACCTTTTCCCCAGATTATTTTGCAGATTTTTCACTTTCCTTAACTGCAATGCTGCATTAAGGTCAGCAAATTTTGCACATTTGATACCCACCCCCTTTGTTTAGTGGTACAGAGATTGAGCCCAGGATCTTCACACTGAAGTATACAACTAACACTTTTGTTTGCTTGTTTTCTTTTTTAAACAACATATTGCTAAATTACATTGAGCAGATTTATTGTACTGGGCTTGAATTTTCAATCTTTTTGCATCAACCTCTCAGAGTACAGGGATTAGAGGCAGGCACCACTGTACTTGGTTTTGATTTTACACATACAAATATAAGATATATACATATGAAATATAATATATATGCTTTATAGTTTATTCTCTTTGTAGCATTCCAAGTGTCCTTGAAATCAGGGGTCATTCTTTCATTCATTCAACAAGGATACACCCTAAGTCATTTGTTTACCTTGTCAAGAGGAAGAAAAGCATGAAGGAAAAATGTCTTATGAACAAAAATATTGAGTGAAGCTGTGGTTGAGGAGGAATTGATTGAAGATGAGGTAGTGTGATTAGTCAGAGGTGGTCATAGGGAGTCTCAGATGCCTTCGTCAGTGTTCTTAAGATTTGATTCTGAGCTCACAGGAGGCCAATAAAATGACCTAAGCAAGAGAGTAACAGAATTTTCTACATATTCTCTCACATGCTTCTATGAAACCACCAGCTCACTTTAAACACACAGCAAAATTTACTATTCAGTCTCTGTAAAAGAAAAACCAAAGCACAGTGGCGACTGATCACGTGATTGGCACTGAGTATTTAAAGAAGGACACGCTAGGTAGTTACACTACTATTCTAGGGGGCCAGGCTGAGAAAGCTTACAAATAGTTGTTCTATATTCTTTTTTCCTGAAAAAAGATACTGGAACTTAGAAAACCTTATTTTATTTTATTTTACAGAGAATAAAACAAAAGTGGAAAGAACAATGTAGATCAGAACAGAACAATACAAGCAATGCAGCATTTCACAACAAGACAATTGGATATCAACAGTAGCTACCATAATGTCTCTTGCTTTGAAATAGTTGAGCATTGCTTCACACACAATAATATCAAACATAACAAAATAGAATAAAAGCATTCAAGAGAATGAAACTATTACAAGGCATTCTGAACCAAATAACAGAAGATGAACAATGGCTACTATAATATCTCATTTTCCATAAAAAATTTGTTTATATTATTACACATATTAAAATCCAGTAAGACACAACATGATAGAACCAATGGTAATAGAAGAACAAAAGCATGGTAGGACTTCAGAGCCAGATGATATTAAATCAGCAATGGCTGCCATAATGTCTTGTTTTCTTCAAAGTAGCTGTTCACACCATCACACATAATAAGGTCAAACAAAACAGAATAAAACCATTCCAACCAATGAATGAAAGCATTACAAGTCTTCAAAGTAATATAATGGGGAACCATGATTACCATAAGAATCTTATGTACTCTTACCATTTCTTACACTAGGGAGACTATACGGTATTTATACATGTGAGTTTGATTTATTTCACTTATGAGTATGAACTCAAGTTGCACCCATTTATGTATAAATATCTCAATGTGATCATTCATTATAGCTGAGTAGTACTCCATTGTATAAAAGAACCTCAATTTTTTTTATCCATTCCTCTGCTGATTGTCACTTAGGTTGTTTCCAAGATCTGGCTATTACAAATTGTGCCGCTATAAACATGGGTGCACATATATCACTGTGGTATGATGTTTTCAGTTCTTCTGAGAATATGCCTAGGCATGGAATAACTGGGTCAAATGGGACTTCAAATCCCAGCTTTTTGAGGAATCTCCAGACTGACCTCCACAGTGGTTGCCCCAGTCTATACTCTCACCAACAGTGCAGAAGAGTTCCTTTTCCCCCACAGCCTCTCCAGCATTTGTTGTTGGTAGTTTTGTTGATTGTGGCCATTCTTTCCAGAGTGAGATGGAATCTCAGTGTGATTTTAATTTGCATTTCTCTAATGATCAATGATGATGAACATTTTTTCATGTATTTATTTGCTATTCTTATTTCTTCATCTGAGAACTGTGTGTTCATCTCAGATGCTCATTTTTGGATTGGGTCTTTGAATTTTGGGGTCTGATTTTTTAAAATTCTTTATTAGTTCTAGGCAGAAGTCCTTTGTCTGAGGGACAGTTCACTAAGATTTTTTCCCAGTTTGTAGGTTTTCTTTTCACTCTGCTGGAAATTTCTTTGGACATGCAGAAACTTTAATAAGACATGATCCCATATTATTGATTCTGGGAAGTATTTCCCACGCAGTTTGGTTCTTGTTCATGAATTCTCTACCTACCCTTATGTCTTCAAGATTTTTACCTATTTTTTCTTGCAACAGATTTAGTGTTTCTGTTTTAATATTTAGATCTTTGATCCATTTGGATTTTAGCTTAGTACATGGTGATAAGCATGGGTCAATTTTAGTTTTCAGCATATGGTTAGCCAGTTTTCCAGCACCATTTATTAAAGAGACTGTCGTTCTTCCAGTGGACATGCTTGGCCCCTTTATCAAAGATAAGGTGGTTGAGTGTGTTCATAGTTGTTTGTATCTTCTAGTCTATTCCATTGATCTTCAGATCTGTTTTTATTCCAGTACCATGTTGATTTTATTATGGTAGCTTTGTAGTATAACTTCAAATCAGGGATTGTGATGCCTCCTGCCTGCCTTTGCTATTCTAGGTCTATTCTGGTTCCAGATGAATTTTAGGAGTGATTTCTCTAGATCTATTAGGTATGTTAGTGGTATTTTCATTGGGATTGCATTGAATCTGTATAAAAATTTTGGGAAAATCTTATCAGCTTAAATTACTTGCCAATTTACATGAATGATTAAAGATAATAAATTCAGAATCCAATCAGTATCCCTAAGCAATTTTTATTTTTTTAGATGACATTTGTATGAGCATTATTTTTAAAACTTTTATTGAATGAGTTGAAAGAGTTTACATCTCTTTCACTCAAGAAAAAAAAAAACCCTAAAAACAGAAAAGTATATTATCCTGAAAATGTAGAAAAGTATATATTTCTTCACAAATAGAGTTTTTAATAGCTAAAATTATTGATATGGTTCATCAATATTTTGAAGTCTATCCATATTAACCCATTCAAATGCATTGGTAAGCTGCAATGGCTTATTTCCTTCATTCAGTCAACAAGCACTTATGTTATTAAAAAAGACCATTTTAAATTTTGTTGGCACAAAAATCTCTGGAATGGTCTGTAAGAAATGTGTTCTTCTGCCATCTCTTTACCTGATTTACCTGGCCTGTTTGTAGACTTTGCATGATTTTCTTTGTTGCTGTCTTCAAATCTAAAACTGAATGTGAAATTTGATTTCTATTATCCCTACAGCTAGAATTTGGCTTGCAAGGTGGGAAGGATCTATCATTTTATACATAAGCTTTCTATCCATGGAAACTCGTTTGAATTTTGATGTTTTCTACTCTTCTTTGTACCTTTTTAATCTTTGGGGTGCAACAGACTTGGTATTTGTGTTCCCAGTAGCTGGGTTATTACATAACGAATTTAATATTTTGACAGCACTTTACTTCAATGGTAAAACATAGTTGCTATTTGCTAGCATCTTTGAGGAAGGATAATGAAAACAACATTTTTAAAGATGCCAATGCAGCTTTGAAAATGAAAACCTCTTTTTAATGCTTTAGCTTCCATATCTTCAAGTGATTTAGCTTTTAGTCTTACAAACGCTTTAGGTTGTAGTCTTAATAGAACATTTTTCTGCTTGAAAGCTACATGGAACTTAGGCATAAATGACAAATGCATCTTTTAAATATATTTCTCAACTCTTTTAACCCAAATACAGAGTATGTGGTCATTCACTAAATTCATCAATTGCTGTCATGAAATCACTTATGTAGTTACATGAAATTATCACATGTAGTAACTGACCAGTTTCACTAGCCCCCAAATCATGCTGGTCAGGATGTAATAGTTCATTTTACCATAGTGGTTAAGAGTGTGGTTTCTGGAGACAGTAGATTTGAGTTAGGGTTAGAAATAAGGTCATGTTTAGATTTCTGTGGAGACTTATTGGGTTGAGATTGGGTTTAGCATTTTATTACAATTTAGATTAGGATTAAGTTTAAGGGGAAGTTTAAATTTGGGACTCAAGTCTTTTTTGCTTTTTTTATCTTGTCTTCCTATTTTATCACCAAGAGTAAGGTATTTAAGTTAATTGAGTCTGAGTCCTCTCATTTGTAAAAGGGGAGTGATATTGCTTAAACTATAATTGCTTCAAAAACTAAATGCTTAATCAATACAAGGTACTTAAAAGAGCACTGAGCACAGTGGGAAACCTCAATGAAATTAGTGTTTCTTCTGCCAAATTTGAATGTGACAACAGAAACTAGGCTTAATCAATGTTCCTTTATGATAAGGGCTTACTTTGAGGTCTTGGTAATGACGGAGACAGAAGAGCAACCTATTCTGCATGATTTGCTCTCAGTCCACTCTGACTGAGATTTGGATTAGAAACCCCACAGTACTGTGTCCCTAAAGCATTCTCACGGTGTCTCCTGGTTTGAAAGTGCAGCTGTAACAGCCAGAGGCATCTGTATCTACACAGAGTAACTGGGGGTTCTGAGACTCCGTTCAGAAGGAGAGGAATTCTTTCTTGAGTCTGTCGTACTCTTGGTTCCAGATCAAGGTGACTATTAAACACAAGGGAAAGTGTCCATCTGAGACCTCTGTGGAAATGAACATCATTTTCAAGGATCCTACCAGAAACTGGAGAGGAACATACTCACCTTCTGAAGGAGCAAAGGTTTATTTAGGCCAGTAGAGTTCTATTCTGATTAAAGGAATAGTGAGCCATCCCAAGAATGAGGTAATGATTTTTTAAGAAATCATTCAACTTAGGGGGTAAAGGATCTGTGAGTCAGTACAGCTCAAGCACCCAAAATGTGTGACATTGAGGGCAATTTCTCTGCAAAGCCCGTGTTTCTAAATGCTACTGTGCTGCCCAGGGGAAAAGGACTGCGTAACTACAAGGAGTGGCCTCTGGAAAGTGAGTGGACGGGTAATGAGGATGAAGGGACATCTGGGTCGTATCAACAAAGTGAGACCGGGAGGGAACAGTGGTGCTTTTGGCCAACTAAAATAAGGATGCATTGCGAGTGTCCTATGGAAGAGGTGGGAGAAGGTCTGGGAACAGAGGACTGTCCCTCTAAGGTGAGAAAACTGGTCACCGTTTTCACGTCATGGCCACCAAGAAGTTTAAGACAGAGTGTTGAAAAAAATTATCAACAGCAAAGCAATTATGCAGTTTCTTCATTGTGTGTATTTTAGCCTCTATACCAAAAGCTGACTGAAAGCAGAATGAAGGAAGTGCAAACTAAAGCCAGCAAATCGGAAGTCCCTCAGTTTCTCCCTGATGCTGATCTTCCTCCACCCAATGACCACAGAGGACTTTGCAGTGTCACATGTATGGATTGTAGGGCCATCCGTTAGCAATGGGGCAGTGGTTTCTTTCCCTAAAGTTTAGTGAGACACAACAGGCCTTCTCTATCTGCAGATGTGGGGCCCATGGATTCAACCAGCCACAGACAGAAAACAGCTGGGAAAAAATTCCACCTATACTGAACATACCTAGACTTTTCTCATTTTATCCCCTAAACAATCTAGTATAACAGCTATTTACATGGTATTTACATTGTGATAGATATTTATAGTTAATTTAAGTATACAAGAGAAGATGTGCGTGCTATATGCAAGTACCACACCATTTTATACGAGGAATTTGAAAATCTGCAAATTTCATTATATGTGGAGAGTTCTGGAATCCATCCCCTAGAGATACCAAGGAAAGACCAAAGCTGTTACAAAACAAACACACATTAATTAATACAGACTTCCAATGAGTCTTTCTTGCCTTTTTGACCTCATTAGTTTTTATATTCAGTGAGAGGCTGAGCTACAGTAAATCTAGTATATTTACATGGTGAATTTTACTAGACGATTTGATGACACAAAAAATCCTTGGTCCATGACTTGGGTGTTAAAAAGTCTTACTAAAGATTCAAACACGTACGTTAGTAGCAACACTGTGATCGCTTCTGGGCCTTCTGAAAATAGAGGTTATATATTACAGAAAGCTTTCATGTGTGCGTTTTCAGCTGTGTATCTAGCATTAGTGAGCCTCTGTGAGGGGGTGTGTGTTTCTGTGCACACATGTGTGCGTGTGTGTTCACCTGTGCAACCATCAGCCACCATAAGTATAGTGCTTTCCTTAAGTCTGACACTATGGAAGCACACAGATGGTTAAAAGAGGCAAAAAGTCTGATCATAGTGGCCGTATGCTTCTCAGCACAAGCTCACTCACTGGGTGACAGACATCTGTTTTATGTAATTTAAAGCAGCCTCATCTGGAACTGTTAGTTTCCCCCCAATGTTTTGTCTCAAAACAATGACAAGAGTGATGGAGAGGGAGATGAATATAAGAATTGGACTTTTTACCACTCTGCAGCCTTCTGGATTTGCGAAGAGGAAAGTCTGAAGATTCCTTGATGTGCCCTGTTGCTTCCACCTGATTGAAGAGATGGAAAAATCACAGTTTTAATCACAAGTACTTACTGTTGGTCATGCTACCCTAAGATGACACATTAAGATTAAAGCTGGACTCAGTTGAGAAAACAAGAAGCTGAGGCTGATGGGCCATATAAGGATTTGCTCTACCACTGAGATTCCAGGAGTAAAATCTAACTCTGTGAGAAGGTCATGTCATGGCTCAAGGGAAAGAGAACATTCAAGTTATCTGGTTTTGGAAAGCCATTTTTATTTTGTAATAAGTTTTTCTTTCCGTGACTCATCTTTTATTCTTAAAAACAACCTTCCTATCCAATGGAGGAAAGAATTATATCTCTTTGGAAATTCAGAAACTCAGGAAGAAATTTTACAGAATTGATCATTCAATTTGCAGAATTGATCAATTAACATTGATAAATTGATACCAGTTAATTGAAAATTCATAGCTCACAGAATTAATTCTATGAGCCTAACAAAAATTTGAAAAGAGAGTGCCATAATTATCATAATAGGATAATTCTAAGTGAGCGATTGAGAAGACAAATAGCAAAGTAGGTATAGCTGATTTTAAATTGTATCTACCATAAATTTTAAATGTACAGAATTCAGATGTTTTTAGAAAAAATATTTTACATGCACCAGAAGTTACTTTCAGTTTCTGATACATATATCAATGATTATAGAATCATTCCTATATTTATTTACTTTTTATATTTTGGCAAATATTCTATTCATTTATCATTTACTGGCTACCTGTACATAGACTATTTTTCTGCTTTAGATGACAGAAAATGTATTGCCACTTATGTCAAAGCACTTGCTTTGCCATTAATTAATTGACTGACATAGATGCCATGTTTAATATAATCCTCCCCACCTGGCTGCTCACGTACCTTGAACACCAATTCACTGAATGCCTACTCTCCTGATTTAATGAGCCAATTGTGTCCCTTGGTAAGGAAATTCTGCCCGGATGACAGTGGAGAAGAATGGTTATGATCTAATCAAAAGAACTTAAAGTGAATCCACATTTTTTCTTTGAAAAGAATGACAACCTAGCTAAAGCTAGAGCAAGACTTTAAAAAGAGATGCTGACAGAGTAAGGTGTATGCGAGCAAGTCACCACACAGTGATGCCTGCACCAGCCAGAATTATTGTACTACAATGTGCTGCATGCAATGGCTTCTTCGATTTTCATGATCCGGGCCTCCTCCCCTGATGACCTTCCCTTGCCCCCTCCCTTCCTTTTTTGGTGGCTAAAACTTACTTGTACTTTTAAAGTTCAGTTCGGTTGTCATTTCTTGCTCAGATTTCCCAAGCTGACCCCAACTTTACTCTCCAATATTAAACACTCTTCTCAGTGCTTTTTTGACTCCCCGTTTGTTCACGCACCTCTGTGAGATCCTCTTCCCTGCAGAGCCAGGTCTTTATACGGTTGAGCGCCTCCCTAGGGCTATAAATTTATGCATATTTTTCACTAAAAGTACTTTGGAATCACCTAGTTATTCTTTTGTGGGCTAGAACCTGGGCTATAGCTTAGTCTAGACATACTGGAAGGTGATCTACATATATATGATCTAGAAGTATTCAGTTTTGAATAAATTCAACAACAGTTGATTTCAAAAAAATACATATAATCAACAAAATCAAAAGTCAAACCTTTTAAAGATCAAAAAGAAAAAATTAACCTTAGGTAGATGACCAGGTGTCACGGACTTTTGTCCCCACGAAACTCCCATTGTGAACCTCTCACCACCAATGTGAGATGTGGCCTATAAAGAAGCTATTGTGATTGAGTGAGTCATAACAGAATTACTGTCCTTATAGAAGTACCAGAAAGCTTGTGTGCTTTTTCTTTTCTTTTTTAACTCACCTTTTTTACTTTTGAAGTCAGTACCAGGGGGTGGAGTTTTGATCTTCACAAATGTTAGGCAAGTTTTCTGCCACCGAGCTACACCAGCCAGCTGGTGCACTGCCTCCTTCTGCATACAAACGCCCAGGAAGGTCACATGAGGGCACAGAAAGGAGGCAGCCACCAACCAGCTGAAGGGTAATCCGTGCTAGAAACCAAGTCCACTGGATTCCGGACCTCGGACTTCCCAGCATCTAGAACTGTGAGGAGGAGGTAGTTTGCTCAAGCACTGCGTCTATAATTTTTGTTATGTCATCACAAGTGGAAAACGCAGAAAACAAAAAAGAGGTCTTAAGGTCCCAAAATCATGAACAGAGGTAAAATGATTTTACAAAGAGGACTGTGAGGAATTCTCGAAGAACTACTGTATGGCAACAAATTAGAAGACTGCAATGGAACTGGGAATTGCTAGAAAGATATGAACTACTGAATTACATCAATAAGAAACAGAAAATTAAACAATTCTATGAAATCAAATCATTACCAAAACAAAGAAAGACCAGACAGGCTGCCTGATCGAGATAGATTTGGTAATTAACTCTACCACATGTTTAACTGAGAATTAACTCCCCTACTTCACAAACTGTTCCAAAGATTTTAGAAGAAAAGGTATGATTTTTTTCCAGCCCATTCTATAAAGCCAGTATTACCTTGATGCCAAAACCCCACAGACGCTACAGCCAATAAAAACCACATAAACTACAGACCAATTTCCCATGTGATACAAATGCAAAATGCTCACAAAATACAAAAAAAATCGGCAATATATAAAAAAGAATTATATACTATGACCCAGTGCAATTTATCACAGGAATGAAAGCTTAGCTTAATGTTTGAAAATAAATTAATATAATGTAGCATATCAAAATGAAAGACATATCTATAAACTTACTGTATGTCTTTCCTATTTGTCTATTCTAATCTATTCTAATCTGCCTGGAGGTTTTATGAAAGACCAATAGAAACTATTTTTCCTAGCTTTGCCCAGCTCTCCCTACTCAGTGAAGAAAAGAAAGAGATGGAAATTCCTTGAAAATATTGTAAGTGAAACAAGCAATTGTACTACCAGGGACAAACATTACAATTGAGACAAGCAATAGGATGCCAAAGCCAAGCGGAACATCTGGGGAGAACTTTTTTCAGAAATTAGGGCATTGGAAAAAGCCCAAGAGGCCAGTGATATAACTTAGTGGCTTAAGTGTCTGCCTGGCAAGTATGAGGTCATAAGTTTGATCCCTGGTACCAAAAAGAAAAAAAAAAAAAAAAGAAAAAAGAAAAGCCCAGGATACATAGGAACATAGAAAGGCACTGGCAGAACTCATGCTCATGAAAGATCTGAGCAGACCCTCTGCTTGGCTCAGGCAGGAACTGAGAGCTCATACATGCCAGCCACCTTGCAGTTAAGCTTTGCAAACCTGTGCTATTGAAAACAGCAGACACAAGAGTCCTGGTCCATCAGGACATTGTCACTGTGCTGTGGCTATGTAACCTTTCTAAGCAATCTAACTGTCCCAGATCCCGAGTTACATACACTGGTATGAAAACACAGTCATAATTAAACTGCTTAACATGCTGTTAAATAAACCCATAACATTAATCAAGCATTTGAAAACAATTCAAAGAACACATAGAATAAATATTCAAATGATTTTTCAAAGGAACACAAACATTAAACCTAGTTGGTTAATCTAATATTGTAAACCAAAGGAATGGATTTGGATTTTCTTACATGCTAAAATGTCTATTGAATTTAAGGGAACAGTATCTCCCTCCCTTTGAGGTTACTGAACTGCTTGTCCCTTTCAGACGATGGACCACATCAAAGAGCTTGCACTGAAAATACGAAATCGCTGAAAAAAAGATTTTCTTAGGACTGCATGTTAAAAAACTGAGTACTTCTTTAGCAATCAACTTCGCAAATCTGTTTCAATGGATAATGAGCCTTCCAAAGCCTGCTGTCACCCTAAATTTGCTGGCGTGTTATTGTTTTTGAGTCAGGGCCTTGGTATATTGCCCAGACTGGTCTTGCACTCCTGAGTTCAATAGATCCTCCCGACTCAACATCCAAATAGCTGAGACCTACGTGTGCACCCCTGCTGCTTTTACAGTTCATGATGAGGATTGAACCCAGGGCCTTGTGCCTCCTAGGCAAGCATTCTACCACTAAACTACATCTCCAGTTATTAATTCTCAATTTGGACCTAATCAATCATATTGTAGCCTGTTAGTCAACACCATCACTATAACATGTACCTTACAGAGTTTATAAAGAGAGTAGTTTTATTTTGGGTCATGGTTTAGAAGTTTCCAGTGCATGATCTGGTAGGCTGACTGTGTCCATTCTCTGATGGGGGTGCAGCATATCATGGCAGGAGTTTCTTGTATAATAAAGACTGTTTAACTCATGGCTGGGACACAAAAGATAGGACGAAGAAGGGTTAGGGCTCCAGTACAGGGCATGTTTGCATCGAGCTGGAGACCTCCCTCCAGGCTACGTCTTTTAAAGATTCCACCACCTCCCACAAGGGCCATGGGCCAAATATCAAGTCTTTGATACACAAGCCTTTCTGAGCACTTATTCAAACCCTACTGCAGGCCTTCCTACTCTTTGGGCTGCTAATTCTTGGACTGGGTGGTACAGCTACCTCCTGAGGGTTGTTTACCAGCTTGCCCAACTGGTATATCTCTTGACTCACATAATCCTTACAACAAGCCTGTAAAATAAATATTAATTAAGTTAATCTTTATGTACAGATATGGAAGCTGGGCTTTGGGAGAATTTTCTTCCCAAAATTAGTGAACAGAGACCTCAAATCCCTTTGCAGTTGCCGCAGGAACAAATCCTTACCATAAAGACCTCTTATTTAAATCCTGACCCAAGGACTGAGATAAAATTTCCAGTTTTTGTTCTGAAAAAGAACAGGGCTGGGAAAGGGACTGTATGAGTTGCAAAGTGGCTGAGACATGAGGCTCACGAGTGTCCGAATGGTAAGCCTGAAGCACTGGCTGCCGCAGGCAAGAACCCTGTGGCCTTATTATAATTCCGTTCTTGTCCCTCTGCTCTTCACAACATCAGGGGCTCTCAGAAGGGCATATTCTATTTTGGAGGCTATGAAACGCTGCAGCCAAAGCAGCGCTGAACACATCCTCCGTATTAGAATATTACAGGGGTGACACAAAAATCATTAAGACATTGTCTCCAGTCAGGGTGAAAATCAATTATGGTCCAGGACATAACTGGGCTGCCTGTCACCCCTCTGTCAATATCACCAACTTGAAGAACACTCTGGCCCTCAGCACAGGTGTTCTAGCGTCATTTCACTATGACTGTGCTGTGACACGTCACGCACATTAGGCTGAGTCAGCCGAACCTAAGACCACAGCTGAGCTCCTGGCTCTGTGTAATAGGGTAACACCTGGGCATCTCCAGACCACATAGTCCAGCTCTGAAAGTGTTCTCTCATTCCTATGTTTTTGGGCTGGCTCCATTTAGATCTAGTTAGTCTAAGGGACTAACCCTAACCCTAACTCCAACCCTCATCCTAACCCTAAAGGAATTTAAGGCCTGGGATCTCTAAGTATCAGTTTGACTATCTCCATGCCAGGGATGATCTGTTTCTCCTTTACCATCCCAAATTGTCACATGGGCCTCCTTATGCAGACAGTTTAGGGTGGAGAAGGCGTAGCATGCAAGTCCCTGTGAGCACAGAGAACTGCAGCTGTGGGAGTTGCATTGCTAGGGCAGGATCCAGAAGAGGACAGGCAGGAGAGCGCTGCCCATTTGCTTAGTTCTGGTCTAGGCCAGGCTTAGGAATGCAGAAAACATTGAGGCAGCCATGAGACAAGGAGTTAACTTGCACAAACGTGACAGTTTAGCCAACTGATCCTCCAATATCATCTCAGAGAAAGTATGCTGTGTCTCTGTGCCTCTACCCAAAGAAAAGCTAAAAGAGCTAAGGAATATCTATGGTGCCATTTTTTGTGTTTATTCAGATGAGTTTTTGCGTGTGTTTTAAAGGAACATACTAAGGTTATATTACTGCTCTTTAGTGCTAGCAGAAACATTTATAATTTATAAATTAAAGGCTTCTCAACAATGCATATTTTGTAACAAATTACAGTATTAATAATGACACTTTAAAGACAATAATCTCTGCTGTAGATTAAGAGGTGGAAACTCTGAAAAATAACTTATAGGAGAATGGGAAAGATCATCATGGACCCAACTATATAATGCATAAATCTACATTATTATATGCCTGTCACTCTTAGCCTAATATCAAACAGTCCTAACATTCCTTCAAGTTGCTGCTTATGTGCTAAAATTCCAAACTCTATGTGCATTCATTTCAAAGGCCTTTATGGACAATTAGCTAATTACTCCTCTGAGAGAGGCATAGAACCCGATGAATGTGATTATCATTAAGCTCCTCAGACCCTCTGTTTGTCAGGAGAAAACCTGACACAGTTAATAACTCAGGGGAGCAGCAGTGCCAAATTGGCAGGACAGCTGTGAAAACCTGCAGGGTTGAATTATTACTGTTACTCCAATAGCTCCTTGCTTGAACATTGCTTTGAAGCATTGCAGCCTCTTCCTGAGGGTCAAGGGCCAGTAGTTAATGATAAAGATCCTGCCTTTGGCGCATGTTCTGCTGAGGTGTAGCAGCCTGTTCAGTCTTTCAACTCTTTGAAATTTACCTGCTAACCTCACACGTACATTTTCTTACAGAAGGAGGAGATGAAATTGGCTGGTGGGTTTTCATAGGAATGTTTGCTGCTTCTTCTTCATCCTACCAGCTCAACAATTAACCAAGAAAGAGGTTTTCTTTTTATTCTTACAAGAAAACAAAACAAAATAAGCTTAAGTACAGGCTTGTAAACTGCCCAAGCTTGTTTGTTTTTCCTTGCTGTTTTTCTTTGCTGTGAGGACAAATGGATCAGGACTTAATCTGCTTACTGTTAGTTTGCTCCTTAAGAAATTTTGATGTGATCAGAGGATTATCCTGCACATCCCAGACACTTGAACTATTCATTTCATTTTTACCATGTCAAAAACTGTGGCAGATATTTTTGTTAAGAGGTGATTCCAGAATCTAAGTCCATTACCTCTTTGGGATTATGTCTAGAACTCATATCTACCAATTTACAATTATTATAATTATCTGTTGCAGTCTCACAAAAATGAGAATAGATTGAACTGGGACAACTCGGAAGCTTGAGTTTCATAAGCGACTTCCTCTTGTTCTATTTCAAAGATTTACAATCATACAGGATCTAACAAAAATCTCTAAGAGAAAGGTTTTCCTTTCACACGCAGAATCTTTTTATGTTCCACCAACTATTGACTCATTTAAACTTTTAAGTGATGCATAAATATATAAAACTTGTACATATTTATAGGGTACTATGTGATAGTTTGACACAGGCAAACATTATATAATGTTTAAATCAGGATTAATTTATTTCCTCAAACATGTATTATTTCTTCTTAGTGGAAAAACTTTCAAAAGCTTTTCTTCCAGCTTTTTGAAATATACAGTACTTTATCATTATCTAGAACATGGTGAAATCACTTTCACTTTTATTAGCATATGTTTGTAATACATAATAGCTGACATTCACCTATAGCTGACATTCACCTTGAGGAAGTGGTGTGCACACATCACATCTCCATCATTTTTACTACCTCACCTTCTCTCCCTTCTCCCTCCTCCCTTTTCCACGTCTATTTCCACATCGTTTGCCTCCTTGTTTCCTACTATCTCTCTTCTGTTTTTGTCTCTAAATTATTTATATTTTGAGTTTCTCATATTAGAAAACCTGTGATGATAATTTAACCTTCTCTGCCTGAGCTATTTCACTTATCATTATGGTCTCAAGATCAAACCATTCTCTAATAACTAAATAACTCAAATACACTCTTCTTTATGGCTGAGTAGTACTCCATTGTGTCTGTGTGCCACATGTTCTTTATCCATTCATCTATTGATAAGCATTAGGCCACTTCCATAACTTACCTATTGTGAGTTGTGCTGTTACAACATAAAATCATTCATGCCAAGGCTTATCAGCTAAACCAGGTTTAGACAAAAAAGGATCTTATGAGGTAGCATGTCATTGACACTTGTGTAAAGAATAAATCAGATAATGCTATGAATTAGGCTTTGAAAAGGCTCATTCGCAGTCCTGCCTGTGTGGAGCAGCATCCTGGGATATGTGTGGATCCTCTCTTCTGGGAAGATGTACATAAAGATGACACAAACACATAAGGGAACACATATTAGTAAATGTCTCTGTTCTTGGAACTTATTATGTGCAGTTTGGTCTCCTTTATGGCCCTTTATTCCCGTGTATGTTTTCCTGTTGCCTCACATACCTGTATCATCCAGAGAAAGCCTCTAGGATGAACAATGGAGCACAGAGACCATGATCACAGCAAACTATGAAGGGAATCTTATTTCGGGACTCAAGCTTTAATAAGGACATCAGTGGTCTCCATGGTGATTCACCAAGCATCTATTTCTTCAACACACAGACACAAAACATTTCTGAGATTTGTAGTTTCTATAATCCATTTGAAATCATAAATGGAAGCATAACTCTTGTTTTCAAGTAGCTTTGTAATTCTTCAGGAAGTACTTTAAAATAATGGTACTGAGATACTGCTTCTAATACAATCTAAAATAATCTAAAGCAAGACTGTCTAATACAAATGAAATGATATTCAGATATGGAATTTTATATTTACAGGTGTAGAAAACAGTTGAAATTCATTTTAGAAATGCATTTTATACAGTACAATATTATGAGGTGTTGTCATTCAACTTGCAATCAGTATAAGGTTAGTAATGAGAAGTTCTACATATTTTTTCATACTTGTGTTTGAATCTGGTAAAATTGGAACATACCTCAATTTGAAATAGCCATGTTTCAGGTGTTGAACAATCAAATGTGACCAGTGGCTATTAAATTAGTCCTTCATATCCAGGTGTTTTACATTTTGACCAATTATATATAAAAATGTATATTTTTAAAAATAAGCCTTACAGAAATTTTTCCTTGTCATTTTCTTAGACATTATATTATAACAACTTATATAGTATATATGTTGTGCTAGGTATTATAAGTATTCTAGGGATGACTTAAAGTAGATAGAGGATAAGTATGGGTTATGGAAAATATTATGTCATTTAATGTTAAAGGCCTTGAGTTTTTGCAGAATTTTGTATCCTTGGAGGCTGGAGTTCCTGGAATACTAAGTCCTTGGAGGTCCTACAGGATCATTGTATTGTACAGGGCAAGTCTAGATTGCAAAATATAAATTTTGAAATTAAAAGTATAGACACTATCCCAAATTATTATTTATACTTCTAATACATTTTTTGAAAAACTTTTGTTTCTTCATCGCTTATGTCCTCAGCTAAAATGTCATTGATCAATGCCTTTCAAGAGGTGGCAAGCCTAATTCAGACAGGGTATGAATTTCCCCAAGGATACCAAAGCATGTTATTTTCTCGGATACATAAGAAAGAAATCAAAATATTAACCGAAAATTCAAAATGAGGACAAAATTAAATTCAAACCTCTGATGATTGCAAAATAAAACATTTGGTCAACCCTACTGTGATTTCTTGTGCCTTTTGACATCTAAACTCTGCTTTCTGTTCTAGACTCTGCTGATCGTTCCCTTAAACCATTCCCAACATCCAGACAGTGAGTTGTGTACACTTACCCTAAAGTAACCATATTCCAGCCTTTAGGATAGTGCTTTGACCACTATGCTATGGGTGAAAACATTGTTCTATGGGTTTGAATGTCTTACACAGGCTCACCACTGTGCTGGTCGGCACAGCCAGGAGAGGGCTTTCCACTGCGTGTGGAGCAGGCAGACTCGTCCACGCGAGCCTTTGGCAAGGGTGTGCTTAGTGCCGAAAGCGGTAGATCAAGTAGCCAGACTAACAGATTTGGTGACTTTACTTTTAGTTTGCTGTTCTGGAAACACGAACACAATGCTTTATTGCAAGCATTCGACTTGAGTAGAAGGAACCTATGCAAAGTGATCAAGTACAAAGAGGCAAAGAATTATGGTTTGTTCCCATTTCAAAGCACACTGAGTATTTAACTTTTGCTATTTTAAAGACAGATCAGTCTATGAGTTTGACAAGGTAATGGGGGGAACATTACAATTGATGCCTTTAAAACTACTACTGTGGTTTTCTGGTGTTTCTCCTGTTGTTTCCAAAACTTAATGTTTTATGTGGGTGAGTAAAAAGTCGTTTTCATTTGAGAAATTGCCGGGATGAAAGGAAGCAGTTTGCTGGTTGCAAATATTTTAAAGGATAAAACTGTGCAGCCGCCGTGCGAAGACTCCTCCTTTAGAAGCAGCTGTGACTTGATTGATGATTGTCTAATCTGCTGGCCTCAGGTTTCTCTGTGATTCTTCCCACAATCTTACCTTCAACAACAGGTTGCTGCTAGCAGAGGATGGTACTGATAAGTAGAGTGTAAAATGCAGTAACTCCTTAAGTCAAGAACAAGTTCTGATCTGCGAGAACTTCTATAAGTCAGATTCATTCGTGAATCCGACAGTGAGTTTTACACACCTTTGGCACAAATATGCGATGTGTATTTCTTTGCATTCTTAGCAGTCCTCTGCACACCACAACAATGTTTGCTCTTCTCTCTGGACATTTTGGGCTCTGGTCAAGCACTGTATTACTGTCCACTATCATACTGTACAGCAAGGACACAGCAGCACAACTGTAATAATGGTCAGTGGACATGTGCAATTTTTCATATCTACAAAAGCTCATACTGTGAGGTCAGTGAGTATCCGTGGAAGTTTACAACTTGAATGTTTGTAAGTGGGTGACTTACTGTACTAAAACACGTGGATTCTTTTTGTCTTCTTCATTATGCTTTGTTGTGTGGTCATTATTTTAAATAATACAGACATTTGGTAAATCACACAACAAGTCAAGAATGTGTAATCTGCCACACATTTTGGAATACTGCCCTCGTGTGACGTGAACCCAATTAATTTTAAAACCTCCTAACTACTTCAGTAGAGGACCACAAAGACTCGTTTTGGTTTAGATCTAAAATATCCCCCCACAGTCTCATGTATTCAGTGGTGGGGTTTCTGGAAGGTGATTCAGGAACTAGATTCATTAGTGGAATAATCCACTGATGAGTTTGTGGTTGAATGTGCTGTTAGGAAGTGGGACCCGTTGCAGGTAAGTCACTCGGTGTCACCTGCAAGAATCCATTCTGATGCGAGTGGCCTGAAAGGATCCACTCTGATGCCTGGCTCCTCCCTTCTTACCGTCTGTTAGCTTCCTGGCTGCCACTATGTCAGCAGTTTTCCCCTGCTCTGCTTCTACCATATTGTTTCTGCCTTGGAGCCAACCCACTATGGACCAAATGCTCTAAGTCAAGATAAACCTCTCCTTTAAATTATAGTTGTGAAGTATTTTGTCCCAGCAATGGGAAAGTCTTCTAATACCCATAGTCGACATAGACACAAATGAAAGACAGGGATGAATGAGAATGACTGTGCTTTGCTTGATGAGGCAGAACACAGATTGACACTGTTAGCATCATGGATGTGGTGGACATATTTTGAGCATACAGATGCCTGGAAATATTAGATTCTATAAGGAGGAAGAGTAAAAGAGCCATCATAAGGAACAGCCAGTATTGCTGATGTTGGGCATAGTAAGGAGGAAATCTCTAAGCAAGCAACAGGAGGACCCTAAGTGATTATTAGCGAATTAGGAGGTACATAGTGAATGCAGACCTACCCACTAGTTTAAAGCCCAGTGATAGAACACTGTCTGACTAGAACTCTACCTACTGGTCCATTTTAGATGAATAAGAATTCCTATATTTCTCCAAGGTTTCCCAGGGCTTTCAGAGAAGCAAACAAATGAGCATCGGTAAGTAGGTAATTGCTAAAATAAATCATATTCCATAAATATGTAGACATGTATAAATGTTGAATGTAAAAGTATAGTTGGACACCATGCTATTCATAAAGACAACAACAAAACATGAAATGCTTGGGAATTAAAATAATATGAACATCCTGAACTACCACAATATTAAGAAAAAGAGAACTGTTGACTAACTGAATGGGGATGTCATATTTCTATGTCTTAAAATAATGCCTAAATTAATTTAAAAGTTTCATGTGTTTCTAACTAAAATCATTGTGATGCCTTTGAGACTTGAATGCTAGGCCACCCTTCACCCAGGTATGAGCAACCTTTGGCTGAATGAACTTTTCATGTATTATTTCTTAATAATTTGAACAAAAAGATGTAGACACAAGTCAGAATATGATACTAACAAGTCCAATTGGAAAAGAAAGTAAAAGAGGAATCAGAATTACAGCTAAGCCTTTTGGTACATAGGAGAGAGCCAATGGATAGTATTAATAATTGTTCCAACCTTTTCTTTTGTTCCTATTTTTTTGAGATTGTTTGTGACATTGTTTTCTGTTTTATTTCTTTAAGTCTCCTTTACCTGCACCAGTTTGATGGGTTTAGATTAGATGACAAAAATAATAACTTATTTTATGGTTATCTCTTTGTCACCTTACAGGTTTTTTTCCCCCCTAACTTTTAATATTTCCTTGTTTGACATCCATGTTGCTTTTACAATCAGAACTGAGTCACAGTCACCAGGAATGGGGTAAAATTGGGTAGGGGTCCACAGTTAGTTAGGTACTATTGTTGTAGCCATTTTTACTCTGTAGTTACTACTGATTTGTAAATTTGTATTGTTTCTAATGTGTGGACATAAATTACCTTCATGACACATTTTTCTAATTCTCACAAAGATATCTCATGGACTTGCAATGTCTTCGTTAAGCAGTTCAGCAAGAAAGGAGTAAACACAGGACACTGGATGTCAATTCAGTGTTCACACCAGTGAACAAATTGAGGACTTGCTACAAATGAAATGAGAGAAACTGCTCTTTGAGATAAGAAATGGATCAGGTCTTTTTAGATGTTGGCAGGAATGTTGAGCTTAGAGATAGGGACGATTTAAGAACAATACCAGAAATATGTGATAAAGAAGCCCAAGACAGACAAAATGTATGTAAGGGTATTGTGTAATGTGAGAAATGTGATTATGTAGTTATTGGTCACTGTTTCATACCTGGAATAAAATACCTGACATTCACAACATCAGGAGAAAATATTGATCTTGGTGAATGGTTTTAGAGGGTTCAGTCCATGGTTGGCTGCCTCCAAGGTAGAAATGGCCTGGTTGAAGGATCTGGTGAAGGAAACTGCTCAACCCATGGCAACAAAGAAGAAGAGAAAACAAGAATAGCCAGAGAGAGAGAGCACAGGGGAGGAGAGGAAAGAGAGACGGAGATGGAGAGAGACAGACAGACACAGAGAGACAGAGAGACAGATTATCCCCAGGGGCTCATTTTTTCCACCCAAGTTCCATCTAGTAGCAGTATATTCAGTTATGAGCTCATCAGTAAATTAATTCACTGGTGATGTTTTAATTGATTCTGAATATACTACTGGGCACATGAGTCTTCTGGTGGACATTTCAGATCTAAACTGTAACAACTTGTGAATTTAAAGTGCATATAGGATTACTTGCACTGACATTTGTTCATTTTTAATCTGTCAGCTTTACCTGGCACTGGAGGCTCATCTGACATATTATGTCAAGTACCTGGTTCCTGAGAAGCAACTTACCAATTAGATGCTCCATGTGCTACTTTTCTGACCTTCATTTAGTGGGTTGGACAAGAATTACTGGAAAACCAATTATATAGAAATCCACTAAGCCCATTGTGTTCACTATCACTTAGTGCCAGAGGAAAAGAAAAATTAGAGTCAAAGAGCTCAACACCTAAAAAATGTTAGGTCCTTCCCTTGAGATTAATCAGGGACCCAATCAAGTAAATACAAAAGTATCTCGTTTTGACATTACCAACTTGCTGAGATATATGCAAATCCATAAGACAGCTATGAATTCAGGCCAAGTGCATTAGACAAGGCAGAGGCCAGAGAACCAACATCCCTGTAAGATAATCAGGTCTTGGATCATTTGCTATATAATGAAGTAGCCCCAGACATTTTTCTTTTGCTCCAATATAGTATTTATATAATGATTATCAATAAAATTGAAAGGATAAACATTGAAAACAACATTGTTAGGTAAAATAGTTTCTGTTTTCTTAAAAAGTTTAAACTTTTTGATTGAATAACTGCACATATTTAAGGAGCATGATGTAATATTTCAATATATATATATATATATATACACACACACATACACACACACACACATGTACACTGGTCAAATCTCCTTATCATTGCTTTGTTTTTGGAGACTTCAGGTACCTGTTTCCTGGGAAGCCACTTACCTGGCAGATTTTAGTTGCTCATAAGTAATATAATAGGTTACTTTAAACTTTGTCCTCTCACATAGCACTGTCTGTGGAGCAACAGAACTTATTATTTCTATCGAATTTCTATTTGGATCTGTTATCTGACCTCCCACTATTCCAGATCCTTTTCATTCCCAGACCCTATTAATCACAGATTCTAGCTGGCTTTTTACAAAACCTCATATGACAAAGAACATGCTGTCTCTCTGTGTCTGATTACCCAATATAATGCTTCCCATATTTCATTGTTAATGGTGACATATCATTTCTTTTTATGTTTGAACAATATTTTATTGTGCATACATGTAGAAACAATATTTCTTTATGCATTCATCCCCTGATGGGCATCTAGAGTGATTCTGAGTTTTAGATATTGTGAGTCCCATACCTCAGCTATTGAAGCAGCAGACATGGATGTGCAGGTGTCTTCCAGACATGCTTCTCTCATGTCCTTTGCATATATACACAGCAGTGGGGTGGCCACATTGTAGAGGAGATCTAGTTTTACCGTTCTTACTTTTTATTTTTTAAATGTTTTTTATTTAAAGAGAAAAAAATATGTAAAAAGTAGAGATAATACAGAGTTTTTAAAAAAAAGATAAAGAGTAAGAAATCACTAGTTGATAACTTGCATATTGTCCTCTTAGAAATAGTTCTTCAAGTTACAGAATTAAAGCATACAAAGTAGATAGTCAAACAGTGAGACTGTAAACAACTATGCATGCATGAGTCTCTACGTGTATTTCTATCCTTTCTGTATTAGAGGGAAAAACAAAACATAGCAAGATAAAACAAAACAAATTCCTATAAAAACATGAAAACAAAAAGTCGTATAAAACCACAGTACAAGGTGATCTACAATGGTTACTGTGTTGTCTCTAGTTATCTTTAATAGAATTGTCCGTATCATCAGGCATAATTGAATATAGCAGTATAATTTAATATAGCAGTACATAACAATATTAGTAAAAATAAAACAGTGTAGACAGTATAAAACTTCAAAGGCAGGTAATAATCAAACCAGAGTGAATATTCTAGTGAATCTTGTCATCTTCAGTATGGTTGCCTAAATTCTCAGACTTGATACTATCTATTATAACAGCTTTGAATAAAATCTATCAATACAAAACAGTGATCTAACAAACCAGAGTCGATTACGATCAGTCATGGTAAAACAGTGTAAGTTATACAGAACTTTAGATTAAGTTAATAGGAAATTAAAGATGATTACCATACTATGTCCTGTGATTTTTGGGATAACTGACTGTGCCCTCAAATCTAGTACAAGTAGAATGACTGGAACAGAATATAATACATCTAAGCAGAGTGGTATGAGTAATGTGGGTTTTAAATCCTGGTATACTATTAACGGTATAGTGTATCAAGGCCATCTATGTTAGAGATTCTAGCCATCCTTCTCTGCTTCGTTTCTGCTATGCTATTTTTCTGCTTTTATTTATCTACTTTTCTCCTTCATTCTACTGCCTGCCCTGCTCATTGAGGCCTTTCTGCCACTGTTCCTAAAATCCTGGTATTTTTTTTCTCTCTCTCTAAAATGTCCTTTAGTATTCTCTGTAGGATTGGATTGGTGGTCACAAATTCCCCCAGTTCCTCTTTGTCATGGAAGCATCTTGTTTCTCCATTAATTTCTACTGATAGTTTTGCAGGGTACATCAATCTGGACTGGAATTTATTTTCTTTCAGGCTTAGAATACTTCACTCCAAGCTCTTCTTCATCTGTTGGTCTGTGTCAAGAAGTCTGCCATGAACTTGATAGGTTTTCCTTTATGGGTAATCTGTTTCTTTTCTCTGATGGCTTTTAATAATGTTTTTTATTGAATTTCTGGTATCTTGATTATTATATATCTGGGTGTAGCTCTGTTTTGGTTGTAGGTGGCTGGAGTTCTGTATGCCTCACATAGCCAAGTGTCATTTTCTTTTCCCATGCTTCGGAAGTTTTCCTTAATTATTTCCATGAATAGCCTTTGTAATTTGCCTGTTTGTATTCCTGATTCTTCATTCACATTTCTTATTCTTAAATTATAAGTTCTTTTGTTGTCTTCTAGCCTTTGTATTGTTACTGTTTCCTTGTTATTTTTAAGAGATCTTTCCTTTCATGATCACACATTGCAAACTTGTCTTCAAGTTTTGATAGTCTATCCTTAGTTTCTTTTAAAGGAGTTTTGCCAACTTTCAATGAAGTTTTTAATTTCCTGGTAATCTCTTTGAATCTGCTTCATGTATTCTATATTTTCCTTATATTCTTTATCAAATGTTTCTCTCCTTTTTTGTGTGTTCCTCCCTCCTTTCATCTGTGTCTTCCTGAGAGATGCTTAGCATTTCTTTTATTAATCTACTTATATCTTGCTTTATCTGATTTAATATTTCAGTTTTGAGCTCATCTACAAGGTCCTGAAGATATCTCTTAATGTCTACTGAAGTCATGTCTAATGTTGCATGTTTGCTGCCCTCAGACTCTTTTGTTTTTTCCTCTCCTGGATTAGTATTCTCAGAGTTTTGGGTTGGGGGATTTTTCTTGTTTCTCTCTCTTGTCATGGTTATGGTTTCTTCCATACAGGTGTGTAGTGGAGGTCTCAGCCCCTTTCCTTGTTGGTTATGGTTCTTCTGAAGCATGCTGGCGAGGGATTTCTGCCCTCTCCAGTTTGCTCTTATCACTGAATTGTAAGCAGGGGCTGTGTATGTTGGCCCTTCCCCACTGGGCCAGCCAAACTTCAGGGGTCTTCACCAGGTTAGTGTTTGCTAGGTGTAGGTAATCAATTTGGGATGGCTTATTGGGTCCCAGCCAGGGGCGGGACCCAGGCCAAGCAAATCCCATGAATCTGCTCTGGGGAGGGAGCAACCAACTGAAGTCACTGTTGCCCCTAGTTCAGGCTCCTCCTGCCCAACTCCAACATGCTGCCTACTTGGTCGTGCCCTTCCCATGTGTGTGGGGGGGGTCTTATTCTCAGAGGTGACCATGGATTAATGAAGGTCCCCTTGGTGGCTCCATTCTCCATTGGGCTCACCAACCCCTGACTTCAGTGTGGCTGTGTCTCCTGTGAGTGGTGGCTAGAATGAGTTTGGGTGGCTTTGCCGGCCAGTGCAAATTCAGGCAAGTGCAAATTCAAGCTGGTGCCAATTCAGGCTGGCACAAATTTGGAGGGTTGCAGGAAAGTGCTGTGTCTGGTAATTTCAGCGGTTCCTTTTGTAGCCCCAAGACTGCATGTTTGACGAGTTTTCTTCGCTCTAAACTTTTCCTGTGTCAAGAGTATCCATCTCCCTCTGTCTGTATCTCTCCAGGATGTTTTACTCTGGTATATCAGCTGTTTCTCCCAGGAGGCTTTGTATTTTTGTTGCTCACTGATCAGCTATCTTTAGCTCCTCTAGTTTTACTTTTCTTGAGTAACCTCCATACTGTTCTCCTCCCTGGTTCTACTAATTTGCATTCCCATCAGCACAGTATGAGTGTTTCCTTTCCTCTTCCTCCTCTCTAGCATTTCTTTATTTCTTTCTCTTTTTTTTTTGTCTCTTCTCATAGCCATTTTAAATAGAGTGAGGTGATATTTTATTATCATTTTAACTGGCATTTCCTTATTGGCTAGTTGAATTGAGCAATTTGTTTTCATAAATTTCTTTTCTCTTTGAATTTCTGTTTTGAGAAATAGCTATTCATATATATTTCTCATTTTAATTGAACTTGGGTTTGCTTTTTAATTTTTAAATTGCCTTACACATTTTACATATTAATTCTTTGTCAGATGAAGAGATTGCAGTAATTTTCCCATTCTCTAGGTTATCTTTCACTTATTTTATTTGCTATGCAGAAGTGACTTGGTTTGATATAATTCCATCCATTTATTTTTACTTTTATTTTGTGGATATTTTATTTCTTAGATATTTAGGTCTTATCCAAAAAAATCTTGGAAAAAAATTGTGGTTGCTGGCTCCATGATTGTTACAGATAGCCTTTCCTATGTTGAGGTATTTCATTTGTTCTATTTTCAGAGATTTTTATTAAACTTTATCAAATGTTTTTTCCTGCATCTATGGAGATAATCATAGAATTTTTGCCCTTGGTTTTGTTGAATTTATTGCTTTACATATATTGAATTATCCTTGTATACCAGAGATAAACCTCACATGGTTTTCATCAGTGATATTTTTGATATGTTGTTGAATTCAATTTGCTAATATTTTGTTGAGAACCTCTGTGTGTATGTTTATTAGTGATATTGGACTATAGTTTTCTTGTCTGAGTTCAGTGTCAAAGTAATGTTAACATCACAGAATGAGCCTGGAAGAATTCTCTTCATTTCAAATTTTTTTTATTAGTTTGAGAAGAATTCAGTATTACTTCTTCCTTTAAAATCTGCTGGAATTCAGTAGTGGAACCATAATGTCTCAGACATTTCTTGGTTGGGAGACTTTATTATGGGTTCAATTTCACCACTCACTTTTGGCTTGTTAAAGTGTCTATGTCTTCACAGTTCATTTTATTTTGGTAATTTATAAATTTATACATTTCTGTATGTTTCTTAATTCATTGGCATTTAGCTGTTCATAATAGTCTTCATTGACACTTTCTATTCCTGTGATACCCATTTTAATTTCTTCATTTTTATTTCTACTTTTACATATTGGGGTCTTCCTTCTTTCTCTTCTAGTCTAACTAAACATGTATAAATTATCTTAAAAAATAATTCTTTGTTTCTTGGATATTTTGTTTTTCTTAGTCTCTATATTTCATTTATATTTCTACTCTGATCTTCATTATTTCTTTCTTTTCACTAATTTTGAGTTTGATTTGCTATTGGTCCTTGAGATGCATTCTTGGTTATTTGTCTGAATTATATTATGTAGACATTAACTAACCACTCTCTTAGTTCTGCTTTTGCTGTATCCCATAAGTTTTTAAATGCTCTGCTTGTATTTTCACTTGTTTCAAGAGATTTTTAAATTTCCCTTTTGATTTCTTCTGTGAGCCATTTTTCATAAAGTAGCTGTTATTAAGTCTCCATGCAGTCCCAGAAATTTTGTTGAGAATGAATAAGAAAGTTCTTACTTTGAGAGCAAATCTTTTTGATCAAATAATATATACTCTGAAATGATAATATTGGTCATGAATAATACATAATTTTATGGTCACATATAACAAACTAGTTATTAAGCTCTAGCTGTATTTTACCACAGTTTATTTTTAAATATAAACTTTTAAATATATGAAAATACCCCCAAAAAACTTTTGAGAACAGATTATTCTCCCTTTTTCTCACATTGTCTGTAAAACTTTGAGTAAATCTATTTGTAGTTTAATTTTTTTTTCACAGTAGTATGGCAATGACAAATCACCTTTAAATTTACCAGGTAATACATCTTTTGATACTTTCCTAGAAGAAGCTTCTCTTCTGTCAACTACTAACTACATGTCCAACCACTGCTGGATAGAAACGTAAAGGAGTTAATTGCTTTTCTTTGTGCCTAGAGGTTGACCTGGTACCAATCACGCCCAGCAAACCCTTGCATGTTCTCAGGTGCATTCCTCTTTCCCTGCCCAAATCCACTGTTTGCAGAGTGAAAGTGCTCATTTGGTGAAGGGCAAATTAAGGAAACATGAACGGATAATAAGGCGTGTTTGTGAAAATAAAACTATTATGTAAATGTGATGGGTAGTGATTATTAAGACTTTATTCCTAACAATTTATAAAGATCCAATTTGTGATGATGGGTGAGTGAACATTAAGGTGGTTTACAACACTTTATTTTTATGTGTAAGAAGCCCTTTAAGAGAGGAGCTCACCCAAGCCCCATTCTGTAGTTCACTGGCTTTGCCTCACCTCCTCCACACTGCTGGTTTACCATTTGTATGCTCTATCGTGCTGATGCCCTGAGGAGTCTCCACAGATACCCCTCCACACCTTGCTCAGTGCATGCAATCTGGTTTTGCTGGAGAGAAACATAAGGGCACATACTGAAGGTGATTGTGTCAGGTGGAGTGGGAGCTGAGGAGATCATGTGATGGAGTCCAGAAGAGGTCATAAGTTGTAAGAGGCATAAGAAAACTTCTGGCCCCAGCTGGGACTCACTCCACTTCACACCTGGAGCTGACGGTAGTCCGACTAAAACAGAGATGCAGTGGTTTGGAGTACAAAAGGAATAAGGTAATAGCTATAGAAATTACGGAAATGGGACCCGGGCGTGTAGCTTAGCAGTACAGCGCCTGCCTGGTAAGCACGAAGCCCTGAGCTCGACTCCAGTACCACCGCCCTCGAAAAAAAGGAAGAAATTATGGAAACGGTTATTTTTCTTTCAGGTTTCTAGATCTCCTCTCTCTCTCTCTCTCTCTCTCTCTCTCTCTCTCTCTCTCTCTCTCTCATAGTACTATGGGTTGAACATGAGTCCTTTGCACTGGGCTACATTCGTGGTCTCTTTTTTTATTTATTTTAAAACATTCTCATTAAGCTGCTGAATTACCCAGGTTGAACTTTAACTTGCCATTCTTCTATCTAAGCTTCCCAGAGTCTTTAGATTATAAGTATTCACCACAACACCTGATGTAGAGCTTTTAAATAAAGCTGATACTTGCTTCTTACATCCTTTAGTTCTGCAACCAAAAATTGTAATCCTGGAAAATGTGCCGTGAATGCAGAAAGATTAAGAACCACCTTTTTTATGTCGAATGTCTCACTAATGCACTTCGTAATTTTTGTTGCAGACTGTTTTAGCTGGCTAAGGCTGCCATAGCAAAACACTAGAGACCACAGAGTGAACAAGAAATGCATTTTCTTAGCATTATGGAGGCTGAAATTTGAAATCTGGGTGCTGCAGGATGGTATCCTGAGACCTCTCATTGATTTTGCTGTTTATGGTCCTTTTGTCATGTGCATGTCCAGCACTACCCTATATGTGCTGATCATTTCTTCTTATAACTATGCCAGCCAAAATATATTAGAGCCACTGTCACCCTCCCTAGGAGCTTGGAGAAGACTCTCTCTTATCACTGGTTTATGAGGTCATAAAGGGAATCTGGATCTGCAGAGGAGACTTTTGTTTGTGGTGGGTTGATTGGTTTGTTGTTGGCATTTTGTTATGAGACTTATTTAAATTTACCAGTTTTATTTGATACCATGTAAATAGGCCAAACCAGCATTTCTAAATATGGAATAGATTGTCTCTAAAGCCAGGGAGGGACATGAAATATTGCTCTTCTTTGTGGACAATGTGCGATGCAACCATTTCTCTCTTATCATAGAAGAAATACAGCAAACTGATAAATTTCTGGAATGCTAACATTCTCAGTGATATAAAAATTCTTGAGTCAATCACTCTAGTATACTTAAAGCTTGAGTATCTACTAAGTTGTATGCATGAGTTGGGTTATTTCAATGTCATCAGCTTAGTGGACCTCTTTTTTGTTGTTGTTGTTGGTTTTCAATGCAATCTAACTTTCCCTAAACCAGTTTAATTCATAGAAATATAATGAATAGCTCCTTCTTGCAGGCAGCCAGCATGGGCAGAGAGAGCCATCAGATCTACCTTCACCTGCCAGCCACCACCACCAGAAGGCTCCTTCCTGTGGGCAGCCAGCAGGAGCAGGGACACACAGACTGGTAAGCCCCTTGCACCTATAGGCCACCATTTGAGGTCCTTGGTTCCTTTGGGCAGCCATCACTCACCAGGAGAATCAGACAAACACCTCTGTATGCCTGCCACCATCTCAGGAGACCCAGTGTAGACACACAGGCTAAGAGAAGCAGCCTCACCTCCATGTATCCCGGGAAAGCCCCAGTGTAGCTGCACATGTCTGGCGAAGACCATCCTATACCCTGCTACCTCCCTGTAAATCTGGAGTCAAAGGAACCAAGACGCTTGTCCCATTCCCTTACACTGCAGAGGGGCAGCCAAAGTGGAAAGTGCCTGGGACCCTCACAAGCAGCTTGTTGGGAGGAACCCAGGAGAATGTCAAGATGAAGGAGAAAAAGGCAATCTCAGACCTCCAGCCCACACAGAACAAGTCTGGGAGATACAGTCAAAAAATGGAAGTCACACACCTGAAATCTCTGAGAGGATAGCAACTGAAGTAAAGAAACAACTTCAATGAGATTGTAAAAGCAGTCAAATTAGAAATAATGTCTCAGGTAAAAGAAGAAATCACAAACATACTGAAAGGATTGTTCAGCATATCTAAAGAAGACATAGATTTAAAAAGAGGAGCATAGGAAAATGATGGAAACCTTGAATGAATATAGGAAGGAATTACAATGCATGAAACAGATTCAAAGAGATATCCAGGAAATTAAAAAGTCGATCAAAATCTAGCAAAATTGTTTGAAAGAAACTGAAGATAGACTTTCATACCTTGAAAGCAGGATTGCAGCTAGTGATCGTGAAAGGAAAGATCTCTTAAAAATAACACAGAATCAGGAGATAATTCAATGATTTCAAGATGACACAAAGAAGCATAACTTAAGAGTGATAGGTATCAGTGAAGAAGCAGGGTCAACACAAATGAAATTAAAAGGCTATTACTGAAGTAATAGCAGAAAACTTCCCAAACATGGAAAAAGGATCTGGCATGCAGATAAGTGAGGCATGTAGGGCTCCAATGAGCCAAAACCAAAGTACATCTATACCCAGAAGTATAATAATCA
This sequence comes from Hydrochoerus hydrochaeris, assembly GCA_004027455.1. Classification (NCBI taxonomy): domain Eukaryota; kingdom Metazoa; phylum Chordata; class Mammalia; order Rodentia; family Hydrochaeridae; genus Hydrochoerus; species Hydrochoerus hydrochaeris. The sequence continues at coordinate 472,116 of PVLA01000241.1, forward strand.
AGATCCAAGAAATTCAGCACAAAAACAGAATTAAAAGCTGCTAGAGAAAAGAAACAGATCACCTATAAGGAAAACCCATCAGAAACTCAGAGAGTGGATCAAGAAAGAAGATCCATCAATATACTGTGTACAATAAACCCATTTAACTGGAAAGGAAATTCATAGACTGAAAATCAAAGGAGAGAAAGTAATTGTTCCTTGTGACAAGAGACCAGAAAAAAAGCAAGGGTAAATGGACCATCAACCGTGGAATGGATAAGAAAGATATGGTATTTCCATGCAGTGGAAAGCTACCAGGCTGTAAAGTAGAATAATCTTGAGGCTCTTGTAGGTAAATGAATGCAACTGGAGAACATGTTAATGGGCAAAAGACTTTGAACTCATAAGAGTGAACCCTAGCATAAGAAACAGTTAATGGTATCAAAAAAGCAAAATAGTTTTTGTAAAAGTGATAGGGGAGGAAACACTTGGGAGGGAAAGGCTGTACTACTGTTAATTTATTATTGTCTTGTTTTGAACTCTTGTGTTGTTTTCACACTTTTGTTAGGTTTGGCTTTGTTCTGTCTTGTTTTGTTAGATTTCACTTTGTCTGATGGTAGGGGCAGCTATTTTGAACATAATGGGGTGCATTGTAGTAATCATGGTTGATTTCCTATTAGCCTGTTTTGAAGTCTTATAATGTTTTTATTTGTTTGTTTAATTGGTTTTATTGTTTTGTTTTGTTTACTATGTGTGATGTATGAACAACTATTTTGAAGAAAATGAGACATTATGGTAGCCATTGCTGATTTACTATCATCTTGTTTTGAAGTCCTATCACACTTTTATTCTTTTGTTTTGATTGGTTATATTCTGTTGTGTTTTATTTGATTTAGTTATGTGTGATAGTATGGACAGCATTCTTGAAGAAAATGAAATGTTATAGTAACCACTGTTCATTTCCTGTTATCTGATTTTGAAGTCCTATAATGCTTTCATTCTTCTGATTGTTTTTATATTAGTTTGTAATGTTTGATAATATTGTGTGTGAAGATATGGTCAACTATTTCAGAGAAAATGAGACCTTATGGTAGCCACTGTTGATACCCTTTTGTGATGTTTTGAAGTGCTGTGTTTCTTGCATTGTTCTATTCTGATTTGCTTTGTTTTGCTTTGTTTTCTTTTGTGTTATTCTCTTTAAAATAAAAAATTATAAAAAAGAAATATAATGAACATAGTAATAATACATACAGTAAGACATATGGCATTGTAAATTTTATAGTACATTAAAAACTAAAAGTGTAACAGGTGAAATTACTCTAATAATATGTTTTAATTAGCCTAATAACTGAAAATATCATTTCAGTATATCATCAATATAAAAATATTAATGACACACATTTCATTTTTTCAAGTGTAGTGTTGAAAATATGGCATGTACATGGGATAATCAAAACACATGATAAATGTTTCAAGTTTTAAAAAATTATTACAGTAACAGACATATTGGCCATAGTCCCCACCAAAACACTGCCCCTCGGTTTGGACACACTTACACTACAGTTCTTGAGATTTTCTGAAGCAGTTTCAAAAGTCCACTTTCGTGAGTTGTCTTCATAATGTGTAATAAAAATTATGGCAAATGCTGCTGCCAAGTGTCACCTACCAGAGAGACAGGCTGGTAAAAATATTGGTGTGCCCTCATTTCCCTTATCCATTAGGTCTGGCAAGCAACTTCTGACCTTTCTCCAAAATCAAATGACCATAAAAGGTAAACTTTTTGAATTGTTCAGAAAATTGAGGCAGCCCTGATAGAACTGAAAACACAAAAGACGGAAGAGCTCCAAACATGGCAAGAACAATACATAAGTGTGTTCGAAGTGTTTTGAGTGGGATTAATGCAAATGTGTCTTTACTGTAATAATGTTTAAAATATAAACAATCACCGTAATTTCCAATCACACTTCATATTTTATGCTCACAGTACACCCCTCTTTAAACCATCTGCATCCCTAGTTACTGTAGCCACGTGCTACCACACTGGTCACAATATCCTGAGAGAAATAGTAGAGAAACTGGCAAAGCCTATAGAAGTAGAAAAACACAGTGTTTGATATTAGATGTGCCTTGTGGGGCTGTGTTTATTTCCCCAATAAAGATTCAACATCTGGGATGACAGCTGTGCTTGTATCACTGCTTGAGGAAGTTTGCGGGAATATTCGCTTTTGCTCCATGATCCATCTAGCTTAGCATGGTCTAAATAAACAAGTTAAATGGGGATGTGGAAGAAATACCTATTTGCAACACCTCTCAGCTTGTTGATGATAGCAAAACAAACCAACAAAAAAAAAATCCTAGGTTTTTAGGAATGTGATGTTGCTTTTTGCTTTGTTGCCTTAAAACTTCACGTTGATCTTTCACTCAGCTTTTCCTCTTTGGGTAAAGAAATCAATTTGAACATATTGCCTGCTTCAGCCATACATCCAGCAGTTGGGGAAACAACAAGAAGATGGTTGCACAGGTCCACTAGACCCTTTCTAAGATGACACCAGACACACTCCATCTATCACTGGATTTCCATAAGTTCCCATTTTGATTTGTCTCCTGTAAGGGTGTTTCTCATCTTTGGGTATTAGCAATAATTTAAATCTAGTGATATAGTAATTAGGGCCCCCCCCCAATCATTCTCCTTTTCCTAGAGTAGTCAGTCTGACAGGTAGCCATGGTCCCGCTACAAAAGGCTTGGGAGAGGAATCCTTATACAGAGTCCTAACTCAATTGGGCCTCTAATCAAAAGAATTTATATTTAGGAACTGGCCTTGATCTATAACCTAGACAAGAAACTATAATACCCCATAGCCACTTCACTGTGAACCGCAGGGAAGAAGACTGGTTAATAAAGGCTGTTAAATGTTAGTAAAATCCTGGATTCTGTCTCCTTCCTTTCGCTCCAATCTCTTCTCAGTAGTCTCAGTTGGTCAAAGCTAACAGGAAGCCGCGGGGCAAGAGGGAGCCCTAATACAGCTCACTCATTAGCTTCCCAGCACAGCCGCGAGGAGAGGGGATCTGCGTGGGCTCCAAGCATTCAAATCACAACACGCCAGGAACTATCTCCTTCTTAGAACGAAGTATTTTCATCTAACTGCTTTTAATTACTGTGGATCTCAAGGACAATTGCATATTGGTACACATAAGGTATTGTATACTTTTAACCATCGCATGTTATTCCATGTCTGTAGCATAATTTATTTTGCCAGATCCATCATGATGGCATAGAAATTGGTTCTAGCCTCCCACCACTAAAAGTAATGCTTGAGTTGAGTGTGGTGGCATGCCTAAAAAACCAGCACTTAGGAGTCTGAGGCAGGAGGATCAGTGTGAGTTCGAGACCAGCCTGGGATACAAAGTGAGCTCAAGGTCAGCATGAACTGCATCACAAGACCCTGTCTCAAAAAGACAAAAAAGAAAAGAAAAGAAAAGAAAGAAACTAAAAATAATGCTTCCTTTAATAACTGTATAAATATTCCGTTATATATGTAATTATGTATGTGTAATGAGTATCTAGAGTATTTTAATTTATAATTTTGATAAACACTGAAAAACAGTAATTCACACTTAAATTTCTTGTTCTCTAGGCAGAAACTTTCAATGAATATTTCATAGCACATTATAGGTGACTTATGGATGTATCATGTATGATGGGGCTGTAGGTGGGGCTTGTTTAGATGTTTTATTTGTATTCTTTTCTATGTGGCAATGATGTGAAAAAACGTATTACTTATCTGTTGCTTAATATGAACAAACACGAGTTATTGCATTTATATATAACTTATTCCCCTTTCTCTTTTACAAAAATTTAGCCAAATTTCATATCATTTTCTTTATTATTCTTTTTGAATACTTTCTGGTTGACATGACTTACTGGCACTCCATTCTCCTTTTAACTGTGTGCTGCCCTATACCACAATGACAAAAAAGCTAAAGGCTCCCATTGTAGAGTTCTTCAGGGCCTGTGAGGGCTTTCAGATCTGATAAGCAGATTGTGTTTTCCTGGGTGCGGCTGGCAGAGGTGCAGTGAAAGCTTTGCTTATGCTCTTTCTTTCTGGTGGTGACTGCTGCAGTGCTGTATGGATTTTCTGCAGCAGTTCAATGTCCATTGACCAGGGCCTTGGGCATCAAAAGAAAGACACAGCTATTGATTCTACTGGTGTGGACCACAGCGCAGGCCAGCGTTGTTTCAGGGTTTGTGCTCCTGGGTGCTTCTTTCACCCTGGGTGGCAGTAAGTCTCTTCTAGAAACCACGGGACACACTGTCATAAACCTTTCCTTTGAATTCCATTTTATAGAAGTTTTGCTTCATTGAATTTTGAATCCATAAAATTGTGTTTGCGCAAAATTTTCACTGATCTTTTCCAATGTTTTTTCTAATTGATCTTTACTTTCCATTTGTTTCCCTGTTCCTTTTGCTTGTTTCTTCTTCTTCCTCCTCCTCCTCCTCCTCCTCCTCCTCCTCCTCCTTCTTCTTCTTCTTCTTCTTCTTCTTTTCTTCTTTTTTGAATATAACTTGGTGTGGTCTATACAGATAGAAGAATTTTGAAACATTCCTTCTGGACCAGTTGTGGCAGGAAGTTCAGATGCAGAAGGGATGCGCAGGCTTTTAAATCTCTCAGGAATTCTTCTTGGTCCTATTGTTGTCCAGATTCTGAATACTTTGTCCTGCAGAAGCTGAGTTACTGTCACTCACTGCTGTGCCTTTTTCTTTCTCGGGTGTTGAGCTGCTCATACTAAAATCTACCAACCAACCATCTCAACACTAGCTCCATCCTGCTTCAAAGCCAAGGGATCAGCACCCCGTTTTTATGTACCAGTTTGTCTCCTGTGAGGAAGTACGTGAAGGGACCAGAAGATTATACTGAAGGAGAAGTGCCAAATAGTTGACCTTTATTTGAGATCTAATAAGAATAGAAGCAGTAATCAAACACGGACCTTAAGGTAGAGAACAGATATGGAAAGTTTTTCAACAATTATAAAATTGGTTGTATCTGATTCATCAAGCCCTTTAAATGTATGGGAGGACTGATGGTAATTCTTATGTAGTTATTACAAAACAGCATGTATATTCAGTCTCTTGATCTTGGGCTTAATATACCACAATCATATGGACACAGTTCTACATTTGGAGGAGATCATAAATAATTGATTAGAGTGGTCTTTTTCCAGCTTCCACCTAAAATTACAAATTTTAGTTGTAGTGTTTTATGGATGATTTATTCAGATACTTGCCATAACTGTCCACACCCTTGTACATGTACAGGTGGACATGTTGGTAAGTGAGAGGTACTACAGAAAGGGAAAGAATCAGAAGATTTAACAGTTATTTTCCAACCACTAAGCCATTCAGGGAGTGGCAAAGACAGGAGAGACCATGACAGCTGGTACTTAGTCCACCTCTTCCTGGTCCAATACCATCTGCTGTCCAGTACAAAGTCTGCTCATCACAGAGAATGCGGAGGGACGGTGGTGAAGTGGAGAGAGGAAATGCTACCAGGGTTAACCCCTCTCTGCATGACTACAGCTTTTCCAAGTGAATCTTCAAGAGAGACAGTCAGTAGAATAGTATAAATAACTTTAGCTTTGCTCCCAAAGCTATATTTCTCTTTTATAAACCAGTAAAAAAGATTCTTTTGCTGCCAGTCTAGCTTCCTCTTTGTGTAGAAAAATCTAGCTAAGTGAATTCTATTTAACCACCCCCCCCCATAACATCATTCAAATGGGAACATCTCAGCCTTGGACTCAGCTAAATAATCCCTTGCCTTGGACATCAGCGGACACAGCGAGTCATTGTTTAGAGTGAGTTCTCACCATATTTCCTATTGTACCATTATTAAGTAAAAAGCAGTATTTATGCATCATGCTTGCTTTCTTGATTTAAAAATTTCACTTATTATAAAAGGATTGATTTCATATCGATTGTTGGTAATGTAAGATTTTCAAATTTTAGTAGTTATAAAATATTTGACTTATTAGAATTTGTAGTCATAGAAATTGAGAAAGTAGGCCCAAAAAATGAAAATAAAAATACATACAATCTTACACTAAATTCCCTTTTATTACATTCAGTAATAAGTACGAAACTATAACTTATGAAAACAACCACCAAACAAAGGTGAATTATTCATGTATGAAAAGTCATTGTTTCAGTTCGACATTATGTTAAGAGTTATAAAGGATAGTTTATAACTGTCAAGACAAATAGCTATTATGAAAGTCAGAATTGCTTAATGTACCCCAGTTTTTAAAATGTTTTTGTATCAGTACCCTTAAAGTAACTAATATTTACATGTCAAAAATCATGGTAGGAGTTTTACATAAATCATTCCATTTTATACTCACCACAACACTAAGAAACATGTAGTACTATTATTTTATAGCTTAAAAATTAAGGAAAAAAGTTAAAAGTTGTCCAAGGTTAAAGAGCAAAGTTTCAAACCTAGTTTTGTTCCACTACAAAATTATGTTTCTCATCCATCCTTATTTTAATAATTGATGTGGCAGCCATGAAAACATGCCGCTCACTGTAGACTTGGCATATTTACCTGCTGGCCTTAACCCGGTCCCCTTCAGTCCACTAAGTTCTCATTCAAAGATCAGGGACAATTTGGAATTGTGGATTTTTGCTGAGCTCAGTCAAAACTTTTCTAAGACTGCATGGCAGCCTCTTTCTTTCCCTTCCTCCTTCCTTATATGTCAGAGCTACAGCATGAGCTGAACACAAGCTGACCCAGTTTCTTCTTTCAATAAATCTTCTCCACTAACGTTATCTTAACGTATGCTTTCCAGAAGATACGTATCAACAAAACATATACTTGGAATGGTCCAGGAAACGTGTATGAAGTGAGGATGTGGGGCAAGTTCTTGGTCCACTGTGAAGAAGATGCCATCTTGATGGGTAAATGAGGGGCTCATAGTTCCTAATTATTATAATTAGGTGGAAACTAATTATGGCAGATGTCACTGATCATGATGAGAGAAAATGTTCTGGTACAATAGAAAATATCTGTCGGTGAAATGATTATGTTGGCTGCAGACGAGGAGAACTGTTGATGAAAAAGGCTAGGACTGGATAAGCAAGGCTTGATTGATAGAAAGACACTTTCTTAGGGAATGAGATTTGATATCCTGGCAAGATCAAGAGATTAGGCAAACTCACTGTCAGAGTGACTCTGAGAACCCCAGAAAAAGGTGATGGTAAATTCTGAGCAAGGCAGAAACATCTGAGATGCCCTGACAGGTGAGGAACGAAAGAATAAAAAGCTCAGGGAGGTGAGCATGCTGGACTGGACATTTTATGCAAGGCCAGAGGACCCAGTCAGAGAGTTAAGTTCCACAGAAGGGTTATATCTCACAAGAAGGCTGAGCGGACATGTTTGCCATCACCAGGAGAATGGCACTCGTGAGCATGGCAGCAGTATCACTGCAAAGCTCAGAGCTGGCCCCTGCAGTAGGGATGATGGAAGAAAAGGCTATTCCAGGCTTGGCTTCTTATAGGCACAGAAATTGCGGCACCTTCAGAGTCATAGAGGCCTGGCAGTAGCACAAAATTATCAAAAGCCTGGAGCCCACAAGTACCATGAGTGGCAAGAAGAAAGAGGCATCCTGAGGTGTGTGGCATTCCATGAGATGTGACCCACGGTGTGGATAATAGAGGATGACACGACTAGAGGCTAAATAAAAGGCCAGTCAGCAACAGTGTCATTTGATATCTACAACTGAAACAGGCAGTGGTCTCAAAAAGTCACTCTCTCTTGATTCTTTCCCAAGCCTAAGTGAAATTTTCAAGTTTAGAAACTTTTGACTGCAGTAACCATACACCTGTAAGAGATCTTATGACACCACCAGTATATCACTTAATGATGCCCTCTCAGTGTGTCACAAAAAGACCCATGGTTAATTACGGAGTGGTGTATACTAAGGAAGAGTGGAGCCCTAATATTTAGGAAGCCACCAAAGGTCTCAATTGATGCTATAACTGGAGGCCCAGTGTGACCTCGTGGTCCCCTTGGTGAAAGGATTTTTTTGGGGGGGGAGTGGACAGAAATTATCAGATGAAATCTCAACCGAGGTTCTCAATCAAGTCCAGGCCTTCAACACCCAATGGACACCTTCTGTGTGTAAGTGGGATTGATGTAATTCACAGTTGGAACAACTGGATCGGTTTGTTGGCAAGTGAAGTAAGATCTGCAATAGCGGGAAAGTCCAAGGAGAATTCTTTGAACCTGTCCCCTCCCAGATCATGGTCAAGATGGAAAATCATAGACAACACATTCTAGAAGGAATGTCGGTGATTAGTCCCTGTCTGGGGAGCCAGAAGTGGTGATAATATTCATTCAATGGTACCACCCCACACTCCCAATACATCTACATCAAAATCCTTGGACTATATCAATGTGACCTTGTGTGCAAAGTGGATCTTTCCTGATGTAGTTAAGGATATTGAAGTGATATTCATCTTGAATTATCCAGGTGGACCCTAACTTGGTGACAAATAAAAGAAGAACCAGAATGAAGGAACTGATGTGTCAGTGAAGCAGAGACATGTGACCACATACCTAGAAAAGAGTCAACAACCACCAGAAGCCAAAATAGGCAAAGACAAGTTTCTCTCCTAGAGTCTCCACAGGAAATAACAACAGCACATTAACTTTGGGTTTCTGGCACCCAGATGCGTGACATAACAGTCTCATATTGTTTTAAACCACCAGGTCTGTGATAATTTGTTATGGTAGCATAATATAGACAGTCTCTGTCATATGTTCATTTAATTTGACCATCTGGCCCCTGCAGAAATCTAATCACTCTCAGAGAATGAATTTAGACTATCATATGCTCTACCAAGTAGCAGCTCTGATCACAGAAGCTGTGCTTGACGGGTGTCCTCGCTAGATCAAGTTAACAAGGCTCAGGTAAATGGCACGCCACTCTTAGGTGGATTCGTGTTTTTTTCTTCCACCCCAACTAGTAATGAGGCTCAGAAATTGTTCCCATCATATGTGTTAAGCAGAAAGTATTCCCTGGCAGGCTGCGCCAGAGTTTTATTAACTCTTTTGTCCTCTGTCACAAGGTTCTGTAATGTGTTAGAGACCCCATTAAGACATGTGCACTCCCAAGGGTATAAGATCCACCCTACAAAGGTTCAAGGACCTGATGATTCAGAAACTCAGAATTTAGCACTTAGAAGAAGGAGTGATACCTGGTCCAAAATTTAAAAGCTGCTGCATTCTGCATCTCCCACCACAAAGGAGGAAGGTAGGGCTCTGAGAGTTCTGAACACAAAGCTTTCCACACCTGATAAGACCACTCCAGCCCACTTACAGGTGTCACAAAATCCTGCAGAATTAGAATGGCACTCTCAGCCAGGAAAGGGGTCTGTAGCAAGTCCAGGCTGAGGCCAAAGCAGTCTTATAGTTTGAGCCATGGAAGTGTGGAAAAAAGATGTAGTACAAAGCTAAAGAAGAACTTCCATACAAGAAGTTGCTTCTAAGATTCTGGAGCAAGACTATGCTCTAATCAGGATAGAACTTCATAGATTTTGAGAAACTAGAGGTAGAATATTTGATCATACAATATCAAATAACAGTCATACAAAACTGCCCATTATGAGCAGCACTGAGAACACCAGGTCACTCATTTGTGCAGCAACACTAACGATTGTTAGACTGATGTGCTACTTCTGTGGGTAAGCCCGAGCAGGGAAGAAGAGTATGAGCAAATTTCTTATTTTTTTTTTAATTTAGAGAAAAAAAGTAAATCTCTTGAGTAGATGTCCCACTCATGTTCCTCATTCTATAATTGCATTATATAATCATTACCTTTTCCCCAAATGCATATTTCTGATCACGGTGGGTGCACAGATCCCAAAAGATCACCTGGAGAGAAGGAACACACCAAGCTTGGTTTGTGAATAGATCCACTGAACGAGCTTAAAATGATGGAGACTTTATTACCACTACATAAAAATTAATCCTGGGAGAAGAGTGAAGAAGAAAACTTCTTCTGAACTACCAGTTTTGGAGGAGAGAAGTCTTCGTCATCCACATTGAGTGGGAGGAAGAATTATCCAAGTTCAACACATATCCAGGTGCCTGGGTAATGGCCAATGACCTGGCCCAGGGGAGAAAGGAAAGGTCAGGTGGATGCAGGCAAACAGTTTTAGAAGCGCGAAGATCCACCAGAGAAGTCGCCAAACAATCAAGTAGACAAAATCATGCAGTTACTGGCTGAAGCTAGTCTTTGTCACTAACATTCTGGAATTAGTAGGAAGAGCACTAGGAACACATAACCAGGGTATCTTCGGTGGCAGAGAAAAAGACTACAAATGGGCCCAACAGCACAAATTCCCACATACCAAGCATAATCTAGCTCCCACTGCCTTTTGGGAGGCCAAATGCTAAGTCCCTGATACCAAGTAATTACCCCAAAGAGCAGCCACCCACTGAAAACTTGACTGTCTTGGAAGACAGTGGTTCCTCCTCACAATGCAGGCACCTTTCCGGGCAACACCTGGGTTTAAGTTTCTTGCCTGCAAATCTCCAGCCAACACCACCATGTAGTCCTGACACAGTCGATCCATAGACACAGAGGCCCACACATCATAGCATTCCTTTAGGGACTCACTCCACAACCCAAGAGGTGAGCATTATCTATAACTATAGGATCTATGCTCACCCAAGAGGTGAGCATTATCCATAACTATAGGATCTATGCTCATATCATAACCCATATCATAACCCACCATCTGGAACAGCCAGTTCAAAGAATGCTAGCACAGGCTCCTAAAAGATGATTGAGCTCCTGGAACAAGGTCAAGGCTTTGAAAGAATGAAGAGACATCCTGTACAATGTGGAATATACATTAAATCAGAAATTTCTATGTTTGTTTCTCAGCAGGAAGATTGCATGGGTCTACCTACCATCTTTCGCAGAGACCCACTTTGAGGTTTTGTGTGACTCATTCCCACATCTATGGGCTGGAAGTCCTGGTCCCTGGAAGGATCACACTTTCTAGAGATCACACCAGTGATCCTATTGAATTTAAGTTACGTTTGTTACCAGAGAACTTTGGGCTTCGCATGCTCAGGATCTGAGGCACAAGAAAGGGGGTCATCATTGTGCCAAGGGGTGAGATGGCTGACCTGCAGAAGTGATAGTGGCATTTTTACACTAACAGTAGGAAAGAATGCATGTGGAATTCAGGAGAGTTAAATCGTTAACTCTCAGTTCCCCCTCACTCAAGTTAACGGAACATGCATGTAGAGTAACTCTTCATTATAAGTTTCAGTTGTTACTTGATATAAATGAGTTGTCTATTTAATCCACCATTGGAAGCAATTTTAACTTTCATCAACAAAGGTTTTAGAAATATCTTTTTTTATACCTTTCACTTTCGTGTTTGCTCTTTTTGATTGACAAATGATATTTACAAGGTACATTGGAATTTTTTTTTATTTAAAGAGGAAAAAAAGCATGTAAATGCTTGAGATAATACAGAATTTCAGAAAAAAGATAAACAATAAGAAATCACTAGTTGATTAATTACATATTGTCCTCTTAGAAATAGTTGTTCAAGTTACAAAATTAAAGCATACAAATTAGATAGTCAAACAGTGAGAGTGTAAACAGCTATGCATATATGAGTCTCTACATGTATTTCTATTCTTTCTGTATTAGAGGGAATAACAAAACTTAGTAAGACAAAACAAAACAAATTCCTATAAAAACATGAAACCAAAAAGTCATATAAAACCATTATAGGGTGACCTACAATGATTGCTGTGTTGTTTCTTATTATCTTCAATAGAATTGCCTATACCATCAGGCATAAATGAATATAGCAGTATAATTGAATATAGCAGTACATAACAATATTAGTAAAAATAAAACATTGTAGACAGTATAAAACTTCAAAGGCAGGTAATAATCAAACCAGAGTGGATATTCTAGTGAATCTTGTCATCTTAAGTGCAGTTGCCTATACTCTCAGACATGATACTATCAATCATAACAGCTTTGAATAAGATCTATCAATACAAAGGAGTGATCCAACAAACCAGATTTGATTACAGTCAGTCATGGTAAAACAGTGTAGGTTTTACAGAGCTTTAGATTGACTTAATAGGAAGTTAAGGATGATTACTGTACTATATCCTGTTATTTTCAGGATTACTGTTTGTACCCTCAAATCTAGTACAGGTAGAATGACTGGAACAGAATATAATCATCTAAGCAGAGTAGTACGAGTAATGTGGGTTTTAAATCCTGGTGCACTATTAACAATATAGTGTATCAAGGCCATCTATGTTAGAGATTCTAAATATCCTTCTCTACCTCATTTCTGCTATGCTACTTTTCTGCCTGTTTGTCTACTTTTCTCCTTCATTCTCCTGCCAGCCCCACTCATTGAGGCTTTCTGCTATTGTTCCTAAAATCCTGGTATTTTTTTTTCTCTCTCCTTGAATGTCCTTCAGTATTCTCTGTAGGGTTGGATTAGTGGTCACAAACTCACCCAGTTCCTCTTTGTCATGGAAGCATCTTGTTTCTCCATTAATTTCTAGTGACAGTTTTGCAGGATTCATCAATCTGGGCTGGAGGTTATTTTCTTTCAGGGCTTGGAATATTTTGCTCTAAGCTCTTCTTGATCTGATGGTCTGTGTTGAGAAGTCAGCCATGATTCTGATGGGCTTACCTTTATAGGTAATCTGTTTCTTTTCGCTGACAGCTTTTAATATTCTGTTTTTATATTGAATTTCTGGTATCTTGATTATTATATGTCTGGGTGTAGCTCTGTTTTGGTTGTAGGTGGCTGGAATTTGGTGTGCCTCACATAACTGAATGTCATTTTCTTTTCCCATGCTTGGGAAGTTTTCCTTAATTATTTCCATGAATAGCCTTTGTAATTCACCTGTATGTATTCCTGCTTCTTTGTCTACATTTCTTATTCTTGAATTGTAGATTCTCTTGTCATCTTCTAGCCTTTGTATTGTTGCTGCCTGTTTCCTTGTTAGTTTTAAGAGATCTTTCCTTTCATGATCACACATTGAAAACTTCTCTTCACATTTTGATAGTCTGTCCTTAGTTTCTTTTAAGGTGTTTTGCCAGCTTTCAATGGAGTTTTTAATTTCCTGGTAGTCTCTTTGAATCTGCTTCACGTATTCTATATTTTCTTTATATTCTTTATCGAATGTTTCTATATTTTCTTTATATTCTTTATCGAATGTTTCTCTCCTTTTTTTGTGTTCCTCCCTTCTTCCATCTGTATCTTCCTGAGAGATGCTTCCTGAGAGCATTTCATTACTCTACTCATATCTTGCTTTACCTGATTTAATATTTCAGTTTTGAACTCATCTACAAGGTCCTGAAGATATCTCTTAATGTCCATTGAAGCCATGTCTGCTGTTGCATGTTTGCTGCCCTCAGTTTCTCTTGTTTTTCCCTCTCCTGGATCAGGGCTCTCAGGGTTCTGGGCTGGGGGCCTCCTCTTGCCTCTCTCTCCTGTCATGGTCCATGGCTTCCTCCACACAGGTCCCAGCCCCCTTCCCTGTTGCCCACGTTTCCTCCAAAGCACGCTGGTGAGGGACCTCTGCCCTCTCCTGACTGCTCTTATCACTGAGGTGCAAGCAGCAGTTGCCCCACCAGGCCAGCCAAACTTCAGGGGCCTTCACCCAGTTAGTACTTGCTAGATCCAGGGAATCAATTTGGGATGGCTCATTGGGTCCCAGCCAGGGGCACGGCCCAGTCCAAGCAAATCCCATGAATCTGCTTTGTGGAGGGAGGAACCAACTGAAGTCACTGTTGCTCCCAGTTCAGGCTCCTCCTGCCAGATTCCAACATGTTGCCCATTTGGTTGCACCCTTCCCACAGCAGGGGTTCCCAGTCCCAGCATTGACTGTGGATTAATGAAGGTCCCTTTGCCAGCTCCGCTTTCTATTGGGCTCACGAACCCCCGACTTCAGCGCTGCTGTGCTTCCCTTGAGTGGTGGCAGGAACGAGTTTGGGTGGCTCTGCTGGCTGCTGCAGAGTCAGGCTGTTGCTAACTTGGCAGGTCGCCGTGAGCGAAAATGCTGTGTCCTGTAATTTCTAGCTATTTCAGTTGTAGTCCCAATGCATTTGACGAGCTTTTTTACGTTTTAATTTCTTCCTGTGTGTCAAGAGGATCCATCTCCTTCTGTCTGGGTCTCTCCAGGGTGTTTTATTCTGGCGTATGAGTTGTTTCTCCTGGGAAGCTCTGTATTTTGTTGCTCACTGATTGGCCATCTTGTCTTCTCCAGAATATTTTGATTCATATGTACATCAGGCAACCTATGATTTCCCAGTAGCCTTAAGACATGTATAGTCTGCTGTTTAAATCCCTTACCCTACTGCTGAAGCTGATCTGCAAATAAATCCTGAAGAATTGCAGTACCGTGAGAGTAATTGTTACTCTAAATTCTTTTCTCTGCAAGAGTAGGAACTGATAGATAGATGTTCTCAGTTAAGCAGGGCACCTTTTTACAAGAAAAGTTGAGAGCTGTTCTAGTAGACTTGGAGGAAATTAATTCAAAAATTTGGGGGCATAAGGTGATTACATTACTTTAGTATTAGCTGAAAAAATATTTCTTAGATTTTCTTCCTATGACCAGTTATTTTCATATCCAAGTTCATCAAGCTTTCAACTTTTTAATCTATGCTTTTCAAAGAACTTTTGTTCTTTGCTATCAGCAAACTGTTTTAGCTGTTTCTCACTGTGGCCTGTACATTGTCTTCTGAGTATTCCATCAATTCTATTTTAAGATGATAATTATTCAAAGAGAAATCATTCATCACACTGTATACAGTTTAGAATCCTTCAAGGGCTGACACTTCAGTGAAACAACATGTATTTAATGGTTTACTGCAGCCATCCAAATATCAGTATTTAGGAACCATCACCAAATAAATGGGAAAAAAACACCCATTTCTAAAATATACACCTAAAATATTATGAGCAAAATATTTAAACTACATTAATTTTTAAAATTACTGTTTTGTGTATGTTAAAATATAGCTCCAAATAAATTATTTTAGTTACATTTTTATAAGAAATGAATGCTAAGTAGCCTGTGACATAATTTACAGTCACAACTGTCTTCTTGTGTTTCTACTAACTTCCAAAATATGTCCTCTTACTGAAAAAATTGAACTTTATTTTACAGGAATGATTGGTTTCTCAAACAGGTGACGAAATTTCTTTGTTCAAGAAACAGATTGTACCTCTTTATGGACACCAGCCAAATAAAGCACATCTGTTAAAAAAGAACTAAGTAGGAAAAATTAATGAGAAGCAACCCTAAATTCATTGCTAATGAAAATACTAAAATAAGTCTCATTGGCATATATCTATGATTTCCTAGATCCAGAATTAATACTGTAAAATAGTTTGCCAGTTTTTTTTCTTGAAATATGATAATGAGAACAAGCACGATTATTTTCCCTAAAGCTTTCACATAGTTGTTAGAACATTTATTGAGAGAATTTCTACCTTGAATTACCCTATCAAATGTCTTTTTATGAGTATATAATGTCACCTTTTTTAAAAAAATTTTATTTAAAGAGAAAAAAACAGGGAAAGAATAGAAATGACACAGAATTTTAAAAAAGATACAGTAAGAAATCACTAGTTGATAAATTATATACTGTCCTCTTAGAAATAGTTGCTCAAATATACACCTAAAATATTATGAGCAAAATATTTAAACTACATTAATTTTTAAAATTACTGTTTTGTGTATGTTACAAAATTAAGGCATGCAAAGTAGACATTCAAACAGTGAGAATGTAAACAGCTACACATGCATGAGTCTCTACATTTATTTCTATCCTTTCTGTATTAGAGGGAAAAACAAAACATAGCAAGACAAAACAAAACAAATTCCTATAAAAACATGAAACCAAAAAGTCATATAAAACCACAGTACAGGGTGATCTACAATGGTTACTCTAGTTATCTTCAATAGAATTGTCTATATCATCAGGCATAATTGAATATAGCAGTATAATTGAATATAGCAGCACATAACAATATTAGTAAAAACAAAACATTGTAGACAATGTAAAACTCAAAGGCAGGTAATAATCAAACCCGAGTGGGTATCCTAGTGAATCTTGTCATCTTCAGTGTAGTTGCCTCTACTCTCAGACTTGATACTATCAATCATAACAGCTTTGAATAAAATCAAAAGGACAGGCTGAGTTTTTTGTGTGGCTTTCTTTTTTTCCCGCATCTGGGATTGAACTCACGACCTCACAATTACCAAGGTGGGCCCTTAGACACCTAAGCTAAACCCCAGGGCAAATATATTATGAACACATAAGAATGTGACCATTCTGGGTTTTTTTGTTGTTTGTTGGTTGTTTTTGGTACTGGGGATCGAACTCATGACCACATGCTTGCAAGGCAGGCGCTTATGCCGCTGAGCTAAATCCCTGGCTAATGTCACCTTTTATATACCTCCCAAGATCCAAAATCCATGTTAATATTCAAATTCAGGTTTCTGGAGAGATCACAAAGTACTCCTTTGATTTGGCTATAGTTTTTGTTCCCACTATAGAATTTTATAAATGAAAAGAGTTTCTACTTTTCTTTCAAATTAGAGGCAATTGCTGTAGATGGTCAGGGAAGTAATCACAGCTCCCTTCAATGGTGTGCTTGGGAAAGAACTCTGCCCTTCCCATCCTGATGCATTAACATAGTTCAAGCAGGACATGAATGACCTGTTTTCTACCTGAAAACATACACCTACACAGTACCTGACCCTCGGATGGCATGTGAGAAATAGCTCAAGAGTTGCACACACCCTTTGGATGATTAAAGCCACCGGGCTCCTCCCTATACTATTTCAATGATGTCTTGGCTCTGAAGCTCACTGGCCACTCAGCTCTGTGTGACATTTCAATCAGCATCCAGAGAGATACAAAAAAGTGACTTTTCATGGGTCTCAGAGACCCCTTTGTGTCTCAGTACACAAACTGATGAATACACACAAGCCGTAACCGAAGCGTTGCACTATGTTGTCAATATTCTCCCCATTTCTTCCAAACTCCTCTCATTTGTTTTATGATGCTTGAGTTCAAAAACAAAAACAATCAGGAGATAGCAGTAGGTGCTTGTGATGAAAAAAATGTCATTTTAAAACTGTGATTAATGTAAAATGCTTTTTCTCAAGAATAATGGATAGGGAAATAACATTGAAACTCCAAGTTCCCAAAATAATAATATGATGAAATACGCTCTAGCAAGAACTTTCTACAGCTGACTCTCTCCGCCTGATGTGAAGTACATGATGTGAGAAGAAACCAAAGGACAAGGTAATGAAATATTCCTGGCACAGGAGGAAACATACTGTATGTTCTCACTCATATGCAGGAGGTAAAACACTGATTGTTAACAAGCAGAGAGCAGAAGAGTGGTAACTAAAAGTTGGGAAATGAAGAAGGAAGGAGGAGACAAGAGCGTTTGCCTAGCAGCACCTAAATACAATTAGATAGGAAGAGTAAGTCCTAGTGTTCCACAGCACGCTAAAGTGACCACAGTTCAAGATGTATTACGTATTTTGTAAAGATCTAGAATAGAGGAGTTTGAACCTTTCCATCATAAAGAAATGATAGGTGTTTAAAAGGAGAAGAAAGTGTCAGGTGTCCTGATTTTATCATTATTCCTTGTATACTTATGGCATACTTATTGTTATCACTCTGTGCCCACAAATATGAGCACTATAAATATATAAATAGATTGAATGGGAAAAGGAGAGAAGAGATAATCAAGAGTCTTGGAGATTCCCTGCAGTCCCAGAGGGCATACCCTTCCTCAGAGTGGGTCCTCTGGCCACCCAGCTACCCATGTCTGCAGCTAGAAAGATGAGCTCTCTCTCCATGACAACGTCTGTGGGCAAAGCTCAATGGAAAAAAAAAATCATCCCTGGTCTACACATAAAGCCATTTTAGTGGAATCAAAACTATCTGGGAAGACTCATTCACTACTGTTTTTTGATTACAAAAGCTCCTACCTGCTTTGACTCTAGATTTTTCACGCCTACATTTTAAGGTCATCTGGATTTTTGAGGCTTGCTTTTGGGTAACTTTCCACAATCATCACTCAAAAAATGCAAAATTGTTTTGAGATCACAGCCAATCTGTTTTATGTCAAGATGTGAAAACACCGTAGAAATGGTATTTTGTGCTGGTTATGTTTTATTCCCTCTCAAAGGTTTTATATCAATCTAGAAGTTACTAGTTTAATTAAAATTTCTTTCTTTCTAATTTGACAGCTCCTTTGTATAAAACCTTGCAAATTAATTTGTATATGTAAACAGGAGATCTAGCTGTAAGTTTAAGTATGACTTTGCATTTTATGAAGGGTAAAAGTGATTGTGTAAATGTATTACTAGAAGAAGAATCTACAATAATAGTAAAAAAATAAATCTACAACAATATCTTTCTTCCTATACAGTTTATTTTGAAAAATCTCAAACCTAGCAAAATTTTAGGCCACTAAATGAACAGAAGTTCACATTTTTATGTAAATTATTGATTTAAACTGTGCAACATTTGGGTTATTTTTCTGTCCGTAGTTAGCCATATATTTCACACCCAGACATTTGAGAATAGTACAGCATTATACACCACACAGCACACACTTTAATATTCTCAGTTATTTCAAATTGTTCTTTATATTTTTTTCTTTTAAAAATCCAGAGCCCACCCAAGGACCATTCACTGCATTTGATCGGCGTATTGTTTTCATTTCTTGTCGTCTGAAATGCTCACCTGTACCACTTTCTCTCTTTCATTTTGACATTTTAGAATCCAGACTAGCTGTTACACACAAAGCCCCACAATCTGGATTTCTTTGATGTTTTTCCCATTATGATTAGATGCAGGTGAGAATTTTTGCAAGAATCTCACAGAGGTGATACATACTTGTCTCCCACTAGAATAAACACGTGTCATTTTTCTTAAGATTGATAGCATCCAGTTCAGTTACTTGGTTAAGGTGGAGTCTACCAGATCATTCTCTCATAAGGTACTGCAGTTGGTACGCCAGTTGTGAGACAAGACTTTTAAAAGGCATAAAATGCCACCTACAATATTGTTAATCCAATGCATGTGCTATTTCCAGGGCAAAATTTTGAAGAAAACAGTGTGCTTTTTTTCTGTTTCCATGGCTTAGATGAAAATGGTGTAAACCCATGTTGTGGGGGAGGCTGGAGCTATAGCTCAGTGGCATAAGGGCCTGTCTGACAAGTGTAAGATCCCGAGTTCAATTCCTGGTAAAAAAAAAAAAAAATCTCATCTCTAAGTCACTATGTGACTTCTTCTGAATTCCTCCCCATTGTGCCTTCTAGCATGAAGCCTCAACAGGACTGAGCAGAGGTCCTTGCTATGGCCATACATTTTCAGAACCGAGGGCTAAATAAACTTCCTTTCTTTATGCATTATCCTGTATTAGGTATTTTGTTACAGAAAAAAAAAACTGCAGACTGATACTCTCACACTCCTTAAAAGACAGCATGGAGGAATGTCCACAGAACACCTGTGCTGGGATAACAACAGAAACAAACATCTCCATGGTCAGACACCAAGGATTTGGTTTATTAGAAATTGCTATTCACAGTATTCCAAATAATAGCTCAACACTTAACATGTTTTTGTTGCATTAGTTTGAAGCACTGGTTTTAATTTCTATTTATTTTGTAATTGTGTTTAGTAACAATCACAGCTGAAGAAGATACTTCATAAAATATATGTAAATTAAAGAAGTGCACAGCCATTTGTAGTAAACAGATCTTGTATTATTTTTTCAGTGCCATTCATCCACTGCAAAGTTGTTTTGTTGAAATTTAGTTAGCAGTGATGTCAGTTATTCTAACTCAGAAAGTGTTCAGGTTTGTATGTTTAACAAGTAGCACTGATGTCCATGGGAGTTCTCCATTTGAAGTGTTTATACAGGTTACAGAACTCTCACTTTCAAAGGTTCAGTCTATGATCAGACACACTTTTACGTGTGGTATACACTGTTTTTGGCCAAGTGTCCTAAAACACGAAACATTTCTAGATATTCATTTGCAAAATTCTCTATGACATGAATTTCTTTAGAAAAGTAAAATTTTAAACCTTTTAAAAATCATTAATCTTCAAAAAATAGCTAAATGCATTTAATTTTTCAAATTTCGTCCTGGTAGCATAATATTAATTTCTTAAAGAAAATGCCTACAATTTTACAATGCTGTTTCCTTCTTGGGAATGAATAAAAGTAGCATCTTTGATTTGTAACTCTTTAAGAACTTTTTCAAAAAATGAGTCTTATGTTTAAGATATTTCAATGATTACTTCCATTTCATTTTGGAGCATTGTAAATATTCCATCATATTTAAAGGATAATATTTTAAAATTGAACTACATAGATGTAGATAATGTTCTACAAATTTTGTACACTCCTTGTTTCAGTCTCTTTGCTGCAATAACATACCTATGAATAATTCAGTGAATAAATATTCTGAGAGATTCTGGCTCTACATTCTTACCCTAGTACATGTCCTTCTTTAAAAAATTCAGATCAAAGTAACTGCTACATTAGTGATTACACTTCTATATCTTTTCCAAGAAATTTCATTTTTATTAAAAGGCCCATTCACTTCTTATCTTTTCTGATAACTCTTTCCTTTCAGAGTCCACCAAAAATGTAGGTTTCTTTACATTTAAGAATATTTTTCATTGCCTATTGAATACCACAAATATAATGTGTTAGAAATATTAACATACTTTCATCTAGCGATATCATTACCACTTGTATAAAAATTGTACATCATTATAATTGTATAGTTAAATCCAATACATGTTTTTATTCCATTTTACAAAATTATTTTCTGTGTGTATCTGTTCACAAAAGAATGTATCTTAGTGTCTTCTTACTGTCTACCATTTGTTACTTCAGTCACTTCTGTCACCAAAACAGGAAGAATAAATATTTCTCCAAAAATGTATGGTTTTGTGATCCATTATCTTTTAAAAAGTCTCAAAATAAACTTTTCAACTTTTGTCATTAAGTTTGTTGAAATTTGATAAAATATGGTTTGGGTATTTGCACCTTGGAAATTTGGTCAAAATACATAATCTATATATTTATCATTAAATGCCATGCATATTTTGATAGCATAGATTCATAATACTCTGCTAATAACAGAAGTTACTACACATAATTCTAAAAATATACTGTTCAGGATAGTGGATAAAAATTTGTTTTCTAAACAGTTTTCTTCATTATTTAGATTCTTGGCTTTTTTTTTCATGATGTCATGTCAAATTTTCATTTCTTTTTACCTACTAGTACAGCACACACACACCAGGTGTGAGTGTTAACACTGTTATTTCTGCCTGTGGCTGACATTGTTATTCTACCTTTAATCATGGTTTCTTTGCTACCTGTATTGTCATGAATTCCTCGTTAGCTACCGTCCATCTTGTTACATTTTGCTTAGTTGAAAATAAATAATAAAATACCTCATTTCTCTCAAATTTGCACATTTGATGAAGCAAAAGTCAAGACATAGTCAAGGAATCTGACTGCCGCCATTTTAGGCTGACCAGAGACACTTCAAGTCTCTTCCATCCAGCTATGCTTTTATACCCGCTAGAGATGAATTATCATGGGTTAATAAGGTCCCATAACCATGGCAACACCCAATAACTCCTGTCATTCTTCTGCCCTGCTCCTGACAGGCAGCCACCCCTCAAGCCTTGTCCCTGCTTTTCGCCGCACTCCCTATGGAAAATCCAATTTTGACTCTGTCCTCTCAGAGCCCCCCTTTTATGCTCATGACCCCATAAAATACCTTTCAGCCTGTCCATGAGTTACTACTCCTGCCTTAGTGCCAAGAATTTCCTTATCATGCTTATGCTTCTGGAATGGACCTCAGCCAGCCAGGGGGAGAGAAAGTGTTATGGTTTATTTCAATGTTCCCCCAAAGTCTCATGCAGACATAGGTGGGGGCTGGATCTAGAGTGTGTGATGCTGGGATCCAGGATGCAATGTTAGAATTAAGGGTATGCGTGCTACCTGCCCTAAGGACAGGTAGACTGTATAACATATAAAGGGCAGAGAGAGGGCCGGCACTTGTTTGTAGCTTGCTGCCTTCTGCCTTCTGCCTGCCATGAACTGTTTCTCCTCTGCAGTGCCCCTCTGCCATGCCACCCTGCCTTGGAGTCAGCTGATTATGGACTGAAACCTCTACAGACCGAGCTACAATAAACCTTTCCTCCGTCAACTTTGGGTGTTACTTTGTCTCTGCAAGAAAAGTAAGACAGAGAGGAAGGACTGAGTGATTATGAGAAACTTTTACAATGGAGAAGTGTTGTAGTCAGGGTTTGCAAGGGAAGCAATTTAATGCAGGACACTTAATTTATGCTGTTATTTATAGTAGTCACCCAAAGAGTCAATTAAAAAGGAGCGCAGGAAATCTTTCCACAAACTAGAGACTCAGAGAATCCAGCTGAGGGCCTGGATCCCATGGCAGTGTCCTACATATGTCCAGCTGAAGACCTGGAGCCAATGATAATGTGCCCCCTGAGTCCAGCTGGAGGCCTAGAGCCCATGACAATGTCTCATGCAAGTCCGTTTCATTGATCTGCGCTGGGAAGGCCCAAAAGTCAGTGGGGGAAGCTAGAAAGTCTGTGCCAGCCGGATGAAGGAGCTGTGCCACCAGGCTGAGGGATCTGCACTGGAGCCAGGAAGCGATGCTCAAAGTAAAGACCCAAGATCCTCTGAAAAGTACTACAGCCTTCGTTAGCAACAGCAAGACCTTGAGCTCCTCCAATGATGAAAACAGTTGAGTTCATATCAGGAAAGCCAGCACAACAAGCTACCCGAGGAGAACCAGGAGCACTTCTTCCTCTCCAGTCCTCCTTTTTATGTTATTGGCAACAACCCTCAGGTGGGCCTTCCACACCCAGCACCAGAATGATTCGGTTCAGCTGGGTGTTACAAGCTGCCCACCAGCTGTCAGTCCACCATAAGAAGCTTTGTGTCTAAGTAACAAGTCTCTGACCATGTCATCCCAAATAAGTTTCCAGTGTGTGCCTTTCCTTCTCTTGGCAGTTAATGAAGGTGGGACTGAAGTCTGTTTACCATGAGCAGCCAAGCTGACAATCATTTTAGAGTGATAATCAAGCCGGCCAATCAAGAAAAGATGAAGGATATTCACTTAATTCCTTTGCAGAAATGAGTATTTGGTTGGGGATCAAGAAAATAGCCTCCTGGTGGGTGGTTTTGAGTGAATAAGAACAAACCCTTAGAATAGATGGTAGTTTTATAAGAAAGTCTGTCCATATGTGATGACAGCAAAGCTGAACTAATCTTCAGTGAATTGTTGGAGTTGAGACCCTTTTGAGGGGCTGTCTTTAATATATGGAGGGGAATTTAGAAATTTTTCTGTTTTTCAGATGCCTTCAATGTAAAGTAATCAATGTACTAAAGCAATACATTTTGGGGTCATATTTCTGAACTCCTTTAATGGTAGCTTTGTTTAATAAGTGATTCAAGCATAATTCTTTTTTTTCTCTAGGAATATATCAGCTTTATTAATTTAGATAGAATTGTGCAAACATTTTCAACATTGCCTGAGGAAATAAGATGAGGGGTAATGATATTTTAAAAATGATATTTAAAAAAAATTATTTTAAAAAGCAACACAAAAAAAGATAGAAATAATACAGAATTTCAAAATTATAGTAGGAAATTAATACAAGTTAATATATTGCATATTGTTTTCTTAAAGTAGTCGTTCAGGTTACAAGTTCTAGATACAAAAAATGATCAAACAATAACAGCATAAACTGTTCTTTTTGATGAATAGAGATTAGTAGTATAGTTATCTATCTTACATACATATACATGCATACAATTATATATGTATACCTGCATAAGATCAAGCAGAATTCTTTTTTTTAATTTTATTCAAAGAGGGGGGAAGCAAAGCAGAAAAAAGGGTAGAAATAATACAGAATTTCAAAAAACAAAATAAACAGTAAGAAATCACTATTTGATACATTACATAGTGTCTTCTTGGATATAGTTGTTCAAGTTACAAAATTTAAGCATACAAAGTGGACATTCAAACAGTGAGGCTGCAGACAGTTCTGTTCACCATTCCAAAAAAAACTTAGTAACATGGTTATCAATCCTACACACTTAAGTATACATACAGTTATCTCTTTTAGAGCACTTTATTTTCCTCCTCGCTTTTTTAAAAAAAATTTTATTTAAAGAAAAAATTTTGAAACAGAAAGAGGGTAGAAACAATACAAAATCTCAAAAACAAAACAAAACAAAAAAACAAAAATAGTAACCAGTAAAAATCACTAGTTGATAATTACATAATTTCCTCTTAGATGCAGTTGTTCAAGTTACAAAAGTCAAGTCCACAAACTGGACATCCAGTGAGACTGCAGTCAGTTTTGCTCATCCATCCAACTAAAACTTTAGCAACATGGTTATTAATTCCACACACTCAAACATACATGCAGTTATATGCTTTAGAATACTCTTTTCCTTTTTTTTTCTTTACAATAACTATAATCCATTCTCGTAAACTACTTAGAAGTTCTACACATGTCTAAGTCGCTACACATACACCTAGCCTTTCTGTATTAGAGGGAGAAACAAATCAAAACAAGTCAGCAATACAAATTCCTAGAGAAACACGAAATGAAAAGAACATACACAAACACAACACTAGGTGATCTACGGTAGTCACTATGATGTCTCTTGTTATTTTCAATAAAATTGTCTGTATCGTCAAATATAAACTTAGCATTGCTTTACACTATTAATAAAATCTAAACATTGGAGACATTGTAGGACTTCAAAGGCAGTTAACAATCAAACCAGAATGAGCATCCTATTGAATCCTGCCATCTTCAGAGTAGTTGCCCCTACTCTCAGACTCGACACTCTCAAGCATGCCAGATTCAAATAAAATCAGTAAGATCAAGCATAATTTTTAAGAACAAATTGATTCAGTGAATGTGAATGTGATGGAAGTTTATAAATAAACTTTTCATGTTTATGAAACTTTTCATGTTTATGTCAGGAATTTTCTTTGCAATAGTTGGAAGTGACATTGGCTTGATTAATTGCTATGGTGTCAGGAATTGAACTCAGGACCTTGCACTTGCCAGGCATGTGCTTATACTGCTGAGCTACATCCCCAAACCTGTAATAGGCATCTCTGAAATGTCTGACTTACTTTTGAGTAAGCTAACATAATGAAACTTGTTCACTTTCTTTTCAACCAGCTGATTCTGTTGGGTATTGGGAGAGTACAAAATGATGACGACAAAATCAATGTGGTTGTCAATAATGGGAGGCTTCCTGATTATCTGTAACGAATGGAGGAGGACAACAGTTCTGAAGAGCAAAGAGCTGTGTATTCCTTTCATTGAGAAAATGCAGAATGCCTTGGCTAACTGGAAACCATAAGCAAAGAAATGCATTCACTTAACAAATATTTGATCTATGTGTAACAGTGCACTGGGGACAGACGTACGGCAGACCTCACAGAATGACACAGAAGAACAAGATGCACAGTCCGTGTTAGAAAATTAAGCACCTGTGTGAAATGCTGACCTAACAGGATATCCCTTCTATGTTACCTGAGCTAGTATAAGTACATGTAATTAAATAGCTGAATTGCTTATCCTGGGTTCTTTTGTTACTATGTATTTAACACCAGACAGTGCTAGTCTCATATTGCTATTTGATAACTGAATACATTATGCCTGTAGTAAGTCTTAGTTTTGCAGTATAGAAAAGCCAGATATATCTGTCTGTGAGTAGACTTGAGAGGGGTCATACAATGAGGAAGTGTGTTTCTAAAAATTATAAAATGGGCCGGGGGTTTAGCTCAGAGGCATAAGCGCCTGCCTGGCAGGTGCAAGGTCGTGAGTTTGAAGAGAGGAAAAGAAAGTGCTCTAAGGGATATAACTGCATGAATGTTTGAGTGTGTAAAATAGATGAGCATATTGCTGAGTTGTTGTTAGATCTTTGAGCAGAACTGTTTGCAGTGTCACTGTCTAAATGTCTACTATGTATCCTTTAAATTTTTAACTTGAACAACCACATCCAAGATGACAATATGTAATTTATCAACTAGTGATTTCTTAGTGTTTTTTGTCTCTTTTTCTTTTAGAATTCTGTATTGTTGCTACCCTTTTCTCTTTTGCTTTTTTTCTCTTTAAATAACATTTATAAAAAATGCATAATTACTGTTGTAAAAAAGAAAGGAAATAGGAAGTGCTATAAAAGATTAACTGCATGAATATTTAAGTGTGTAGGATTGATAACCATACTTCTAAGTTCTTGTTGGATTGTTGAACAGATCTGTTTACAGTCTCACTGCTTGAATGTCTACTTTGTATGTTCTAATTTTGTAACTTGAACAACAATTTCTAAAAGGACAGTATGTAAATTATCAACCAGTCATCTCTTACTGTTTATCCTTTTTTTTTTGAAATTCTGTAATATTTCTACCTTTTTCTTGTTTTTTCTCTTTAAATAAAAAAAATTTTTTAAAAAAAGGTCATGAGTTTGATCCCCAGTACCAAATAAATAGATAAATAAATAAAATTATAAAATGGTACTCATCTACAAATGCTGATGCAAAGCAGTTCTAAATTGTTTGCTTCCTTGGTTTCCACTAAAAATCATGGTAACTAAGTTTAAATATTCTAATATATGCATAACATTAGAAATACTAACCACTCCTTATGCAAGAAAGTTAATATATATTTTGGTGGGTGGAGCTATAGGCTATGAAAGATACATTGTCTGTCTAAGTCAAAAATCACCGTTTGTCCTAAAATGAAAGAGAAAAAATATAGCACAAAAACATGCTTCCATGAGAAGGTAGTATATAATTTGTGGAAGATGAAAGCAATTTTATATGTGATTAAGCCAGCCAAAATTAAAAGGGGATTACTTATTTTTTTCAGAATCAAGCATTATTATCAAAAGTTTGACTATGCAAAATTAGAGTTTGGCTTCCCAATTTAAAACAAGAAGTTTTGCATGGAAAATTGAGCCAGTCTAAATAGATACAGGTCTTCATGAGGCCTTTGTTTACGTAGAAAAGCTGAGGGCCTCTCAAGGACTTGTGCTTTCCTATGGTTATGTGGCTTTTTGTATTTGCCTTTGAAGCCATTTGATTATCATGTGAGTAACTATTGTCACTGTGGCTTATAATTTTTTGATTAGAGATTTTTAATCTCTTATTTTTTACACTCTTCCCCGTATCAAATTATAGATTAAACCTTTTGACTTTGAAATAAATGGAACATTCCAGAAGGGTTTCTGGCACAGATGAGAGAAACACATTAAACTAGTTTCATTTGCTGTGTTACAGTATGTAGAAAACACTGTCAAACAAGTAGTTCTGAGTCTTTATATCTGAATGACTATGTTAGTACGTGATCTAAAAATTGTATAGAACTCATAGATATCTGATAGTCCTGATATAGCACCATTAGCCTTTTTTTGTTCATTTGTTTGATTTTTGTTTTTGAAACAAAGTTTCACTCTGTAGCACAGGCTGGCCTTGAACTTGTGGACCCTCCTGCCTCAGACTTCCAAGTGCTGGGATTACAGGGATGCTCCACCATACCTGGCTAATCCTATTAGTTTTAATGCCAAGTATTTTAAAATATTGTGACAGAAATAACCAAATTCCTTTAACATTTACATGATTAATACAATGAACTCCTAAAGTATTTGGTCTTCAAGAAAACTTACAGAAAAGATAGAAAAACACAAGATTTTGAGAACTTTGGGGCAACAGAATTAGACTAGATTAGAATTCTCAATACGTTTCCTATGAAGAAACTAAGTCATATGACTTCTAGTCCAACATCAGGCAGAACAGAAATTTACTAAATGCAAGAAAATGCTTTGGCAGATTTTCATGCTGGGTTAGCCAATGCTGACATTGTTAATATCCACAATTTGAATGAACTCCACCAGACTGATCCAAATCAAATTGCCTGTGGTAGCCTGTCCTGAGGTACCAGAGTTGGAGAAATGAGGATTTGGAAAGAAGTAAATTCCACAGCAAGGATAGACCCATGAGGGGGTGGGTGGGAGAGATATGAACAGCTGCATGGTCCTCTCTAAGTCTACAAAGTTCCCATTGTTAGAAGTTTTATACTCCTTACCATAAAGAAGAAAGGAGACAAAACTTCAAGTGACACACTTCTGCTAACTGGTGAGCCAATTAAACATTTAGAGATTTTATTCAATTGCTACTGTTAATGGGGCATGTCACAGTTCAGATTTTAAATGTCCTCCCAAAGCTCATCTGTTGCAAACTTGCTCCCAGCTGGTGGATGTATGGAGGGATGAAGGAAAATCCAGGAGGTGGGGCCTGAATGGAGAAAGTTACGCCATTGAGGGAATGGCCTTGTCTATCTTGCTCAATCTTGGGGAAAAGTTGAAAGACCAAATGGCCATTTTTAATTGAAATTGGCAAATAAATTGGATTGTATGGCCAACTATATATCACTAACTTTAATGGTAAAATAGATACTGGATGGTATATGTCCTTAGCAATAGAAATGTACATGTGTCTTGTTCTCCTGAATTCTGATATGCCTAAATACTGCAAGACTTTAATGTACTGGACTGAGATATATTTTCATGAAATAGAGGAAGCTTTTTGTGACCAATCAGCTGATGAAGGCCAGACTTTTAATGATATTGAGTCTGAAAACTGGGTTTCCTGAAAATAATACCAAAGACCGATTTTAAATCTCAGCTGAAGGCATTTTTTTTTTTTTTTTTTTATCATTACCGGGGATTGAACTCATGACTGCGACCTTGCAAGGCAGGCGCTTATGCTGCTGAGCTAAATCCCCAGTCCCTGAAGGCATTATTCTAAGTTGTTCTCAGCAACAATACTGCAGTAAACCTTTGGGCCTTCATTTCGTGGCTTCATATCTCTCCACTCCAGAGAGTACCTCAAGGCTCATGGAACTGTACACGTAAAGAAGAATTCAAGGTCAGTGATAACAGGGAAAAGTTCCCTAGAAATAGATGGCAACCTGGATAAGGACACCTTTTCCCAGGATATAGGAGTAAGAGGCTGTTGTAATAATATTCTACCCCTCTGAATTTTTCCTTGCTTTTGCCTCTCCCTTTCCCTTGACAGGAAAATTATGTAACCAGATTTTTGATCCACTTGTTCTCATTTTACCCATAATGGAATGCTAGATTACATGCTAGCTAAGCAGGGAGGAATTTGTGCAGTCAGTAATGTTCTTTGTTGCGTATGGGTACATTCATTAAATGCTGTGAAGACTCAGTTATGAAAAAAATCAATGCATGGCTATTCAGTTAGAAGATAGACTCCTCCGGCTCAATCTTTGATCATTTGATTTTGATTTATTTGGTAGTTTATAGAGATCTGGCTGTGATGCAATCTCGAAACTCTTAGTGATATCCTAATAGATTCACAGTAACCTCCCTGGTGTGCTGTATTTTCTCAAAATCTTCAGTACCTATGAGCAGCCATCTGCTGAATGCTAACTAGCCTTGTTTTGCATGTAATGACAAGAATTTAAATGCAATAATGAAAATAATGGTGTTTTTGTATGACATTTGACACTGGAAATCCATGATGATTGGTGATTAAGAGAAGCGCTGATGCCCTACAATTTGGCTTCACTTTCATGCAGGCAAGTCTGACCATCTACTGAAATTCCACAGGAGGCCATTTAACCAAAACTAGTCTCTTGCACTGGGTCCAACAGACCAAACCAGTACCAAATCTAATCACAGTCACCAAGTGTTAATTATCGGAGGCTCCATAATCAATTGAGCTGTAAGCAATTAAGTTGCCTATTACCTCACTTCATTTCTCTGTACATGCTGTAGATTGTGTTGGAAGAAGTTCTGCAAATCTGTTCTGGTTCTGAGCACTTCCTAATTTGTGGATCATTTTTGTTTTGTTTCACTTTCCTTTGATTAGATAAACTCTACTAAACCTAATTGGTCTGAGGATGTTTCCTTTTAACATCTTCCTGGAGGCCTGAAGTCTCCCAAATGTTTGCTATTTTAAATGCGATCTTTCCCCAAAATGATAACCTTGCAAGTCTCAAAAACCATTGCCTCAGAAGAAGTTTTATATTAACTGATCTGTCAATAATATTTAAATTTATATACATCTTGTTAATATTTTATTATACATTGTGGGATCATTTACAATCCCCCTATAAAATCCTGAGACATTAGCTCCCAAGGGATGAAAGGCAGCACCTCTGTATTGTGATTTTTTAGAGTTTCTTATAACATGAAAACTCCTCCTCCACATACTGTGGGATTTCTTCCACCCTGTTATAGTACAGATAACCAGGAATCACTTTTTTTATTCTTAGAAAAGTCTTTCTTTAGATCTACTGAAGTTACTCAGTTTCCTACATCTTCAAAATCACTTACTGAGAAAGAAAACTGTATACAGTAGCATTAATTTGTAAACAGATACATACTTGATAGAAAAAATTATCAAGTGCATCAGTATCCAACTAAACTTCATTGAAATAAATTTATCTAATATATTTCCTCAGTTGTACTAATACTAGCTCTTATATCTTCTACCTTTCCTCTCTCTGAATACCGTTAATAACCCATGGCTTTTTATACTAGACAGTCTTGACTTGTTACACTCAATGATAAACTTTTCTTACTGATTCTCAAATGTGCACATCGTGACTAGTGGTGGCAGGTTTCAGCTGGCTCCTTGTCTTCTCAACACTAGCTTATGCTTTTTAAAAAAAAAAGTGTCTTGGCTTACTCATAAAATAAGATATTCCAGGATCCATTGAGTTCTTTTCTATTCCTCAAAATGGAATTAGCTATCCTCGAATCCTAAATTCCTTAATCCAGAACTAATCCTAGAGAAGGGCAGGATTCCAGTGGTTTCACACGAATACCACTGTTGGTCAAATGATTAGACCATTTTAGTGAGGATCAGAAAAGTGATCTTTTTCATTTTCCGGTCTTATGTTCATAAGATATTTCCAAACTACAAAGTTACTGAATCATTTAAAGATTTTCTCCTCAAATTAAAATTAAAATTTGGAACATTATTTACATTTTTAACCTTTAACCTATAAAATTATATTTCAGCCACACAAAAATTGTCACATTGAGAAATTACCTTCATTTCATTGCCAATATAATACCACAACAGTGCATTGCACAATATTCCTCAGCTGCTTTGATTTGTCAATTACGGACTACAGGTATGCATTTCAAGGTAACAAATTTATATGCAATACTGAACGAAACCTGTGGTAGGTCATCCTTCTCTTCAAACATAGGCCAGGAAATAGAAAAGAAATTTAGTTATAGAACCATTACCTCAACATAGAACTGTGCAGAGACATAAAACCAACACGAAGAGAGAGGCAAGAATCTTCTCAGTCAAATTCAAAGCAGATTTGGTTGTTGGCATTTTTGTTAAAATGGATGGTATCTGAGCAGTTTTGCTTCCTTTCAACACACTTTCTTGTAGCATCACAAAACTCAGTCTCTGGAAAATGATTTCCAGCAGCTAGACTGAATTATCAAGCAGTCTGCCAAGACTCTCTGGCATTTGGGATTTGGCAGAATGTTGCAAAATAAGTTTGCTTAGATAATTCTGGTTTTGCTACAAACCCAAATGTCTGGGAAGTGATTCCAAATGTTCCCGACCACAAGCTCCCCTCACATCTTTGGATTATATTACTTTTATCTGCCTGGGTTAAATGGCAAATCACCCAGTTTGGGGTGAGACCTGATACTGGGCCTTTTGTTTAGGTGTAGTCTGTCAAATTCTCTTCAAAGTAACAGATGATTTGATTTTTTTTAAAGTAACCCCACCAAATGGGGGTCATTTTTCAAATCTTTAATTTTCTGTGCAGTAGATCTTCTCATTCTCCCACAGCCACACAACCGTGGGGCTCACCACTTGGTTTACGGGGTGTAGATACCACAGGTCCCTTTCTTGTTTATCGCAGCAGAAGCATTTTTACGTCTGAACTTTGAAACCATAATGACGTGCACGTGTCAACACTATTTCTACCAAGCAATGCAAAGCGAATTCTGTTATATAAGAGGCTTTTCCCTCCATCTTGCATCATATATTTGTTATAACTCTTAACAAGCACTTAAGGTCCAAAATGTGCAGCAACCATGCAGAGCAGGCCTGAGTTCCAGGAGGGGTGAACCGGGCATGCGCAGGAGGTCAAGGGTGAGGCTTTTGAGGGGCTGGACCTCAGTTACCTAAGAGGCAAATGTGTTCTAGAAAAATAGAACAAATGGCCCCCGAGAAGAGCAGACACACTATCATGGGCTCAGCAGAGCAGGGAGGCTCCTCGAATCCATCTGTTGTTAGTGGAGAACTGTGAGGGAAAGAGAATAGGGGTGGGTCGGAAGGGAAAGGCTGGGCGCCCAGGCTGCTGTGAGTGGGGTGCTGCCGCGTAGCCCCCGGGTCCCCTCAGTGCCAGTCTCCGCTGGCAGCCAGCCGCTAAAGGAGGCGCGCTAGGCAAGAAACGGAAGCAAAGAATGAGTAGCTTGCCTGGCATCCTCCGTGTTCGCTCTCCATCTTCCTCAGTCAGGAAAAAGTGTTATTTTGCACATCATTAAATCAACGTGGAAATTTGTTTCCCATTTGGCCTGTACATGTAATTAATTTTCCTGGAAAGGAACAAAATAAGCATTTTGTAAGATTATATGCAATAAATTTTTAAATTTCATAATAGAATTTGAAAAAAATAGATTTAAACTAACTTGTATGAATAGGAAGCACGTTGACATGAAAGAGAATCCCATAAAATTGTCATGTATGGGTTGAATCAAGTCTTGAAAGCTTTTGCCGGTTCAGGACAATTAGGCAATGTAGGCTATGGTTGGCAATTGGCTTTTGTTACAGAAATTTCTAGCTAAGCCGAAGAAATATTGAGATCTAAACAGTAAAACTGACATTATTGTCAGTAATAGAAGGAAGAGATTTGCTCTTCTTTTGTAAAACTCTCACCAACCACAAACCATGTAGTTGAAATATGAAAACAGGACATGTCTACTTTCTGGAACCACTGTGACACTGCTTCAAAAAAAAATCTTTACCATTATAATGGAATAATTTACAAAAGAATAAAAACAAATGGAAAATAAAACTGCAATAAACTCAAATAATGAAACATTTTTGAGTGAAAACATTTCGATCTAAATAACCCACCATATCCAGTGTCCCAATTGGCCAGACGTGTTGACATCCTGTACTTAACAAAGGAGCGCTTCTCAGAATCGCTGACAGGGGAATGTGCCAAGCGCCTGCAACAGCGTGTATAACTACAACTCTGTCCCCACTAGGACACATAGCTAAAGAGAGTTGGACTGTTCCCACCGAGAAGGAACAATTCTATGGCTACCTTGCTTTATTTCATCACTCTCTGTTTGCTTAGAGCTTTAGACTCTGAAAAAAATACAGAATACATGGAAATGTTTGCACTGGTATTCCCCATAAGCTGTAGAGTTTTTTTCTCCCCCATAAACTGTTCATTCTAAATTCATTTAGTGATTCTAAGTGTCTCCAAAACTGATAGTCACTTACCTACCACAATTTTCCCATAGTCCCTGATTTTGCTTAGAATGGAAATACGCCCAGCTAAATAGTCCTGGGCCCGGCCTCTTTGCACCGTGAGGATTGTCATAGAACAGATCAGACCAAAGAGATGTAATCTCAAACCACTGGAGTGAGGCGGGAGTGCTACTCCTAGTGAAGCGCTTCCGTGAGACTAGCACACCGGGTATAAACACCGAGCCCCCTCCTCCCTCCCTCTTCTTCCTGCCTAAAATCGGTGGTATTGCAGCTTTCCTGAGAGCATGAGATCAGAGTTCTCACCCTAAAGTTGGAACCACAAACTATAGTAAGTTCACTCGGACCTCCTCTCGGTCTGGAGGACTTTACATTTGTGATCCCAGGGAAAGGTTGCTGGAATTCTAGTAAGTAAATTCCAATCTACCACTTCCAGTGCAGCCCTTAGTGAGACTAAAGAGACAAAGACATATCTGAAGTGTGGGGCACCCAGGGGGCCCTGAATCCAGTCAGAACAACAAAGGCCTCGACCCAGGACCACACCCCACCTTTATGAAGTCATGAAGAGGGGAGTGACTTGGGACACTAAAGTGTCTGTGAGTGTGGTGGGACCTTCAGGAGCACTGGGAGCTGGGCGAGGTAGGAGACACAGTGGCACCTTGGCAATAAATACACAGAGATCGTAGGAAGGAAGAGTACCGGACTCCGGTCAGAGGCAGCCTCTAAGTTAGAGTAACCTGAAAAACACGGTTTAGGGAGTATCTTATGGCTCTGGTCAGCTGCTTCAGCTCTGATGTCTAACTTTTCTCGCCCTGGAAGGGGGTAGACCATCTCCCTAACCAGCCCTGTACATATCAGAACACTCAGAAATAGGACAAGGGGGAAACACAATGGAGGCAAACTGTCTTCCTTCAGGGGTTGCTGTGCAGGTGCACCTCCACAAAACTATAGAGAGGTTGGGGATTCAGGGACATGAAGGAGCCACTACAGTACCCTGGAGGGAGCCACATGTGTGGGGCTAAAGCAAGGCCAGCCCGGAAAACACAGAGAGACCAAAGAAAGCTATGTAAACCAGCTGTTCCAGCACCCAGAAGGCCAGGGGCGCAGGGCTGCCAGGCAAACAAGTTGCTAGGCAGCGGGGTTGAAACTGACATTCTTCCTCAGCAGTGTATGGAGTATATAAATAAAGGTGCTATAGTGGTTGAGCAGTTCCTTTCCTCCCATCAGGAGGATAAGGGCTCCACCTGATCCCAGATTTGTCTCTTCTTTATTTTCTCATCTTCTCACGGTCCTTCACCCCAAGAAGCTCACTCAGGAGGTCATGGGTCTCAGCACCACCTCACTTGAGATACTTGTAAGAGGAAGTAACTCCCTTCTTCAGCTAAGCTAAACTCAATTTTAAACATCTATACTGGATGTTTTCTACATCTAGCAACTTAAAATAGCAAAATTAAAAACTAAAACCATGACTGTAAAGCATTTCTTTTCTTGTTCTAGAACAGGGGATTGAACTCGGCCTTCACACTGGGTTATACCCCCAGTCCTTTTTTATTTTGAGGGTCTTGCTAAGCCTCTAAGTGGCCCAGGCTGGGCTCAGACTTTTGTACTGCCTACCACAGCCTTCCAGAATGTGGAATTTACAGGTGTACACCACCACAAACAGCAACTTTCCACTTTTAAACTGGTGGGCCCACAGAACCCACCCGCCTCCTTTTTTGTGTGTGGGAAATCAAATTTATGGCCTTATACTTGCCAGGTAGGTGCTTATGCCACTTAGCTATATCCCTTGCCCTCCATTTTTAATATAAAATATTATATCACAAATGTATGAATTGTGACAAATTCAAAAAGAAGCCATACAAAAGAAGTACAACTTATAAAAATGGGAACATGTAAGAAACAAAATTTTATATAGCTTTATAAAAAATCTGACATGGTTACTGTATGTTACTGATATGGTGGCCCACTGCTACGATACTATCACTGTCCCCATCTGATTAAGTTCCTAAGGGAGAAAATGCTTTTTCATGTTAGATGGTAAATAATTAAGTTTTAAATTTTCAAAATATACATAGAAGAAGGAACTATCACTTCTCTGGGTAGAAAATGGCGTTATCTGCCAAAATCCTTGAGACAAGTGCCAGGAACTAGATGAGTCAAAATTTTCTGGCAAAAATAAATGCACAAGTTTTGAAATTAATCACATTCTTTGAAAAAATGCTTATGCTCTATACCCTGAGTGTTTGTGATCCCTAGGAATATGACTATGTTAGTAAAGCCAAGAACCACACAGAGTCCTGGAAATATAAAACCAGATTCTAGAAAGGCATGTTCAACTCCATATTTCAGCCCAGACTAAGAGTGATGCATTTGCTCACATGAGATATTTTTCTCCCCAGGACAACCAAAACATACAAACAGGCTTACCATTTATTGTTTAATTGGCACAAAAGCATAAGAAGACAGAATGAAATTCTCTGATGTTAGTGAATGATTAAAAAATGAACTTGGATTAGAAAGGAAATCTTTCTTGCTGATCTCTGCCATGTGCTGGACCAGTGCAGTAACAGGAGAATGTCTCAGAGGTCTTCAATTATTGAACCTATCCTTTGTCTAAACACATTCTTGGACTGATATGTGGTATGTCAACCATAATTAAAGTAGAGAAATGGAGTGGCGGATACAGAGTTAGGAAAAGGAAGGAAGAAATTTCACATTACACAACCACAAAACCACTGAGCTGTCACCGTATTTGACTTTTATAGGTGAGTAATTAAAAAATGATTCTCAGGGGAAGCAAAGTTCTATTTCCCCTGAATTCCTCACCTTTGGGTGTATATTACTAAAATAATGAGATAGCAGGAGAAAATTCATCCATACATCTTGAGTGCCTGGTAGAATTAAGACACTAGAGAAGATATAAAATGCTTCTCACTCATAATATGTTCCAGTCATTGCTGCAGTTTTGCTTACAGATAAATTGAAGTTTTTCCTAAGTACTATTATTAGATTCAGCATATTTTTATTTACATTGTAAATAAAAATTTACAATGTAATAAAAATATATATTTGATTTATGATGTGTTTCTCAAGGTAGAATGAGACAAAGAATGTATCTTGATATCGCACAAGCAAATGTATGAAGCAGTGGTCTGTGTTGAGATTATACTCCAGTCTACATTTGGACTTCAATCCTAGCATTCTAAGCCACTACATAATTGAAATGAAAACTAGTACATGGAATTAGTATTTTGGGGGGTTCATTATTTTATTATTTCATATGTCAAATGTAAAACATAGGCAGACCGAAGTGCAAGATTCTAGAATGTGTAACAAGCAGTTTGAAAATTGCAGCCATATTAACCATATTTCTCTCTTCCTAATTGGCTGTTCAGAACTGATCTGACAAGCCAGGTGCACACACATATCTAACCCCAGCTACTCCAGATGCTGAAGCAAGAGGACTGTAAATTCAAGCCCAGCCTGGGCAAGTTAGTAAGACCTTCTACCGAAGTAAAAAGGCTAAAAATGTAGCTCAGTGGTAGAATGCCCTTGAGTTTGATGGTCAATGATGGAAAAGAAAGAAAGAGGTAGAGCAGAAGAAGGGAGGAAGGAAGGAAGAAAGGAAGGAAGGAAGGAAGGAAGGAAGGAAGGAAGGAAGGAAGGAAGGAAGGAAGGGGAAAGAAGAAAGAAGAAATAAGAAAGAAAGAAAGAAAGAAAGAAAGAAAGAAAGAAAGAAAGAAAGAAAGAAAGAAAGACATCGGAATATCAATTACTCTTTCTTCAGAATGCTAATTCTTTCTGATAATGAAGGACACTAACAATTCCTGAGCTCAGAAGTCTATCTCTGAGTATCTAAGAGTAAAACCCCAAATTTCCTAACTTACAGGATCGTTAAAACCTATGCAGCTCTTTGGAAATCAGTCCTTCCCTATTGCTTGTTTTAAGGAATAGGTTAATTATAATAAAGCTGAATAATATTATATAAAAATCTTCCTAGTAAAACTATGTATTTCACTTTCTTAAAGGAAGGGAGGATTATGAGTTCTCAATAATAATAATTAGACACAGATTAAATCATAAAAATGAATGCAATTCCCTTTGATCTATTGTTTTATTTTCACTTAAAGAAAGACTGACCAAATTCTGCTTTTCTTGCATGTGAACTCTGTGAGCCAGCTTTTCACTGCTATAACAACCACCTGAGAGAAATAAACTTACAAGGGAAGAAGTTCATTTGCGACTCACTTGCTCCAGTTGTTTGGGGCCTGTGAGAAACTGTAGATCCTGCTGGTACTGCATGGTGGAGAAGGTCTGTTTCTCTGGGGGCAGCCAGGAAGCAAACGAAGAGACAGGAATCAGCTGGACCCCAAGAGTCCCTTCAGGTCACACCTCCTGCTGACCTATCTTCTCCCCTGGGTCCCAGTTCTGAAGGCTCCACCACCACTTAATACAAGCAGAAAACAAAATTGACACTTACAATTATAGTCATGGCTCACTTAAAGGCAAGAACATGGCTGAGAGCGACATTGGTTATATCGTCATGGTGTGAACCCTGTGGAGATGCTTACACTAAGAGGCTGACAGGATATGTTCCCCATGTGTATGAGAGCACTGTGGAATGCATAGTTTGCTTTGACTGAAGCATTAGGTGGTACATATCTGTGTTCTATTTCCCTTGAGAACAAAAAAAAAATCTAAAAAGTATAATCTTCCTTATTTAGATGGTAATATTTTATTGATAGTAAATAAGCAGTTGTCATCCAAAAGATGGTGAAATATTTATAAATTTTGTCTTTAGTCTCTATAAACTGCTTGATTACTAATTGATCTTCAACAGTTTTTAAATTCTATCCCTCCCGAAGAAAAATACCTTCACAACAAAGTTACTTCCCTTGTCTATGGCCTACTTGTAATATGATTAAGTAGCTATCCAAACTTTGATTTCCTTCTGGACTTTTTGTAATCTTATTCTTAGCTACTGAGCTTTAAAAATCAATACTAAACCCTACTCCATGGTTCTGTATGAGCAGGCTGAATGCTGAGTATTTAGAGGCTAAAATATTTGGTAGGCCTGCTAATTCTCCTTTCAAATACATCGCCTGTCTTCCTCCACAAGCGATCATGTGTCAGCTTATTTAGTTTATGTGTGTCCCAACAGCTGACAAGCAATGATATGCTCAGTGGAACTTTAAACAGAACATGGATGCCTTTGAAAACACTGTGTATCGTTGACAGTGGTGGTGTTTACGATTCCTAAGTAGCAGTAGAATTGAAAGCAAACAAGTGAGACTCAGGACAACTGTCTGGCTTCCTAAAATCTTAAAAAAACAATAGAATTATTTGAATCGTATCAGTGTTGTATTTTTAAAAAGCTAAGGGAAATCAGTGCGAGTTCAATGGATGCAAAAATATTCACAACCTGACAGAAGGGGGACCAAAAGGCGTATTTAAATTTAATTGGCTCACTAAAAGTTACATGGCTTGCTCAGCATCCCCAGAGTACTTGCTCTTTACCTGCAAGCGGATGCTTCAGAGTAGAAGCAGTGCCTCCTGCGGGCTGTAGCAGTTCCTGTGGTGACCTAGGTTTTTAAAAGAGGTGCTGTGTTCTGCAATGTGGCCATAGGCTTGGCCACATGACTCGATGTGGTAAATAGTTACATTCTGCATAATGATATTTCAGCCAAAGGTGCTTCGATTAGGGATGGAGAACATACCATGGCGGCCCCATGTGATTATGTCACCTAGTGATATTGTAGCCATTTCGGTTTGTGTAAATGCTCCAGTGATGTCAGCATAAGGATGAAATATGCCTATCGACACAGTCTTTCTGCGTTCCCATCAGACAGTCCTGAGTGTGTGTAAGTAACAGTTAATATGGAGCTCCTCCTCAACTCTCTGCATGATTTTGGATGAATTGCATGTGATCCTTATGATGCAGATCCCAAGTGTTACCCAAAGGCTGGTAAGGTAAAGTCTAAACCAAGAATCAAATCATTACTGGATCTCACAGCATGATGATAGGAAATCAGCAATGGATACCATAATGTCTCTTTTTCTTCAAAGTAGCTGTTTATTTCATCATGTATAATGCAATCGATTCTTGTAAACTTTTAGGAGAAGGTCTAGGCATGTAAAAGCCCCTACATGTATACCTATCCTTTCTGCATTAGAGGGAAAAACAAAACAAAACAAATCAAAACAAATTACTAGAAAAGCAAGAAACAAAAAAGACAAATAAATAACAATAGCAAGGAGCCCCAAATGATGACTATATAGGCCTTCAAAACAAGGTGGTAGGAGCATAACTAGAGTTTTACATAATGATCTTCAAGAGTTCCTCAGATCACCAGTCACTAACATGCAGTACTGATCCAATCCAATGAATGTTAACTATTTTGTTCCAAGAACTAATAGAATTTGTAGCACAATCATCCTAGCTATCTTGTTTGTTTATACAATTTTAGATATTTTTCTTGAGATATATTTTTCCTGAGATATTATTGTTTTTCCATTTGAGCAAATTCTTACTCTTTCACAGTATTTATTGAGGATTTTGTATCCTATGTATTATGTATGGTATTTATACATGTGAGTTTGATTTATTTCACTGATGAGCATGGTCTCGAGTTGCATCCATTTACCTATAAAAAATTTCAATGTGATCATTCTTTATAGTTGTATAGTACTCTATTGTAAAAAGTACCACATTTTTTTATCCATTCATCAGTTGATGGGCATTTAGGTTGTTTCCAAGATCTGGCTATTACAAATTATGCTGCTATAAACATGGGTGCACATATACCACTGTGGTATGATGTTTTCAGTTCTTCTGGGAATATGCCTAGGAGTGGAATATCTGGGTCAAATGAGACTTCCAATCCCAGCTTTTTGAGGAATCTCCAGACTGACCTCCACAGTGGATGCACCAGTCTACGCTCTCACCAACAGCGCAGAAGAGTTCCTTTTACCCCACAGCCTCTCCAGCATTTGTTGTTGGTAGTTTTGTTGATCCTGGCCATTCTTTCTGGAGTGAGATGGAATCTCAGTGTGATTTTAATTTGCATTTCTCTAATGACCAACAATACTGAACAGTTTTTCATGTATTTATTTTCCATTTATATTTCTTCATATGAGAACTGTGTATTCATCTCAGATGCCCATATTTGGAACAAGAGGCTTTTACAGGCCATTCCCAGAAGCAAAGTAGAGAAACTGCCAGATTGGTCATGGATAGGCATTTGCCTTATTTAGGTATGCTGTGATGAGTTGGCTGCTTTTGATCAACTAAGTACTATAGGTGTGTGTGTGCGTGTGTGTGTGTGTATGTGTGTGTTCCTAAATTAAGTATTGATTTGATTATTCATTTTTAGGTTACAATTTGTTATACAGGAACTCAAAATACAGAGACAGCCTCAGGCTAATGCCTTCCCCCTTACTTAACTTGCAGAGAAGAGCTTTTACCCTGTTCATGCTTCTTAATCAATGACTCAAATTCTTAAAAGTTCATCCATAACCACTGATTTGTAATCCTGACTTTGTCATATCCTTGGGCTTATTTCTAGGCCCTTTGCTTTGCTTCAGTTCATTTAGTTGAAACTGTGTCTATACTATGTGGTTTTAATTACTAAGCTTTAAAATACATGTTGATCTAAGAAGGCTGCTCCCAGATGTTCTGCAAATTGTCTTAGCTATTCTTGGTCTTTGCTTATACTGCATGAATTCTAGCATGAGCTTCTATGCCAGAGTCCACAAACAGGAGAAAGAAAGCAGAGAGAAAGAAACAAACAAAGAAAGAAGAAATTTAGTTTGGTTGACATATTAGTAAATCACAGTAAATTGTTAGATTTCTATGACTATTATCCATAAATTTGATAATCATTTTCTATATATTTAAGCATAATTTCATGTTTTTAATAGTTTCATTTTTCATTATACCTTTACTGGATTTATTTGTACAACCTTATAATATTTCCTTTAAGTTTATTTTCTAATTAGTGGCTATTGGTATATAAGAATGTAACTGAGCTTTATATAAACCCCGCAAACTATCTAAATCTTCTTATTTTTATATAATTCTCTTTCATTTTCCATGTAGATAAACATATTGCCTGTGAATAAACACAATTTTAACTCTTCTTGTCTGATGCATATTATTTTAACCCTTTTTATTGTTTACTATAGTTTTCTGATAAATGTTCTCTATCAAGTTAAGGAAATTCCTTTACATTCTTAGTTTGCTCAGAGCTTTTGTTGTTTTTAAATCTGTGAATGTTGAACTTTATTCAGTCTATTGTGCATTTTCTGAGATGGCCATGTAAAGGAGAAGGCTGTGTTTCACACTAATTCTGCAACAAGTCACTATCCTCCTCCATCATCCTCATTACCAGCCAGGGACACGGAGTTGTTATAAGTTTCAGTAATGTCAACAACAAAATTAATTAATTTTATTGGTACATTTTAGATATACATAATGATCACATTCATCATAGAGAATTTGTACCTGTACATGATATATTTTGTAATGGTTGATTGTGTCAACTTGAGAAGCTTAGAAGCTTAATTAAACAAGCTCAGCAATTCTACAGCAATTGCTGAATTGCTCAGCAATTCTAGAGTGTAAAGGACCCACCCTAGAGCAGCTCATTGCCTAGATGGCATAAAGAGGAAATGAGAAAGAATGGATCTGTTCCTGTTCCTTGGAGGAGCTCAGTCTTCACCCTCAGCTTGGATGTCATCTACTAGCTTTTGGCACACTTTTCAGCTTCCACTGCAGACTCATCAGCCTCCTGATATGGAGTTCATGGGATTCTGCAGTGAGCTCCAGACCTGGGACTGAACCTTCCAGTCTCCTTGGTGCAGACACCCTCTTCGCTTTTCCACATCCAACTCTGTGGTTGATCATCGTAAGCCAATCTTGTACTTTCTTATCTGTTGGTATGTCCTGTGTTATATCTGTTTCTCTATTAAAACAGAGATTGATTACATTTATGTATATCTTGATTCTTCTGTTTTCCCTTCCCCCTCCTTTCCCATCAACCTGCCTTTCCCTCCTTATTTACAAAAGCTTTGTTTCCATTTTTTTTCTTTTCCCTTCCCAGTTCCCCTTCCCTTTTGTATGTTTTCTTCCTATTTCACAATATCTATTATACATTCTGTTCCTTACTTACACTTTTGTTTTCTCATACCAGAGAAACTATGTGTTAGATAAACATGTGTTTGATTTATTTCACTTAAGAGTATGGTCTCAAGGTGCATTCATTTTCCTAGATGTATCTCAAGTTTATTCTTCTGTATGACTGAGTAGTTCTCTACTATATATATATATATATATATGTATGTATATATATATATACATACATATATATGTATTTTGTAATGGTTGATTGTGTCAACTTATTTATTTATTTTGATGGGCATTTGGGCTATTTCAAGATTTAGCTATTACAAACTGTGCTGCTATAAACAAGGATATGCATATATTGAAGAGAAATGATTATTTTAATTCTTTTGGGAAGATATCAAGAAGGGGAATAGCTAGGTCAGATGGAATCTCTAACCCTGATTTTCTGAGGAATCTCCACACTTATTTCCACAATGGTTGCAGCAGTATACACTCCCACCAACAATGGAGAAGGGTTCCTTTTTTTCCCAAAGTCCCTCCAGCCTTTGTTATTAGTTGATTTCTTGTTAATAATCATTCTTTCTCAGGTGAGATGAAATC
The DNA here is from genome assembly GCA_004027455.1 of Hydrochoerus hydrochaeris. Taxonomy (NCBI): domain Eukaryota; kingdom Metazoa; phylum Chordata; class Mammalia; order Rodentia; family Hydrochaeridae; genus Hydrochoerus; species Hydrochoerus hydrochaeris. The sequence goes on from PVLA01000241.1 coordinate 515,511, forward strand.
TCAGTACTGTTTTAATTTGTAACTCTTGAATGACCAATGATATTGAACATTTCTAATATATTTATTTACTATTTCTAGTTTTTCATCTGAGAAGTGTCTCTTCATTTCAAATGCCCATTTTTGGACTGGGTCTTTAAGTTTGGGGAGCCTGAATTTTTAATTATTTACATATTCTAGGTATTATTCCTTTATATGAGCAAATTTTTGCCCACTTTTTCAGTTGTCTTTTCACTCTGCTGATCATTTCTTTTGCTATTTTAATAAGATGAGATCCCAGTTGTTGATTCATTGTAATATTTCCCGTGAAGTTGGGATTTCAACAAAGAAATATCAGAACTGAACTAAACCTGTGAACAAATGTACCTAGTAGATGTTTACCAAGTATTCCACTCTACATCAGAATACACATACTTCTCAGCTGCACATAGGACATTATCCAAAATAGACCACATGCTAACTCACAGAACATGCTTAAGTAAATGTAAAAAACCTGAAATTCTCCCATGCATATCATCAGATCATAATGCAGTAAAACTGAAAATTAATGGCAAAAGAAACCATGAAAACTACATAAACACACAAATTAAATAACACCCTCCTGAACAATTAATTGGTCACAGATGAAATTGAAGAAATTAGTTTCTAAAATTAAATGGTAATTGCAAAACTACATACCTGAATTTATGGAACACAATGAAAGCATCCCTACAAAGTAAATTTACAGTAGTGAATGCCCTCATCAAGAAAACAGAGCAATTGCAAAGAACCTAATGTTGAATCTCAAACTTCTAGAAGAACAAGTGAAGCCCATTGCCCATACAAGAGAGGAAATTACAAAGATCAGAGCATAAGGTAATGCAATTAATACTAAAAAAAGAGCAAAGAACCAATTAATTGAAGAGTAGATATTTTTTGAAGGAGTAAATAAAACTGACACTGTTTTACATCCCCATAAAATGACTTACTCATGGAAGGAGACTGAAGGAGGCTGTAGCTCTCTGGAAAACCAAGTGTAGGAAGCTGCATTAAATACTGTTCTTGATCTTGGAGAGTCTCAGCTCCCTCTCTGTTAAATGACCTGTCAGGAGCATCCGATGTGTTGTCCTAAAATATATGATCTCCCTTTGCAAAACAAGCAAAACAAAAACAAACAAACTCCTGGAGGATATTGTAAAATGTATTTTTTTCTTCAACATCTTTTCAGCAGAGGAATGTTGGAAATTTGTGGCCAGAGAGTCGTCAGTCAGAGGGCACCTGTAAGTGCTGGGTTCCTATCAGTATTCTCCAATCCTACAGAGATATGGAGCTGGCATTTCCATGATTAGCTTGACATGCAAGGGTCTGCAATAGGACTTGAATGTTAAATCATCCAGAGATCCCAGAATAAAGCCAAAGTGTTCATACCTTATTACTTTATTACTGGTCCCATTACTAAAGTCCAGTGGTAGTAAATATTTTAATTAGGATTTTACACTCATGTTTATAAAAATTTGTGTTTTATGTATATGTATATATATATATAGTGTATGTACTATATAACATGTGAGTATATTTTATAAATTTATATATTATCTCATTTATATTCTTGCCAGAGGCATATTTATTTTATTAAATTTACTGTATTTGTGGTTTTATGAATAATAGTTCCTATTTCTTGTTTTTTTTACTTAATCTTTGTAATTTTTGTTTATTTCCTTACCCCCATTTCAATTTTTTTCCTTCTAACTTCTTGAATTGAATAGTAAACTCTCCTTTCAGAAAATGTGCACTCAGACAATGTCTTTCCCTCAAAGGAAACTTTGTTGCATCTGGTAAGATTTTGTGCAAGTAGTACATTTTAATTTTCATACTTCATAATTTCACTGTGTTTTGAATCTATGAAATATTTATGCATCCTTCAAATATCCATACATTTGACTCCCCCCATTCTGTTTTGCTTTTGATGGCTATTTTTTTTTTGTATTTTGGTAATAAAATGTTTTCAGGATGCTGCTTCATTCCCACAATTTCTTCAACTCAGTCTTCTAGCGAAAGTGCCTGCTGTGACTCTGTACTTACTGTGTGAGCTGTGGCAGCTCTTGACTTCCCCGTGCTCTGCATCTCATGGACTCTGGTGCTCCTGCACCTGGGAAACCCTGCTTGCCAAGGTTATAAGCACCTTCCTATCCTGGGGCTAAGGGCAGGCTGGCTTCTCTCTGGCATCACATGGGAATTTGCTAACTCAGGTGAACTTGCTTGCCCTGTGTGCTCAAGACACATAGAAAGAAAGAGACAGAGACAGAGAGTGACAGAAAGGATATGCAGATCTGCCCCCCTCCTTCCATATTATGCAGATGTTATTTTTAATTTATCTCTTACCCAGAGGCCTGAACAGATGCAAGACTTCCTTCCTTCCCTGGTGTTGCCTCATGGGCCAGTGGGCAGAATGATTCTAAGAGTGAAGGCCACACCCAGCACTGTCCTCCTCCTGGGCCCTGGGATCGTCTTCTGGCCTCATGTGCATCTCAATGCAGGGACTTGGCATTCCCTGGGCCAGGGTCCGTGTGTCCCTTGGTGTCTGCTGAGAGGCCATGTGGGCATTTGTGGCAAGGGTGCTTAGCTTATCCGCCTCATTGCCACGTCTGAAAGATTCCTGAATTCCTCCCTTTTAGTTTCTTTCCCAGAGTTCTTTTTTCTCACTTTAAAATAAAACCAACTATTGAAAAGCCTGTGTGTCCTGGCCTAACCACTATCATCCTCATGTTTGCTCTTCCTTTCAAAGTTAAAAAGATAGGTGATCATCAGTACCTCCAGGGATTGATTTCAGAATCCTCCCAAGATACCAAAATCTGTAGATGTTCAAGTCCCATGTATAAAATGGTGCAGTGTTTACATAGAACCTTCCTACACCCTCCCACGCACTTCAGGTCATCTCTAAGTTATGTGCCCTAACATAAATGCTATGTGAATAGTGGTTAGATTGTACTGCTTAATCACAAAAAATGTCTGTGCATGTTTAGTGTAGATGCGTTTATTTTCTACCCAACGTTGTTTGAATGGTGGTGATGTAGAATCCAGAGATAAGGAAAACTGACAGCACACATACTGGGAGCCCTTTGCTATGGTTTCTTAGCATACCCACTGCTTCTTGGTGCTTCTCTCTGAAAGAAGAACCTCACACCACAACCGCCTGCCCAAAAAGAATCATTTAAATCCCATAACAGTTTCTCTGTTGTAATGACTCATTATCCTTCCAGGCTGAAATTCAAGCTCCTTAACTGGAGTGAAAGGCTCCTCTGCCATGGTCTGCCTTTATTATCTTTTGGACCACTGTCTCTTTCTTACTAACTCCAGGAGTTTCATAATCGTCCTGTTTTTAAAGCCCAGTATGACTTTGCATCTCTTAAGTTCTTTCACGTGGCATTTTCTCTGCTAGTATGATGTCTTCTTATCTACACGGGAAACTTCTAGCCATACTTCAAAACCAAACTATCTTGGTTACTTTTTCTCATTGCTGAGATACAGTACAGCACCAGACAACCACATTTAAAGGAGAAAAAGTATATTTCACCTCACAGTTTATAGAGGTTTCAGTCCACGTTCAGCTGGTTCCAAGGTAGGGTGGCATGGCAGAGGGGCATTGCAGAGGAGAAATAGTTCATGGCAGAGCAGAAAAGAGACAGAGGAGCAGCAAGCAGCTCCAAACAATGAGTCTTCCTTTACTTTTATCCCACCCAGGCTACAAACCTTTGGGATTTACCATCCATGCCCAAGGAAGGCTTTTGCTTCAGTAAATCCATTCAGCCACACCCAGAACTATGCTAGTTGTAAGCAGGAGACTAATTTAATACCACCCACCTGGTTTTGCTTTTGTTATTGTTTTGTTGTTGTTGTTAGTGGTGGTGATGTTTTGTTTGTTTGCTTGTTTGCTTTGGACATTTTGGATGCAGGATTTCACTGTATGGTTCAGGTTGGCCTTGAACTCACTTTGTAGCCCAGGTTGGTCTCAAACTTGCAGGGATTGTTCTGTGTCAGCCTCTTGAGCGCTAGGATTACAGGGTACCACCCACCTTTAATCCCAGCAACACACACCCTACAACCAGGCAGCTACAAAAAGCCCCACCTATGAGTACATGAGGCTTTGGGGCCATATTTTGATATAAATCATAATACTAATTCAGAAATTTTATCTTCAGTGGATCCTTCTTGCTTTTCCCAAATAAAATCAATCTCTCTTTTCCACAGTGCTATTCATTTAGATGTTCATCTGGGATGGAATTTAATATACCATGTTACAGATATTTTCTAGATATTTGCTTTCATTCATTCAGTATACTCTACATTCTTTTTGAGGTGGGATTTGTAATTTATTAACAGATCCCCAACAGGTAACACTTTTGCTTGGAACACAGAAGTCATTCAGTGTGATGCTACAACTGAGTGTTTTAGTTTTCAAATAAATAATTTTAAATATTGTAAAGTAAAAATCATTTGTAATTATTGTACATGTGAGTATAAAGTTAATAGATAAACTAAGAATTTTAGATTCTATATTTCCCAAAGAACATTGTTTCCACTCATTTTTTAATTTCTGGGCTTGCATGTCAACACTGACCAAGACCTCCTAAGAGATCACATCTTATTTTAGGAGTTTTAACATGTTCCTGAGTTATGTCCACAAAGTTATGAGTGAAATTTTCTAAGAAAATGTGGATTAATGCATTGCTTTAAGTGTATAGATGCAGGTTAATTCAAAGGATTAAATATTCCATAAGGATTTAAATAACGACAAAAATCTTCCAAGAAAAAATTTATTGTTTTCCTCCCAGTATTTTCTTGGAAGTATTTTCATGATATTTAAATCCTTATGGAATTTTTAATCCTTTGAATTAATTTCTATCTCTACACTTAAAACAATGCATTAATTCATATTTTCTTAGAAATAAAAACATTTTCATGTTATTTTTGAACCAAAATAATATAATAGATTGATTAAAGGAAAGCTGAGGGAAAAATAACGTCCAGGTGCTGAATGGTGGAGCGCTCATGATGAGATTCCTGTCTTCAGGAAAAAAGCCCAGAGGCGTTCATTCTACTCTAGAAGGATACAGTGATGCCCACTATTTGTGAACAATGTGCTGCCACCTTGATCTTGGATTCACAACTGCTAGCACTGTGAGAAAAATACACGTCTGTTGCCTTTGACATGAGCACTCCGTGACATTTTGCTAAAACAGTTTAACAAAACAAAGACAAATGGCAATATAAATGCTCAAAATTGAAAAGAACTTGCACCCCAATATTGTAACTCCAGGAAGTCATGATTTATATTTAGAAAATATCATAATCAGTTTCATTAAATTCATGTGTATGATGTCAATTTTCTTGACTTTTAGTGTTTTTATTTAACTTACAGCTTCCTTTTTGGTTTAGAGTAATATCAGAACTAGAAGGATGAACGTTTTATATTTTACGTTTCATGATGCATATTATGCAACATTATAATAAAAGCAATTGAAATTAACACATATGAGTTTATAAGGATTTTGTTTTTGTTTGGGTTCAACTTTTAAAGAGATGCGTTTATAACCTGGGCTCCAGTAACATTGTCCTATGTCATTCTATGTGGCGGCCTCAATTTTTTTTACCCCAAAAGTAAATAAGGTCACTGCCATTTCTGTTTGTACCACAGCCCTTCCACAAGATGAATATGGGAAGGGAGTTGCCCCAGAGTTAACCCTGGTACCACGTCAGATACACTACTGATGAGCTGCATTCCCAGCCTCAGCTTCCCCAACATACAAGAGAAACCACCATCTCCTTCCACTCCACTGTGTCCAAATAAATGAAATCTGTTTTAAAAAATTGTAAACTATAAAGCACCATGGAAATATTTCAGGTACCACTATTACCAATCAATCTATTATAAAACTTTCATATAGCAAACTATAAGGTTGTTAAGTTTTTGCTTGGCTCGGTGACACTTACATATTGAGGTCCAACCCCATGATTTATTCATTGACAAGCCTAAGTGAAATGATTTTACTGATCCCAATACAATTTTAGACACAGCTATACATAGTGTGTGTATCCTACAATAATGTGATAGTACTTGGTTATAAAGTAGATATTCAAATGATATAGAATATTCATATTTTATGGCTAAGATCAATACAGAAATAAAATTTAAGATGTATCACAGCAAAGTTCAAGGCCCCCTATAATCATGTGAGGACTCCCAGAGATTCACAGACAATAGCTGAGAAAAGGTAATTCTGTGAGTAAAGGACTTTAACTGGAACTAGACTCACTCTCAAAATAATCATAAAATGAGTATAAACCAGGGTCACCTTGATCAGTAAGTAGTGAGAACACGGTGGCTGAGAAAGGAAGACCAGCTCTGTGTTCCCCTGCTTTTGCCTGGATCTTTTTTTAGCTGGATGCAATGGGTGAGTTCTGTGACAAGCAAAGAATCTACTGTTCTGAGACAGCAGAAACCAGTCTTCCAGCAGAAGAATCAGCTGGACCTAGAGAGAGAGAGCAAACAATGAGATAGGAATCCTGGGCTAGAAGAGGAGTCCATGGCAGAGGACCGGGATGAATATGCACAGGCCAGCATCCTCCAAGACCGGAAAAGAGGCCTCTAGGAAGGTGGAGAGCAGAACAGGAGGTCCAGGGGTCTTGTATACCAAAGGGCAAATTCAAGAAGCTTGGATGAATTCCAGGGTTGGCTCATGTACCAGAGATTCAGCTCCAAGGATTCTGGGCATCATAACTTAGGAATGAGATCTAAAATCAAATAAGTGTATCCCAGTGCTTCAGAGTAGCTAATAACATTGATGTCATTTTATGGGTATGATTTTTTTTTTAATTTTGGGTAAACATTTGTTTAATTAGCTATTTTTAAGTCTCCTGTTTTAAGTGGAATGGATATCATGGTCTTTAATTTATGTAATGGGTTTTTAAGCCAGTCAGAGTGAGAGCCATCTCTGTCTGAATTCTACCATCACACTGTGGGACAGGCCTGATAGGAGTGATAGTTTTTTCAATCTCTAATGTTATATTCATTTTATCTTCTTTTAAATTAGTAAAGACTCTAAGCTTAAGTGTAACCATGGAAAGAGGGATAAAAGCCTACCCAGATCCCAGTGGCCTCCTCCTTGTCAAAACAGGCTAGTTCCCTTAACTATGTCTTTTTTCAGCAGGTAAATGCTCCTCTTCATAAAAATTTTTTTACCAGCAAACAATGTACTGTGAAATAAAATCATCTCTTTTGCAACTAAGCTTTCATTCCTCTTTCTTTGCATGTTAAAATTGGGCCCAAGATCTCATGCCAGGTTTCCAAGGATGACTGCAGAATCCCAAAGGATTTGACATCCACAAAATGCTTAGCCCTTCTCTTTTTTAACAGAAAAGAGGAAGTAATTTGAATTTCATCATTTTCTTTCTCCAACTTGAAGTTTATAGGTTAAAGCATTTTCCTTTAGTAAACACCGAGAGAGTCCTCCTAGTTCAGCCTGGTCAGATAGCAGATAAGAACAATGGAGTCTCTTCAGGAGGGAATGGAGTCCCTCAATGGAGCGCAGATCTGATCTTTCTGGTTTTTAAGGGTTAGAGATGAAGCAGAAAAAATTCCAACATTGTTATTAAAAAATGGGCTGAAAATAATTGTACTTTTTTAAAAAATCAATGTGACTCCCTATGAAAATATTCTCAACTCCATATGTAATAAGAAAATATAAATCAAAAATTCATGGAGATATTAACTATATAATTAGCACATTTATTTATAATATTATGTTAGCAAGGGGCTGACATGCCTTATGTCCTCGGAGAGAATCAGCCCACTTGGAAAACAGTAACTATGCTTCATATTTCTGTATATTTCAGTAGCATTGTAGTAACCATCTTATTAGCAAATATCTGAAGTAATGATTAGAAACAAATGCTGTGGATGCTATTATTTGTTATTCTCAAATTTACTTTGTCTTTGAAGACTAGAAAAAGGCAGTAAATTGAAAAGTACTAGTGGGGAAAAACACAGTTATCTTCTCTGCCCTCAGGTAATTCCATTGTTCTGGAATGGTGTGGACAGTCATTCTCTTGTCTGAGCACAACACTAAAAAGAGTAAACAACCACAGCGAGTCTCAAGGCTGCTGCAGTCTTCAGTCTTTCTAGCAGTAAGGGAAATCTCTGGTCCATTCTGAGAAAGCGCCTTAGAATTACAGGACATGGAAGTACTTCGTGGTATGTCGCCTTCTCCTTTCAGGGTAATGTGATGAGTTCAGTGCTCACCCAGTCAAACAAGGGTTGGAAACAAACCAAGTTGGTGTAGCTATGGAGCACACCTAGGTGATGGGAAACGTGAAGGCAAAATCAACCGGGGAGGGCTGGAGCCTCAGATAAAACGAGACACTCTCAATTATTTAGTTTCACAGGTAAAAGGAAAATATTTCCAAGATATTTACTTTTAAATGTCTTCTTGCAGCTTTTTTTCATAAGTTTTTTCTTGTTGAAGGATATGATGAAAAAGCTGAATTTTAAATACTATGACATCTTATGCAGCCATTATTTAAAATACTTCTAAAATGCCAAAAAGAACATAATGCTAATTAAAAGGGACAAGTTTGCAGAGATCTGACAAAGTTGGAAGAAAAGGAAAATCCCTAATTGGATGGGAGGTTAAAGCTGGGGGCCAGAGCCTCCCCTGAGCTAGGGAGCCCCTTTCCAGGTAGGCTGAAGGTAGATCTCCTCTTCCCAGTGAAAGAAGTGTCACGCCTGCACCTCTACATCTACAAGAGAAAACGATGTTGAGATTTTCTTTGAATTGTCAAGTGAAAAAAAAAACTATAAAAGGACAGGTGAACATTCTCTGTGAAGGGCAAACTTCATTTCTTTTGCTGGTGCAAACATTAAATATGCTACTTGTTGAATATTGGCCATAACATCAAAACGCACAAACACGGAAGTCTATGAGTTATAGTCCCTTATTGTAGCTGCTTAAACAGATTTTTTGAGTGGGAGATTAAAGTTCTCCTCCTCCTGTATATTATGTGTTGCTTTAGCAATGAGCTGGGTGTCCCAAAATAACACAGGTACTTTGGTTCCTTCTGGTATTTGTTAGTTGTGATGTGTGTATAACTGGCGATGTGAGTTGAGAACAGGGAATCGGCAGACTACATGACTGGAACGAAGTCAAGGCCTTCTCCCGAGCTTCTAGACTTTGCCAAAGGGAACTGTGAGCCCGGCAGTGCTCCCACGTGGGCCCAAGAGGAATTCCTGATGTTCAAACCTTGGTTCCTTAAGGAAGGAGCCTATTGAATAACATGAGTTTCCCTTTGGGACACAAATATAATGTCATAGTTTTTATTTGATTTTGAAAGAGGATATTACCCAACAACTCAAAGACAAAGCACAGTACCAGGAGTTGATAGAAAAGAAGTAATTTGGAGTTGACGGGGAAAGTGGCTGGAAAGTTGAAATAGTCCTTTCCCAGTTCATCCCAGGTGCTAAGGGAGCTCAGAGGTAGAGGAGGGTGCTAACGGAGTGGCCTGCTGTGTGCAGGTTTGAGGGTCTGAACTCAAAGAAAATAACCCTAGTGATCAGGAGATACAGCTTTCCATCTATCCTAGCCTGTGCATTTCAGCAAAACTAACCCCAACTTATTACCATTCGAAACTCTCGAATGAGTGTGCTGACCATATCTGAGGGCGAAGCAAAATAGATGATGAAAGGCAGACCGAGGGTCAGGTATGCTGCATGTTAGGGCTTAGAACTAAAATGTCCCTTTAAATTCATGTGTGTGGAGTGACTGGATCATGTGGGTGCTACACTCATTCGTGGGTTCCTCCACTGGTAAGTTCAGCATCTAAATGTGCTGTGATGAGCCGGAGTCTGGTTGGAGGTGAATCCCTGGGGCTGTGACCTGGAAGGGTGCATTCTTGTCTCTAGCTCTTATCTTCTCTATCTGCTTCCTGGTTGCCATGAGTTCAGCACTTTTTCTTCCACCACACCCTTCACCATGCCATTCTCCCCTTAGAACTAGTTGGAGGCAAAACTAACCTATCCTCCTTTGATTTTCAGATGTTGAGTATTGTGTCTCAGTGTCAGGAAAGGAACTAAAATTACACATCACCCAAAGGAAACGCCACCTATGAGGAAGGTAAGGGAAAGTCCACCAGGGGAACCTGGCAGTTTTGAAAGCTGTAGCATAGTGAATGCAGTGGTAATCCAGAGTGCACAGGACTTAGTGTGATGCCAAAGCAGGTGAAGGAGACAGGCCTTGCCACATGACGAGGGCAGTGATGCACGTGGTTGCTGTGGAAGGCACATGAGGGACATCTACCTAGCCTCAGGGGGAAGGGCAATTAGTGATGGCTTTCTAAAGAATCTGCTGAGCTAAAAAGAGACAGTAGGAAGAATAAGGGCCCAGAGATGAGCAAAATGGAAATCAGATGAACACTGAGTGAGAGATACAACTTGCAGGAGTCGGGGTACCAGTGCATCATCTAGGAGTGGAATGGATGGGGGGTCTTGGTCTCCTCTCTGCTGCTATCCCAAAATAGCTGGGACCAGGTAATTTACAAAGCTAAGTTTAGCTGGTTCAGAGTTCTGGAATATTGTGCCAGTGACTCTTCGGTGTCTTCTAAGGCCCTTCCTGCTGCATCATAATCTGGCAGAGGGCATCCCACAGCAAGACACAGCCAACACAGCAGCTTGAGTGTCTCTTTTTATTAAAAAAAAAAAAAGTGGGCGCCATCATGCTCCCTACAAAAGATTCCACCTCCAACTATCACTATCATATGAATTTTAGAATTAACTTTCCAACACATCCATCACAAGGGGGGCACATTCAAACCACAGGGGACAGGCCTTAGGGGTGAGTGGATGGGGAAGGCGAGAGCCTTAAAGTTATGTGAAGTTTGGTCTTATTCTCTACCTGATGTGTCACCACAGGAGTATTGATGTCATTTAGAATGGAAGCTTGCAGTGTTGTGAAGGATGGTAGGAAAGGGAGTGAATGGACAGCAGGAAGCTTGTTAACTCCTAGGGCAGTTTGGGCAAGTGAAAAGGGAGGTCTGCACCATGACAGCGTCGTGGGGAGCGGTGTGCAGGAGGCAGCGTATAGGCAGAGCTGCTGCAGATTGTGTGTAGCAAGAGGTGAGCAAGGCTATACATCTGACAGGGCTGCAGTAGAAAGAAGAGAGACAGAGACAGAGACTATCAATACCCACACAAGCCTGGTTCCCAGCTGGGGGACCACACAGAGCAGAGTGGATGAGGAATTACTCAAATTTCCATGCTTCTAAAACATCTTGCTACCCTTTCTGGGAGAAAGAGAAAAACCAGAAACTGACCTCAATATTTTCTTAGTCAATCTGACCACTTCCTTTAATAAAATTGATAAATATTCCTGAAGTTCTAGTTAATACAACTCAGATTGGTGAATGTGACCCCTGAGCCTTCCCTTCCCCATCACTTGCCAAGTACTCAGCACCAAGGGAGAACTTAGTTACCACAAAACTATTATTCCGGTTCTTCTGCACATTCTAGATCCAATGGACTTCCTGCTCTACACAGAGGGTGAAAACATTTTTATCTGTAAAGACAAAACATGCCTTTTCATTGAAGAAATGAGCTTCAGCAACAAGAAATTTCATGCCTTACTAAAAGAAATATTTGATAATACCTGGAGGCATATTATGTTTGTTCTAACATAAGATTCATCAATCTCATTCTCATTGTTCTGGATTCCAGATAATTCACTGTCTTGTCAGTTCATTAAAACCCTACTGCCCAATGAAACCAGAATTTAGACAGTGGATTGTGATTGACTCTTGCCCCTGAAGTTCATTTCATTGCACCCAAGAATTCTGAACCTTAATGGCAGATCCAACATTTCCAAATTCATCCTGAGAAACAATGTAGTGACTTCTTAACTACTTTGTTAATCATCAACTGACAAAATTTATATTACTCATTTGACCAGCAGAACTCTTAATTAAACTAAAAATATTGACTTTTTATATACTTAATGGTATTTTAAATGCAGCTGATCTTTGGACAAAGTCCAGCACCAGTTCATGATAAAAGCATTAGAGAAAATTGGAATAGATAGTCTTTATCTTAATCTGATAAAGGCCATGTATGACAAACCAACAGCAAACATCATACTAAATGGGTAAAAACTGAAAATTTGCTCTCTAAAATCAGGAGCAAGACAAGGATGTCTATTGTCACCACTCTATTCAACATAGTCCTGGAAACTTTAGTCAGAGCCATTAGACAAGAGAAAAAAATAAAAGAAATAAACATAGGAAAAGAAGTTAAATCATCGTTATTTGCAGACAACATGTTATTCTACATAGAAGACCCCAAACATTTCATTTAAAAAACTGCTAGGTTTAATAAGGAAATTCAGTAGTGTAGCTGGATGCAAAGTCAACACTCAAAAATCAATAACAATTCTGTAGAAAAATAATAAACTCATTGAGAAAGAAATCCAAAAAACTGAAACACCTAAGATTTACTTTAACAAAGGATTTGAAAGACCTCTACACTGAAAACTACAGTACCATGAAAAAAGGAGATTGAAGAGGATATTAGAAAATGGAGGGAGTTCATCTGTTGTTCTTGAGTAGGAGGAACCAAGATAGTGAAAACGACCATACTTCCAAAACTATTATACAGATGTAATGCAATTCTGACCAAAATTCCAACAGCATATCTCACAGAATTTGAGAAAACAATCTTAAAATTCATCTGGAACCAGAAGAGGCCTAGAATAGCAAAGATAATTCTGAGCAACAAAGGCAAAATGGGGGCATCACAATTCCTGACTTGCAATTATACTATAAAGCTACTGTGATAAAAATAGTGTGGTACTGGCAAAAAAAAAAAAGATCTGAAGATCAATGGAACAAATTAGAGGGTGCAGAAACAACTCCAGACATACTATGCAGCCTTATCTTTGACCAGCTCTACACATGACGAAGATTAAAACTGGACCCATATCTTTCATCTTGCACTAAACTAAATTTGAAATGAGTGAAAAATGTTAATATTAAAACAGAAACATTAAATCTGCTGGAAGACAGAAAGGTAAAACCCTTGAAGACACTGTTGTAGGCAAAGACTTTGTGAATCAAACTCCAGTTTCACAGGAACTATAACAAAGAATCAACAATTGAGATCTCATCTTATTAAAAAGCTTTTGCACAGCAAGAGAAACCATCAATAGAGTGAAGAGACAACCACAGTGTGGGAAAAATGTTTGCTAGATGTTCCTCAGACAGAGAATTGGGAACATATATAGAGCTCAAAAAAGTCAGACCTCCCAGATATAAAGATCCAATCCATATTGATGACCATATTTCTAGGTTCTTGTTGGATTGTTGAACAGATCTGTTTGCACTCTCACTGCTTGAGTGTCCCCTTTGTGTGGTTTAATTCTGTAACTTGAATAACTATTGTAATTTGAAAAACAATATGTAATTTTTTTAAAAAAAAGATCCAACCCATAAATGGGTATCTGAGGTGAATATACACTTCTTGGATGAAGAAAGACAAACAGCAAATAAATATGTGAAAAAATTTCAATACCACTGGTCATTTGTGAGATACAATTAAAACAGCAATGAGATTTCACCTCACCCCAGAAAGAATAGCTATTATCAAGAAATCAACCAACACCAACTGCTAGAGGGGCTGTGGAAAAAAATGAACACTTCTCTACTGTTGGTGGGAGTGTAGACTGGTGCAACTAATCTGGAAATCAGTGTGGAGATTCCTTTAAAAATTAAGATTGCTGGTCCCATTTGACCCAGCTATTCCCATTCTGAATATCTTCCCAGATCGTCTCCAGCTCTCGCTGCCTTGACTGCTGCGAGGAGTTAATACTTGAGTTCCTGGATGTTTTAAACATTTCAGGGTATTTTTTTCTTGTTGCAAAATTATTTTAAAATTTTCCCTTTTAGAACTACTTGTGAAAGGGATAATTAGGACTAAAATTTATTTCCAAAAATGGTTAATATGTAAAAGATTGTCATTTTGCTTAGAAACTTACTGCTATGAATTCACTTAGGAAATGTCACTATTGATTTTATTATTTTCTTTCTCTTTCTTCTTTCTTTCTTTCTTTCTTTCTTTCTTTCTTCTTTCTTCAATATTGGTATTTGAAACCACGGACTTCTCTCTGATCTACATACTTGACCCTTAATTTAGTAGCACAGACTGGACTCACACTTGCAGTCCTCTTGCCTGCATATCCCAGATTGCTGGGATTACAGACATGCGCCTCCACACCACTCTGATTTTATTAAATTTAATAGAATTACTTTAATAGCAAAAAATAGTTGTCTTAAAGTGAATGTTTTAAAATTCCACAGGAAAACGCAACCCAGTCAAACCCTAAAGCAATTTCCCCTTTCACAAAGTGTGTGGATACTGACTGACCCCAGTTCCTTCTCATGACTTTTCTTCCCAGACACAATTCAAGAGGTAAACGAATCCTCTTCTGATTATAAGATCCAATGTAATAGCTGTTGGTTTGATGACTCAAGTTTCAGCTAACTGCTAAGTAAGAGAGTTGCAAAGAAAATGAATTTTGACTGCATAGTCCTGACAGCTCTGAATGGGTTCAATTTCCCAAACACGGGGAGATTGATTATTCTAAGAGGAGTGAACGGGAGGCCGCAAGTGGGTCCAGGTTGGGGGAGCTGCAGTTGTCTCCTCAATAAAATAATCTTAAGCCAATAAGAAAGAGAAAGAGAGACACAGAAATAAAGGGAGGAGTAAAAGGAGGGGGGGGACATGGGAGGGAGGGAAAGAAGGGAGTGGAGAGGAAGTTTCTCACCTTGAAGCAGTGTTATTATACTTGCCCATAGGATGTTTATGAACACTAAGTATGAAATAAATGTAACAAAGTTTGCCTCACTTTTTAATTCATCTCAACCTGTTTCCTTGGTGGAGCTTTAAATTATATCACTCCAATCTACCCATTTGTAACTTGTGTCCCTGAAGATGACGTGTGTGCCAGGAGAGGAGGGAACACATTGGTCCCATCAAACTAACTGCTCAGGAGCAACACAGGACCAGGAAGGATATGATCCACTGAGTGATTCCCACTTTACACGCACTGCTACACATTAGTTCTCTGCTTTAGTTAAGCCTCTCCTGAGCGCTGTGAGGTAGGATTATCATCTCTGTCTTACAGAGGAGGAAGCTAAGAGGAGTGCATCCCTCACACAGCCAGTAAAAGGTAGAGTTGAGCTTAAGTCCCTCTGTCAGACTACATAGCCCATGCTGCCAACTATCCATCCACCTGTCCATCCATCCATTCATCCATCCATCCATCCATCCATCCATCCATCCATCCATCCATCCATCCACATGAGGATGCTGATGAGTCTCCAGGCCATCGCAGAGAAGAAAGTATTTCCGGGATGCTGGGGAGCACTTTGCCAGGAGTTCTACAAGGTGCCATTGAAATTGCATAGCTCTCAAGGGGAGGAGAAGGGAGGATTCTGGGAAATGTTTCCCAAGGGAAACAGGAGGCAAGATGGCCTTGTGTGGGTACTGTAAACCCTGCCTGCAAAGATTACGTGTAGAGCCATGAGAAAAAATATTGTTCCAGGTGTTCCTCTTCATTTTACTTGAGAGATTCATGCTCTTCTATCTGAATTTTTCATGGTATAGGTTGTCAGGGCTTAGTTTTGGGGCATCTCCTGCTCTAATGGTTTGGATAGAGTCCCACGTGTCTGGAGGATGGCTGGATCGTGAGCATGCTATCATTTTTGGTGGACTTATCCAGTGAAGAGTTCAGTGACTGAGTGTGCTTTGAGAAGGGGCCTGGTCAGAAGAGGTAGGTCACCAAGGGTGTGCGCTGGATGGGTACATCCCCACTCCAGCTCCTTCCTTCGCACTCAGCTTTCAGACCACAGTGACATGAGCAGCTTTCCTTGCAGTGGGCTTTTCCACCAAGCCCTTCCTGCCTTGGAGCCAGCTGACTTTGGAAGAAATCCCCTAAAAACTGGGAGTTACAATAAATCTCTCCTCCAGTAAATTGTGAGTGTCAGATATTGTGTCCCAATGACAAGAAAGTGAGTAAGAAAGGGAGGTGCGTGCCCATGGGAAACTGGGGGTGGGATTGTTTGCTAAACATTGTCTGCAAATATTAAATGTAGAAACATGGGGCAGGGGGAAGATCTTCTAGTTGTTCCTCCTCATTCTCTTGGATAAATCCTTGTTGCTTTACCCAGCCCTTTGATGGTATAGATTTTCAGGGTTTAGTCCCTTGGGCAATTTCTGTTCTCCACTCCACTCACTTGTGTATTGTGATTGTGATAGTTCATTGATTGTGTCAAATTGGCTCAACAAAGTTCTGGGTGGAGGAGACCCCACCTAGGAAGGATTGTTTCCAGAATAGTATCAGAGGGAAACAAGGAAACCTCGCTTCTGTTCTCTGGAGGAGCTCCAGGTTTTCTCTCCACCTTGGAAATCATCTCCTGGCTTCCAGCAGACTCTTCAGCCTGCTGGCACAGACCTTTTGGCCTCTGGATATGGACTCACATGGGACACTACGGTGAGCTCCAGGATTTGGCTGGATCCTTCTTCATGACACAAACAGACTTTCTGCTCTCTTCCACATCTATCTCTGTGGGCAGCCATTGTAAGCCAATCTTGTAAATTCTTTGATATCTGTGTGCTTGTATTAAATCTGTTTCTCTAGTAAGCACTGATACAGTGATCCTACTGAATCTCCTGCCTTCTATAATATCTATATGATAACAACTTTCAAATTTGCCTCTTAAGCCTGGATTTCTCTCCTGAATTACTGATTTTTCTATTATCCACTCAATATTTCCACTTATATGCCTAGATCAAAATTATCTCAACCTTCACATTTCAGGTTGAAGGCAATCCTGTATGTCTAGTGTACAAATAAATCTTGTCACCATTACTGGTCTCTATCTTGTTACTCCCACAAATAATTAATAATAAATTTTATCGACTCTACCTTCAAAATATACTGTGAATTTAATCACTTCCCACCAATTTCCTGCTACTCCTTGGTCTAATTCAGAAGTGTTTTTTGCTTAGAAAAACTACCAATGTAGTTTTTAATGTAAATAAGAATTTCCAGAGCAACCCACTTGGGACCCCCTTCTGTCTCTCTTCAGATAGAAGCTTTCTCTCAATAAATATATTCTACTCTTCACCTCTGTTGTTCCTAAAATTCATTCTTCGATTTTAGAGAACATGAACTTGCGGACATAGTAGGTCAGGCATTTCATTCACCTGTATCATTTGGAGATCACCCACCGAGATCACTGGATACAGACTTAAAGCCGTGTGCATATTCAAGATGAAAACACCTGGTGTCTATTGAGGGCATCTAGACAGGATCTCTGAGGAAGTACCTCTGACTGCCATTCAAATACTGCGACCCTGTTCAGCCTGAAGCAGCACCACGTAGAAATATTATAGGCAGTCAGACAGGGCTAGGCCCTCGAGGAAGCTGGCACAGAGGACCAGATGTCTGATGACCTTGGAGGAGACACACACACCTCTTGCTGCGGGCCAGATCTCAAGACAAAAGATCAAACAGATGCATCTACATCCTGGAGACTGATATTCTAGTTAGTTCCCTCTTACCCTGGAGCCACTGTCTCATCCCTCTAGGCTAAAGGTTACAATCCCAAGAATGCCAGCTTTCATACATGACTTGCTTTCCCATTTGTCCCTAATGTAATCAATTTTACTCGAACTATTGATCTTATTAGCTAACTATAGTTATGTCCCACCTTATACCCATCTGCCTTGTGAGTTCCCAGTCCTTCCCCACCTTAAACCCATGGTCTACTCTATAAAAATCCCTGGAAAAGACAAGTCCTGGGCAATCTGCTTGGGACCCCCTTCTGTCTCTCTTCAGATGGAAGCTTTCTCTCAATAAATATGTTCTACTCTTCAAAAAAAAAAGAATTTCCCATTTATCACGTTTATTGTTTATTGACAATTCTTTCTTTTTAGACTTCAAAATGAAGGAGATCATGGAACTTACTCCGTTGTATTCATGCAAGTGTCTTAATTCCTAGAACAGTAACTGCAGATACTTAATAAATATGCATTTGGTGGTCGATTAAATTTTAAAAGTATGAAGTCATCGCTAAGTCCCAAGTCTGCTGAATTTACCATATGAACAGTTTTAGGAAAAGAAGATAAAATGGATTCCAAAATTTTATGCTAAACAAGAAGGAAGCCATGAAGACAGACGGAATGAGAAAGCTGAGAGTGGAAAGAATAAATGAAAATCAGAGGCAGAAGGCAAAAGGAAAATTTAGAATCTGGGAGGAAAGATAGGCGAGTATGAATAAGAAGCTGGGAAAATATAAAAAGAAATCTTAAACATAAAATAGGAAATAAAACCAGAAAATTAATGCCATTGACTTCATATTAAAAGTAGAGTTAAATAAAACCATCCCAAGATATTCAGTGCTCAGCTGTTCAGTTCTCACTTTGGTGTTCAAATTCCTTTTTATTATGAAAGAAACAATCTTTCTTTTTCACTACTCATAATCGTAAGAAAATTGTTCTTGAACCTATTCAATAAGAAGTTGTACTCAGTATTGAAACATGAGTAATCTTATATTATCATTTAAAAACTGTTTGAGACCAAATATCACAATTATGTTTGCTTACATATTTAGCATTTCTCACACTTGGCATTTCTCTACGTATATCTATTTCTATGTGTGAAAAATTTCCTTTAATCTTTCTTGTACTGGAAGTCTGCTGGTAGTGAATTATTTCAGCTTTTGTACATATGGAAAAGAACTTCATTTTCATCTTTAACATGACTTTTTTCAAATAGAATTCTAGTTTGACTCCTCTTTGCTTTCCTTTTTCTTCCTTCCTTCTTTCCTTCCTTTCTGCCTTCAGTTCATTCTCTTTCCTTTCTTTTTCTTTGCTTTTTCTTATCTTTTCAACTAACTTTTGTTTGTATTGCTTCATATCAGAAGTCTGATGTCATTCTACCTTTCTGCTCCTGTATGACAGGTCCTGTTTTGCTTAATGCTGCTTTTAAAATTGTTTTTAAATGTATGGCTAGTTTAAGACCTTTTGTTAGTAAAAATTCCATAATTCTGGTTTTTTCTAAATTGCTCTTTTCTCTATTATGGTTGTGTAGATTCCATGAATTATAATGCCGTAAGTATTGTTGAAGAATACTGTTCCCATTCACATTTTTCTTTTCTCCCCAATACTGTGAATGAACCCAGAACCTTCTCACTCAGCTATAGCCTCAGCACTATTTTTGTTTTCTATTTTTGAGGCGTCTCACCAAGCCACTAATATGCTCAGGGTACTAGGCTTGAGCTTAGGATTCACCTGTGTCATCCTCCAAGAGTTCTGAAGTTACAAGTGTGTACCTTCACACCCACAAATTCCCAAATTTGGTAAATGAGAAAGCTCAGAATAAATGTTGATGAATGTTAATGCAATTAATGAACATAAAGGAGAGATTAGAAGGAATAAAGCTATAATGATTAGATAGATAAAGTTTATATAGAGTTGCAGGTATATATTAGGTTCAAGACGTTGACAGACTATTAATACATACATCTTTCTGATAGATTGTAAAGAGTTTAGAAAAAATGAGCTCTGAGTCAGATAAATAGATTTCCTTTAATTTCATCAAAGATGAACATAGAAATCCAGGGCATATTACAGAGCATTGACCAAGACGGATATCTAGAGCTAAGGAACATAAAGTCTGAGGAAAGGTCAGAAATACAGAAGACAGACAATATAAAAATCATCTGAATAAGTACAAGGTACATTAAATATTTCATGAAAGGGTGGCTGTCTCTTTGTATTTGGAATAGTTCAGAAAGGAATGAGAAGACATTGAAAAGCATAATGAAAATAGGCAAGCAATGATCGTTAATGACTTTCAAAATAATAGTTTTTATTAGAATGTGTTTTGACTTGTGTCTAGATGTCCCCGCAAAGCCTCATGTGATCATACATGGTTTTTTTCAGAGGTGGATGAATCTTTTGAGCTGTGGTGTGATGCTGGGGTTTGGTGTGTGATGCTGGGACTAGAGGTGTGTGATCACTAAATGAGACCACTGGTTGGTTTGGCATAGTTCTGGGTGTGGATGATGGAAAAGCCCACCCTGAGTGTGATGCCTACTGCCCTAAGTGTAGCCTGAATAAAATATGAGGGACAGGAAGGGGCCTGCTGCTGTCACTTGTTACTTCTCCACTACTTTGCTGCTCTGCTGCCTTCTGCCCACCAAGAGCTATTTCTCCTCTGCCATACCACTCCACCTTGGAGCCAGACAACTACGAACTTCTACAGACTGTGAGTCAAATAAACCTTTCTTCCCATAACTGTGGGTGTTGGGTGTTTTGTCTCAAAGAAGAGAAAAAAGTAACAAAGACAGGATGGGAGATGGGAGCTGAAATCTGTATAAAAGAGATCAGTAGAAAGTGGGAGGGAACATGATTTTATTTAGCAAATATATGTATCATATATGCACACATATATTATACCATGCACTGTTCTAAGTGGTTTATAAGAATTCATTCATAGGGCCGGGGATTGGCTCCACAGTATAAGTGCAAGGTCTTGTGTTCGATCCCTGGTACCAAAAAACAAATTTTAAAAAAGCAATTAATTCATTTAATCCCGATCTCTAAGTGTCAATATCATCCCTACATTTCAGATAAAGAAACTGAGGAGCACAGATCAGTTAGGCACTTGTTTAAGACCATCTAACTCATAGGTGATAGAGCCAGGATTCAGATTCACATGTTTGTGGTAATCTTTTGCTGAAGAATTCATACTTTTAGTCTTTATTCTACACTAATTCTTTGTGGCAAGGAGATCCTAATTGTAACAGTTGGAAATTTGGGGAGGTTGAATTTTCTTATAAAGATTGTATGTGTGTGTGTGTGTGTGTGTGTGTGTGTGCTAGTTTCTAATTAATATAAGATAAAAAATATCTAAAAAGCAAATTCCATCCTGATAATTAAGAAATTCGTAATTTTTATTCCATGTCAAACTTTCACTTCCTGAATGTATTCTGACAAGTCTGCACCTCTTTGAGATCGAGTTTTTCCTTCTATTAAATTATGCTAAATCCTACCACTCAGGATTATTTTGAGATCCAAAAGTTAAAATTTGTGTAATGTTTTTAAACTTGAAAAGAATGTTCTAAAGTAACTAATTTATCATTTAAAAAATTGAAAGCTCAAGAACACAGACTCCTTGACAATCTTTAGTTGAAATAAATACAAAGACAACACTTCAGGTAAAAAAGAAAGCATCATGAGGCTAAAAGATACAAGCTGAAAAGTCTTGAGTGGATTATCTAATTCAAAACATAGAAATAATTTTCTCCTGTTTACATAGTTTGTCACTGAAATGATTGAACCTAATTAGGTCAATTTAAGAAGTTCAGAAGTTTAATTAAATGACTCAGCAGGGGAACAGGGTCCTTACTTTGTAAACATTCTCATGCTGTGCAAGAGAAGAGAATGGGAGATGGCAGAAAGTTTGTCTGCATTTTGCCCCTGTCCAGAGACTTTGCCTGTGATGGAGATTAAGAGAGGTAGACTAATTAATCTTGCAGAAGAAATTTCTAAGCAATTGAATTTGGAGGCTGTGCAATGGCTACTGTTGGGGGTTTTATCCAGATCTATGTTGAAAATCAAGAGCAAACAGCCTAATAGGATGATTTAAACTGTGAGTTGGAAGCACCAGTAAACCTGTGGACTAAAAGATAGCACTGAGGAGACCTTGATTGTTGAGAAGGAACAGAAGAATAGAAAAGATGACCTAAAGGTATTAGAAAAAGTAAGTCTCCACCCTTTGCAGCCTCAAAACTGCACAAGTGAAAGACTGATTTGAGGAGAAAGTTGCAGAGAATCATGTTCCAGAACGGTGGCAGCATAGAAAATTAATTCGGCAGAATTGGACTCGGAGTGCCCAGTGATTCAGACACTCAACTCTTACAGCCAAGAAAGAGGAAAGCTGGCTTCTGCTCCAGCTGGCAGCAGACCTTGCCATCATCCCTGTTGTGTTGGTTTTAGGTGCATGCAGAATGCAAGAGTTATGGGGTTAAGGAGAATTCCACCCTGATTTCAGAAGCCCTGGGAGGCCAGATAGCTTGCCCTGAGAGGGCAGTGTGTGAAGTGTGAGTGTGAAGTCAAAGGTGTAATGGAGACACCAGAAGTTTGGAAAATCCAAGAACGTGGGTCATCTAAGGAAAACTGCAAGGAAAGAGCAAAGTAGGCCTAAGAGAGAAACCATGGGAACTATAACCACCACAAGTGCCATAGAGATGGAGTCACTCAAGCCCTTTGGAACTTGCAATTTGTCACAGACTGCCTCAAATGGTACACATGAAACTACAGGATTTAGTGTTTTCCCTGCTGGATTTTGGATTTGCTTTGATCCCAATCCTTTATATTCCCCTGTTTGTAACTTTTGGAATGAAAATATTTATCTTGTGCCATTGCATGTTAGAAGTGTTTAACTCTGTTTTCATTTGTACAGGGGCTTACAGCTAAGAGTTTGCCTGACATCCTGGAGGCAATTTGGGACTTGGACTTTTCAGCAATGCTGAAACTGTTAGAAATTTGGCAACTCGGAGAGATGCACTAAGTAAGTGCCTTTTGCATAAAGGGATGTGCGTGAGGCTCTGGGAAGCTAGGGGAAGAGTGTTATGGTTCTAATGTAATGTAATGTTGGTAGACTCAACACTGGTTGTTCAGGACTGCTAAACCTGTGTTACGATGTTCAAGTTGTGAAATGATAAGAATAAGCATATCTTTGCATCTAGGAACCTGTGTAAAGAGATGTGTCTGGCTTTGAGTTGACAAGGGGTGGATTGTAGTGGTAGATATACTGTGTCAACATGAGAAGTTTAGAAGTTTAATGAATCCCAACTCCCTTTCATATCTCTAAATGTCCATCTTCTAGTTTTCTATTATGCCTGCATTCATGCATTCATTCATTCAATTTTCAGATTTCTCATTTAAGTGAAAATGTGATACTTAACTTTCTGGGTCTCAATTATTTTAGCTAACATGATGGTTTAGAATTTTGTCCATTTTCCTGCAAATGACATGATTTTTTTCTTTAGAGCTGAACAATTATATATATATATATATATATATATATATATATATATATATATATCTCACATTGCCTTTATCCGTTTATCTGTTGATGGGTATCCATGCTGTTTCCACAGCTTGGCTATTGCTTATCGTGCCACTGTAAGGGCATGACTGCTCTTTAACTCTTTTGGAAATATATGAAGGTGTGGTATAGCTGCATCAAATGATATTTCTTTTCAGTTTTTTTTAACTCCGTGATGACTGTACTATTTTGCATTCCCTCCAGCGGTATAATAAAGGTTTTCTCCCCACCATCCTGGCCAGCATTCACTGTTTTTTGTATTCTTGATAATAACCATTCTGACTGGTGTGAGAAGGAATCTCAATACAGTTGCTTTAATTTCTTCCCAGTAATGTGTGCTGCAATGTCTAGATGGTTGTTTAGTCGAGAAAGAAGCTGAAGTAAGAAGGATGGCTCAGGCCTTCAGTCTCAGCTTGGACACTGCACTGAGGAGGAAGCTGCCTTAGACAGTCACTGCCTCCCTTACAGGAATGTGTGATACATCATGCAGTTGGGAAAATCACAAAGCTGCTTAGCATCAATAACATCACAATTTCCAGGAAGACTCACGGACCTTGTAAGTGGTCCCATTATTTCTGCAGCCCCATATGTCTCTGAACTATCATTACTCACCTGGCCTGTGGTTCAATGTCAATGTGTCTGCCAAGAAGACAAAGGACTCTCAGGGCAGTGATGGGTCCATTAATTCCAGATGTCTCCTAAAAGATTTGGCAGTGTAGCCAAAGACTTGGTAATTTGCAGTACGAGTTAGCTCCAACACAGTGTTCTCCCTTTAATAAAACATTGCTAATATAAACATGGAATCACAAATAAAGCATACTCTCACACCCTCTTTCTAAGCTCTGCAATGTCAAGATCAGAAATTTCAGTAGGGTTAAAGTTTCAGTGACAATGCTTTTAGGGTCTCACTGCTCATTTTTGTCCAAATTTTTTTAAAATACTGTGGAGTTATTTTGCATAATTTTGTTAATTCATAAGTTGAATAATTAACAAGCTACTGTTAATCATAACATTATGGTAACTTAAACATTTATATGCATCACATACAATTAGATTTCTCATTTTTAGGCCATTATTAAAATAAGGAAATAAATAAAGGAAAAGCTTGAACAACTCTAGGATTCATAGTGTCACCAAACCACATCCTGCCAGGGGTGTCCCTACAGAAGTCTTGAACCAGCAGTCTGTAAAATTTTTTTTCAGAATTTATACCCTCCAATAAACAAACTAAATTTAGACTGCTCAGGTATTACAAAAGATTTTGCAATTCCTGGGGACGCTGGAAGCAAAGCAAATGCTGATAGATTGTACACAAAGGGAAGACTTATTGAGCTTTCAAGTATCAGCCAACACCGCAGTTAGCTTTCCCAAAAGGAAAAAGGCTACTCTCCAAGTAAGGTCGCAAATTTTAAAATGAGTTGTGTTACAGTTGCTATCGTTACCGTTATTATTAGTATGTTCTTACTCAGAAGCAATTCTATGCATATTACTTCATCGCATCCTCACCTCAAGCCCAGAGAAGTGGACATTGTTATTTACCAGAGGGGAAATGTCATCTTTGGGGAGACGACATGAACTGTGTAAGGTCACCTGAGTCACAGCTCCCTAAGGCCGCTCTATGAAGCCTCTCTGCTCATAGGTTACAGCTACCCCAAACTGAGAGAGGACATGTGCCACACAAACAGGGTAAAGACCATTTTAACCAGGAAGCAGGTGCTTTTCTCTACTTGCAGGTCATATGCTTTGTTAATAGAAATTCTGTCACTCAAAAACCTTGAAAGTGTGTCAGAAATTTAAGTGGGCATTTCAAAAGCAATAAAGTAGCTTTTATAAAACAAACTGCAAGTAGAAAAAGATGATTTTGCAGCACCATATCTACACGCAGAGGGAGTAGCACAGGTTAGGAACATTTTTAAAGTAGTTGCTCTACATTTTCTCCCCTGAATGTGACACTTACTAGAAGCCAATCTACAAACCATCCTAACTCCCCCTGGGTTAATTAGATTTCCTTCACCAGAATCCTTGAAGCCCACATCTTCCACTGCACTGAAATCTGATCTCAACTTACATCACAAGGATCACACTGGTTATTTCAAGAAAAAGTTATATTTGAAATCTCTTGTCTTAGGAAGATAATGAATCTTGCAGATCAACCCACTTACATTGGGACATAACCCACAACCTAAGAATCATGCCCTGGGCTTCTGGTTCTTACTAACACAAGTGATTTTGAACATCAGTGTCTTCTTGGATATGTTTCCTGTCTTTTACACAAGAACCCTGTCACCCATATATCATACAAACATTGAAAACTACCTGAGAGCCATTTAGAAAGATGTTTTGTTATACTCAGTGGCTTGAATCATCATATGGCTTTTTGTTTGTTTAACTTCCCTTTCTAAAGTTATGTTTTCACTGCACGCCCTGCATGACAGAGATGTATTTGCAAGCAAACATCCCTTTTACTAACTTTAAAGTGCTCTTAGGTCAACAGACATTTTAATGATTTTCTATGTTAACTGAATCCTCAGAAAGTTGATCCCGATTTAACTAATTCATTCCTGTGCCACAGTTTCCCTCCTCTCCACTCCTGTGAATCCTGTAAACTTTCATTATGTAAGTGAGCTTCGAAAATTGCATCTCATTTACTTCTCATTTTTACTTTCTTAGGATTACATTCTACTTCACCATTCTAATGCTTTAGTCTATGTGAGTTCACTCTGTTTATCAAGATGCCATTATTACTCTAATATTTACAAACTACTCTATGCTGTTTCCTTAAGAAATGAATATCCTAATCTCATAAAATTATTACAGATGAAGGCATCAAAAAAACTAACAACGTGTAACATACATTTTCTTTTCTTAACCAGAATGCTTTCTGTGAAGCATTCACTTCTTAATTCTATTGTTCTGATTATTATATAGTACTTAACATTGGTAAAACATCATGATTCATTCAGGGGGAAGAACTTCAAATTTTAAAAAAAAATCATCACTTCGATGACACTAATGTCCTACCAAGATGATATACAAAGATGAATTGCATCTCTTTTCCTCATAAGCCTTGACCAATAAAAAGTGTGGCAATATATTTCTGAGTACAAGTGAAACAAGTGCTAACCACTTGCTGAACCGTCTCCCAGCAGGATGATTCAGTGGTACAGAACTGCAGTAATCAGTTTTGATCAGAAAGCCAGTAGGGAAAATCTAATCACGTTTTCTAGCCGTTCTGTTTTGTGCAATTCTTAGGCTGCATATTTTTTTATATAGCAACAAGACAGTGAAATAACCTAGAATCACTTGGTAGAGTTTCAGCACCCTGGGAGTGGGAAGGGAGGGTGGACATCCCAGTAACTCCCAGTTACTCTGTGGAATCTGTGGGAGTGTGAGAACTGGGCATGATTGGAGAAAGGGCATTTTGCAGTAACATCTGAATAAGAGAAGGTTCTGTGTGGCACATGAGTCTGGATCAAGGCCAGCTTAATGGAGACGCCTTTCACTGCTATCCAGGGAGGGAGACACTTTACGGCCACAACCAAAGAGATCACTTCCAACACACAGGGCAGGCTCTGTGGTTTAGACTTGGCTTTGCTGTTTCAGCTAAGACTCATGAACAGCAATGTTAAGTCTTCATACTAGGATTCCATCCTGAACAGGACAGAATCACCAAGCCTATGGGGTCCACACTGTACTGAGGAGGAGAAACAGCAAACAAATATGCCAGTAATCGTGTGCTATTTTAGAGGACATGTTCTACCAAAACTGAACATGTGATAAGAAGTAACTCTCAGAAGGGTTGGGGTAAGAAGGCAACTGAAAGTAGCCAGAGAAACTCGTCATCTGTACAGGTGTCTCCAGAGCTGATGAATGAGAAGAGAGGGCCACGGAAAGATCCACAGGTGCAGATCTTGGTGAATGATTCAATGATCCTAATGCAGGACCTGGGAAGTGCTTGTGAAATTGCCCACTGGTTGAGCTGCCAGTTAAAACATGTGCATGGAATCTTAGGGAGTTTTAATTTTAAAATCTATAGAAGATGTGCGGATTTTCTGACTTTAACATCCCTTCTTGGGAACACTTTCTGTTGGATATCTACAATAAAATACACAAAGAACATCTCTTAATAACTTACTAAGAATTGAGTGGTAGAGCTCCAAGACAAGCAGCTTGTTCTAGATTGGCAAGATGATAAAATGATGATGATGGTGATTCTCATCTATGTCGAACTCTAAGTTCAGTATGTTCTCCATTCCTGTCCTTCTGTAGATTCCTCAGTGGTCTTAACTTGCCTAATCCACCCACTTCTTGACAGGTACAAGTGCTAACATTTGTCAGTACCAAGGGCTTTTAGACGTGGCAATGCTGTATCATTCTTCTGACCTAAGATTGTTTACAAAGTTAAAAAAATTAGAAGGAATAAATCATTATGTCAAAATTTTAAATGGGTTGGACTTCAGGTTAACTTTTTAAATAAATGATGCAGTTAGAAAGCGTCTAAAAATATTTTCAATTCTAATTATGAAAGACTATTTAAAACTTGATTGTTTGAAAAGCAGACATACCAGCATTGTCAGTGCCGGGGTATGCATTGCATACAAAGTAGAAAAGTTTGGTTTCTAAAGACCTTACAATCTAATGGTGAGAATGTTTGTAAAAATAAACCTACAAAATATCCCTGATAAAATTATCCCTACATTCAATATTTTTGGTTGCTTTTTGTGAAGGATACATTTTGGGAAGAAGCATAGACTAAGAATTAAAGAGAGAAAGGCTGAATGAAACAAGCTATTTTTACTCAAAGGCAGAATAAAGGAAACAGATATGATACAGATAAAAATTGTCTGAAGGAAACATACACATTTCCTCCCTTCTTCCTGTATGAGTATATTTTAATCTTCCAAGGTCAGACATGCACACTTCCCAAAGATTCATTGTCTTATACCCTCATTGAAAAATAACAGTGAGGCTGGGATGGAAGACTGTAATTTTAACATCACCATATATATGAAAGTAGACAGATAATAATCCTCTTCTTGATTAACATTTGGAAAATGAGAAAGTTATTTTAAAATGAATATTAACCTAGTGAAAAAATAGAGATAATATTTTCACAGGTGCACTATCAAAGAAGAGATAAATATGAAAAATAAACACCTAAAAGGATGCTAGGTTATCACTCGTCATCAGGAGAAAGTAAATTAAATCATCAACAAAATCCCACTACATACACTACACAGGCTAAAATTTGAAAATTGACAGTATTAAGTGTTAACAAAAAGGGGAAGGGTAACGTGAATTCTCATATCAAGCTAGTAGCAAGGCAGAATGGGGCATTTGAAACCATTTATAATCTCTTGCAAAGGAAAACATACACACAATGTCACCAAGAAGCCCCACCCCTAGAAAAATACCTGAGAGGAAGGATGCATGTCCACACAAAGACTTGTGCACAAATGTTGACAGCATTGTTTCTAATTGACTGATAAACAAATTGGAGTACATCTGTACAACAGACTACTACCCAGTAATAAAAAAATGGTCGCTGATACTTGCAAAAATGTAAATAAATCTCAAATGTCTTGCGTTAAGACATAAAGGCTTAATACCATGATTCCACTTATCAATCATCACAAAAAGGAAAACTACAGAGATGGATATAGACCAGTGGTAGTCAGGAGCTCTGGGAGTGTTGGGAGGGACTGACTCTAAATGGCCACAAAGGAAATTTGAGGTGATAGGAATATTCTGTGGTTGTATTTAAATGACAAGATAGAATGGTCAAAATTCAGATTATAAATCTAAAAGTGTGTATTTTATATGTAAATTATACCTAAATAAATTTTTATGCTTTGTTTTTTAAAACAGAGTCTTAAGTATCTCAGACTGTATGGTTCAAACTAAATAAGCCACCCTTTAAAATAGAATGGAATTAGTTTACTACAAATAATACCTAATCCATATCACTCATGGGAATAATTTACTCATCACGAGGACAATACAGCTCTTAATGCTGTCAAGTGGGAAGGTAAGTTTATCACACAAGCAGACATTTCCAATCTGTATTTTGACTGTGATATAAAACCAAAGGACTTTCTCTGATAAATTTATGGTCAGTATTCTGTATTTTACAAGTAACAATATACGACACAGTTGTTATGTTTCTCAGTAGACTTTTCATGTGACTTTTTTTTTCTGTTCTAAATTTCTATTTTTATTTTAAAAGTAAATGTGACATTTAAAAATTAAATTGAATTCTAAAATAATCTTTTGTTCTTGGCTTAATCTTGTTTGTTATTTTTTTTAATCACAGCCTTCATGCCAACATATATGTATACATTTCATATAAGCTATTAATATTTATATGCTAAATTTGTGTCGGGGGGCATAACATAGCAATGGGGGATTTCCTATCACACACGCACCCTGCCTAGCCCAATCTGCCAGGGTGGGAGCTGTTTTCAAGACCCCTCCACTCTACTACTGCATTGCAGTGACCCCTTGCTACTTTATAAATTATGTTCATGCATTTCTTAACCTTTCTTACCCTTGTTCTTACTATAAATATACTACAGATTATTACAGATTTTGCCTGTAGATTTTGTCTATTAATTCGCATTTTAATTCCTTATTATTTTCTGTGCAGATTTTCTATATCTATTTCAAAATTTCCAGATCCTGCAATACACAGCAATCACTCATAATAGGGCCACAGTCTGACTTTTGATAGATGTGTCCTCTAGTGTTACAAAATGTAAGCTCTTGTTGTTAGAATTTACTCATAAAACAAATTATAGAAACATACTTTGAATGAAAGCATAAATGCTGAAAACAAGGATATTTGAGAATGTGAACAGAAAAGATGTTTCCTTATTTTAATATTCTTGTCATTCAGTTAATTTAATGCCATTGTAATTAGAAAGGGGTTATTCTTGGGAACACTGTATAATTTGAAACATTTAAAGAAAACACTACAATTTGATTTCAGGTCTACTCTATAGAAGATCCACAAAAGCATCTGTTTAGTCTCAAAAGTCACAGAGATTCCTCTTTACAGAAAGAATATTCACTAATGGACCAGAGTTAGTATTGTTGACAGGTTGTTTTCACGGTCCTGCTTTCAGATGAATACGGCAGGTGAGCTGTTGTCACTCCCGGGAACTAGGGCCAAGCACAGATGTAGCTGGGGGTATTTTACAGGAGTTAGGAAGAACGCACATGCTTTCGTTTGAAAGCTGATTTTCTTCTGCATGTGATGAAGCAGAGGAAATGATTAGAATAACACACTTTGGCTGCAGCGTAGATATGTGACATGCCTGGTCCAAGAGCTCATACCAGGTGTGGAATGTACATTTGCTTTGGTCTCCTATCTTTCTGCTTTCATGACCACCTTTATTCTAAGTTGGCCCTACGATTCAGTATCTTCTAAAAGCTAGATACTAACTGGGCCGACTGCAGTCAGGACGCTAAGGTGAGAGCAGCACATAGCTGTGGGCAGGAAAGGTTTCCCACGCGAGACCCACGGGGGTACGCAGTTTGGCCAGGAGCTTCCATTTTGGGGGACAGGACAACTCTGTCTAAGGCAGTTTTGAGCTGGAGCTTTAAGTCCATCCTACTAGACCCTGTCCTTCCTCTTCCTGTTCTTTGGGGATCTTGATGTACTCTTCTGGCTATTTTTATCAGCCACTTTGGGCTTTGAGCTATTCTGAGGGTTTTTCATGAGCCAATCTGGAATTCAAGGTTTAAAAATGGCCTGACAGGAAAGTTTAGGGTAAGAGACTAAAGACACTGGGGTACGCTGAGGGATCAGTTGTGATTTACTAAGGAATAAAAGTGCTTTTGCTATTTCATGGCTCACTAGAGAAGTCTTTGTCACCTGTGACTTAGGCAGAGGTGAATTTATTGTGACACAATATGACCCATATTATAAAAACACACTCTGATTTCATGCAACTGTCCTTAAAAAGATTCTCTGGAGTGACTTTAGCAGGGACAATATCCATTGCTGATTTCACTGTCCTTTCCTGGATTAATGGCAGAGTCCAAGCAAGAGCTTCCTGTCCCCATGGACCATGCAGTTACCTGGATAAAGTTGACGAGTTTCTCACTGAGGTTTAAATTTCTCCTCATCTTGGCTAGCAATCATTGGTTCATTCTAAATTGGTTGTGTTTTGAAACACTCTCAGAAGTTCTGTTTGCAGGAAATTGATTTTTGTCCCCTGCCACCTCCATTCCTCAACTAGAAAAATGGAGAAATTTGACTTCAAGTGGCTGGCCTTCATGTTTTTCTCAGTGGAAAGCATTGTTTCTACACTTGTTTGTTTTTTCCATAGGGGAGACCTTGCACAATAGAGTGAGGACAAGATGTGAAACTTCTGACCAGCTGTGTCTAAATTTGAGCACAATAGGAAATGTCTTAAAACGTGGGCAAAAGCTTTTGAAATGGACTAAGATCTATGTTAAAGCAAGGGGGGAAAGTCTCAGAAAATTCAAACTCGCATTAATTTGACAACCAACCTCCTATGAAATGTGTATTTCTTGCCTTGCTACAACCTAGAATTCTACCTTCAGACATGCTAATTCAGTATTAAGTATTGATTATGACTATAAAAAGGAAAATCATGCCAATGTTGTAACTTTTTAAAGCTTGTAAATGATAAATCTCTTTGTTTTTAATGTGTGTTTCTGGGTATGTAAGTATTATACAATGCGTCTACGTATGTACTTGGGTTTGCATATCATTAAGATGGTACCAGGTTAATTTAAGAAAAGCACACAGCAATTCAGAAAGCATAAGCCCAAATGCCTTTTAGTCCATGGGACTTATGCAAATGTTTAAAAGATAAAATAAAGGTGTTTTCAGAACTGTTAATGTGATTTTGTCTGTGTTAGCCAGTGAGAATTATATTTGAGGTGTTTGACTTTAAAAACACATTTTCAGTTGTGCAAAGCTTACAAGAAGGACTAAACAACATAAAGGGAAATTAATTAAAATGTTTGAGCTTATTATGACTTTAAAGACTAAAAATCATAGGTCGAACATTGAGAAAGTGTGGTGTACATATTAATGGAGTGTGGCTGGGCATTCTTTTATTTTAAAGTTTAAGTTTAGTCTCTCAAAAGTGTTACACACCAATAGTCAGCGTGAAGACGGCTGCCAGTCTTAGCCAAAGAGGTCCTAGGAGGCAGGATTTTGCTAGAAATTGGTTAAGAGCTGTGGTTGATAGAAAAACGGCTTTTAAATGTCTGGCTGTGAGGCTGGAGAGGACGCAATTCTTGCGTTGAATGAGTAGCAAATAAGGGCCTCGATTTGCCTTCTTTTCTCCCTTGTTGTGGTCTCCACCTGTGAGGGTCACATCAGTTTCAGGACCAGTTTGTTCCTGTCACCTCAGGACCGCTGTCCTGAGCTAGAGCGG
Source organism: Hydrochoerus hydrochaeris (assembly GCA_004027455.1). Taxonomy (NCBI): domain Eukaryota; kingdom Metazoa; phylum Chordata; class Mammalia; order Rodentia; family Hydrochaeridae; genus Hydrochoerus; species Hydrochoerus hydrochaeris. The sequence goes on from PVLA01000241.1 coordinate 548,119, forward strand.
TTGACAGAGGCCAACAGCTTCCATCGGCAGAAGTTGAGCAGAGCAACAGGCCTCCCCGGTGGCTCATCACTGTGTGAAGAGGGAGCAACTGAGAATTTTGTTTATTAGACGTTAACTGATACAAGTCCATTTGAGAGCTTCCTCACTAGGTCTACAAGAACCAATAGACAGCCGTGTCTTGGGTATCGATTTACATCTGAGTAAACGTAGTTCAGACTGGTTTCTTCCCAATTTCCAAACACGGACAGAGCTGGGTCCGTGTTTATATGGGTGATAACTTCCCTAACTGGAGTGATGAAGCCAGCAGGGCTGATGTGGGGCAGGTACATCCCTCTGTAATACACGAGTCTTTCTAGAACTTCTGAACTTGGCCATTTTGAATAACCAAGGCTAAGAAAGCGTCTTTTTAGTCTTGTAAGTGGAATCACATATCCAGGACAGTTTTCTTTTGCTGATGTGAGAATTTGGTTAGAGAACAATTTATTGAAGTCGATATAAATATTCAAGTTCAAAAGCCCCTAAAAGATTTTAAAATACATTTAGTTGTAGTATAGGCAGATGCAATTTCCAGATCTACACAACAACATTTTTTCTCCATTTTAATTTTAACATTACTTAATTTAGTTTTATTGTTCAGTTTATTGGTTCCATTTAGATACACATCATGATCACATTCATCATAGGAAATTTGTACCCGTACATGACATAATCCGATCCCTCTGTTCCCTGTTCCCCTCCCCTTTCTTCAAACCCTCTTCATCCTTGATTCCGTTTTACCTTTCTTTTCTCACCCTTTGTCTTTTCTCTTTCTTCCTTTCTTCCTCCCCCCTCACTAGTTCTCTTTGCCTTTTGAACAATTTCTTCCTACTTTACAGTGTCTATTATACATTTTGCTTCTCATTTACAATTCTGTTTCTTACACCAGAAAGACAAGATAATATTTACATGTGGCCAATTTATTTCACTTGAGTGTGGTCTCGATCTGCATTCATTCACCTAGCAATGTCTGAAGTGTATCCTTCTTTATGGCTGAGTAGTTCTTCATCATATAAAGAAACTACATCTTCTTTCTCCATTCATCAGTTGATGGGCATTTGGATTGTTCCCAAGATTTAGCTATGACTATCTGTGCTGCTATAAGCATGGGTGTGCATATATCACTGTGATATGATGCTTTTCATTCTTTTGAGAAGATACAAAGAAGTGAAATAGATGGGTCAAATGACAGTCCTAATTTTGTTTTGTTTTATTTTGTCTTTGTTTTTTCAGTACCAGAAATTGAACTCAGGACCTTGCACTTAACAGGGCAGTGGTTGTACCACTGAGCTATATTCCCAGCCCAAGTCCTAGTTTTTTGAGGAATCTGTACACTTATTTCCACAGTGGTTGCACCAGTCTACACTCCCACAGTGGAAGAGGGCTCCTTTTCTCCCACATCCCCACCATCATTTGTTGTTTGTTGTTTTCATTATAATAACCATTCTTTCTGAAGTGAGATGAAATCTCAGTGTTGATTTAATGTTCATCTCTCAAATGACCAGTGATGTTGAACACTTTTTCACATATTTATTTAGATGCCCATTTTTGGACTGGGTCTTTAAATTGGTGTGTCCTGAATTTTTTCAGACCTTTATAGTCAAATACATTCAGGTGGAAGAAAGATAACCTCTTCAATAAATGATCCAGGAAAAACTGGCTTTCAACTTGCTGAAGACTAAAACTAGACCCATGTCTATCACCATGCACTAAACTAAGTCAAATGGATCAAAGATCTAAATATTAAAACAGAAAAACTAAATCTTCTGGAAGATAAAATAGGTAAAATTCTTGAAGACATAGGACAGAAACATCATAAACAAAACCCCAACTTCACAGGAAGTAGTACAAAGAATCAATAACCAGATGTCATCTTATTAAAAAGCTTTTGCACAGCAAAAGAAACCACTAATAGAGTGAAAATACAATCCACAGAGTGGGAAAAATTCTTAGTTAGTTGTTCCCTTGACTACAACTATTGAGATGTATTTTTTTCTTAAGGAAAATACTAGTTTGGGACATTAATTTACAAACAATAGCATATTTAGGCCATTAAATGCATTTCATACATTGTTGATATGCATGTATATGTTTAACACTGTTACAAGATCAGAAGTTATTAGATTATTTAATAAGTTTGAAGGTATTCTAGATGAACAATGAGTATCTCAAAATGAAGGTTTATAAAACTATGTCAATAAGTTTAAAATGAGCTTTAAATAATAAGTTTAAAGGAATTGAAGGTTGCATTTGCCCATCATTTTAAGAACCCCTAAAGTTAGTATTTTTATAAATACAACTGATTTAATGGTACTAGGTGGTTTTAAGAAAAAAAAACCCATATTTTGAGGTAAAGAGTTAATAGTTATGCTTGCCAGTTCTGTTAATGTATTTTAATATGGCCTAATGCTTATTTAACAAAGGCTAAAAGGACTTGTTGGCTTCTCTATAATAGATTAACTGCTGTTATTTTACAGGCTAACTTTGCTTAAAATAAGTACTTAACAATGTGGTTTTTAAAAACCAGCTTGTTATTACAGAAAAGCCTTGCAGTTTTCAGAAACAAAGATATGGAGATTTTCCCACCCTAAATATGTTGTGTGTTCTATTCTAGATACACAGTGCTTACATAAGCTATTCTTATATGTGATTTGCTTTTTCTTAAAGTGACTGTCCTGGTATAATGTAGTTGGCCATGATTGTCGTCTTAACATCTGGTAAAAGTAATTAAATTATTTTCCTAAACTCCTCCCTTGTGTATTGCTTATAGTAATATGACTGACAAAATCCCTGTTCTTCTTGGTGAATCAGAGTCTTGCTCAAAAATGTGTTTTCTTAGTTGGTAACATAGACATTAATTATTATACACTGCATTATAAATTTTGCAATTCTGTTGTGTTTACCTAAAAAATTCTAAAGGCATTATTATGTTTCAGACCTCAAATGACCCTCAAAGCCTCCTTATCTGGTGACTGGATTATGAGGGCATCATAGTTGAGCTACTGTTGAGAGGTGGGATCTGGCAAAAAGAGGCAGGTCCTTGAGGATATGGCCCAGAAGGGTGAGCCTCTGCTCCCAAGTCTTTGACTGTCTCAGCTTCCTGGATGCCAGGATCCAAGCAGCTCTTCCTCCACCAAGCCCCTCTGCCAAGCTGTTCCTTCACAGGATTTGGTCAACCCTGCTCTGAACAGTAAGACCAAATAAACTCTCCTCATAAAGCTTCAGGAGTTAGAGACTGTCTCAGTTATAAGGACAGTAATTCAGACAGTTTCTAAACTGTAATTCTTAGTCTTGGCATTAATAAATGATGTCCTTTTTCTTAAATGGCACAAGGAAAGGGGACTTTTAGTGTATATTTAAGTACAACTTTTCTGCCAGAAGTAACCTTGCTTCACAGAAATACTGGATTTCTTTAACTTAGTCACCAAATTTCTTCTATAGACAGGATTTATTTTGCTCTCGTTGGGTGGTTCCACATCTGCTTGTAAGCTTTGTAGTTATTATTTGTCAAAGTCCTAGTGTTCAGGGTGTTGACTATAGAACAGACAGGATTAGACTTGACAATGGACCCAGAAAACTCAGCCTAAGAGCCATTCTTTCAAAATCTCTCATGTTACCCAAACTTTGCGAGAAGTGTTTTCTGACAGACTCCAATCATGTCACATGTGGGACATGTTCTGACTGACCATCACTACGGAAAACGAACAGGACACTGAGGGACAAGGCCATGGGGGGTTAACTGGCAGTGCTTTCAGGAAAGAAGAAAATGCCTTGGGCCAAGGGGGAGCTACCAGCATCCAAGAGTCACCTGAGAGCTAACCCTCCTGAAAGAGCTTAGAGCGGCAGCGAAGGAGGCTTCTGGGGCGCGAACACCTGAAAGCGCAAACCCTCCCAGCAGCTGCGCGCTGCACATCACCGGAGTTTTGCTTTCTTTCTTACTTCTCCTCACCATCTTCAGTGATACTTCCAGGCTCAGCCAGCTTCCTTTTCTTATGTTCCAGCTGCCTTTGATGGAATCTACCTGACAACCCGGCACAAGATGAGTCAGACGATGCGGCACGGCGGGCTCAGGCTTGAGGCTCAACCACAGGAAGGGGGAAATCAGCAGCAGACGAAAACGGCACTTTAAAAATCAGGTGTTTTTTGTTTTTTTTTTTTTTTTTCCTTTAGAGACCAATGGCTTCAAGCTTCTTCCGGTTTACAGCATAGACAGCTACCCCCGCTTCTTTCAGTCCAGATGAATGGACAAAATATTCAGATGCTGACACCAATATGTCAAGTCCAATTTCATTTCCTTAGTCAAGGGGAGGTCTGGGTTCAGCTCAAACATCTCTATTGCTTCGTCGTATTCCTGTCTCCATTGCTTATTGCTATAGAGGACCCCAGACACCTCTCCACAGTGAGATGGCAATTTGAGGTCAATGCACCCCTCCTCCTGCTTGGCGCTAGATTTCAATAGATTCTTTTCTCTTTTTACCAAAATAAGTTGCCTTCTTTGATATGGGTAGTGACAAGCAATAAACTAGGGCATATGAACCTAAGTAGCTGAAAATAATCTCAGTGTGTTACGGCAACAAACATTTGAGAAATATATCACTTTAAAAACATAGCCATCTGATTTTACTCTTATTGTACTCTTTTTGATGAAGTTAACTTTTGTAGAATAAAACTTTATATATTCTTAAGACAAGTATTTAAAAATTCAGATAATTTCATTCTGTTGATTGTCCAATTTATTATAATAAAGAAAAATAACTGCCAAAAATCCTATGTATAATGTATTACCATGATAGCTACTTTTTGTTGTATGCTTAGGATATGAACATGTTTGTCCAGAACAATCAGGGTGAATATTATTTCCACTCTGATGGTGAGGATATTGAGGGAGAGAGATAACAATTCACAATAACATGGTGAAAAGTCAAATACTTAGGAGTGGCTCTAACCAAGGCAGTGAAAGATACTACAGTTAAAACTGCATTATTCTGAAAAAGGAAAATCAGAGGACATTACAAAAAGGAAAGATATTCCTTGTTCTGGATAGGAAGAAATGATACTGTCAAAATGGTACATTTAATGCAAGCTCAATAAAAATACTAAAAGCATTTCTCATAGAACTAGAAAAAAAAAACAATTCTAAGATTCATACAGAACCAGAAGAAACTCAAAGTAGCAAAAACATTCCTGGATACCAAGAGCTAAGTAGGAAGCATCACCATCCCAAACTTTAAGTTATATCACAAAGCTATCATGGTTAAAAACAGCATGACATTGGCACAAAAACAACCATCTGTATCAGTAAAGCATAATAGAAAATACAGAAACAACCCCAGACATATTTACAGTCCTGATCTTTGACAAAGTGGTCAAAGCACACACTAGAGAAAGGTGGCCTTTCTAACCAATAGTGTTATTGGCTACCCACACACAGCAGATTGACACTAGACTCATATCTCTCACCATGTACTAAACTAAAATCAAAATGCATCAAAAATCTAAATATTGAAACACAAACACTTAAGTATCTGGAAAATAAAATAGGTGAAACACTAGAAGCCATAGACACACGGAGGACTTTCTCAACAGAACCCCAAATGCACAAAAAATAACATCAAGAATCAACAAGTGAGATTACATCAAATTAAACACCTCCTGGAAAGAAAATCAAATTAAACACCTCCTGGAAAGAAAAAGAACCAATCAACAGAGTGAATAAATAACCTATAGAATGAGAAAATCGTTTTGCCAGCTCTGTGTGAGGACTCATATCTAGACTACAAAAAATCAGATTGCCTCCCAAAGAGCCAATTAAAAAAATGGGCAACCAAAATGAATAGATGTTTTTCAGACATACAAATGCCCGATAAATATCTGAAAAAAAATGTTCAACATTTCTGACCCTTAGAGAATGCAAATTAAAACACCACTGAGATTAGATCTTACTCGAGAAAGAATGGCAGTCATCAAGAAATTCCATAATAACAGATGCTGGTGGGGCTACGGGGAAAACCGAGCCATCCTGCACTGCTAGTGGGAATGTAAAGTAGTATAAACACTATGGCAATCAGTATGGATATTTCTCAAAAAACTTAGAAACTCCCTTTGGTCCAGCATGGAGGCACATGCCTTCCAGCACTCAGGAGGATTCTGTGAGTTCAAGACCAGCCTCAGCCACATAGTGAGTTCAAGGCCAGCCAGAACTGCACAGTGAAACCCTGTCAAAAAAAAAAGGGGGGGGGGAAGGAAAAGATAAGAAATTGCATTTTCCCAGCTATTTCCCTGCTAGATATCATCCCAAAAGAGTTTAAGAAACCATATCATAGTGCACACACCTACCAGTGTTTATGACGTCACAATTCATAATGGATAAATCTCAAAGCAGCCTGCGTGTCCATCAACAGGTGAATAAAGAAAATGTGCTACTGGTGATGATAGAGTACTGCTCTGCTGTAAAGAAAAACAAATTTGAGTTATTTGTAGGAAAATAGAGGCACTTTGAAATCAGAATTTTAAGTGAAATAAATCAGATCCATCACCTTAAATACCATATTCTGTTACATGAGAAAGCCAAACTATTAATAGATTAGAGATCAAAATAAAAGAGAAAAGGAAACAGGAAGATAGATCCTTTTGCAGATGGGAAGGGGACTGAAAGATGGAGAAAGTGAGATGAGGTAGAGGGGAAATGGACCATAAAAGAAGGTGTGTCACACGCATATATCAAATTCCCACAGTGAAAGTAATGACTATGCATTGTAAACATTTAATAATAAAAATCCTCATTAAACAGCCTACTTACTAGCCATATAAATAAAATGTAGGAAGAACAAAAACAGAAATTAGAAGTGAAGACAGAAATGAACTATGGCTAAAGATGGAAATTTAAGAACTCACAGGAGAACCTTGACAAATGTTTCATAAGTAAGCTTTGACATTTTTGGTGCAGTGGATTTGTTCATAAGTAAACTATCCAGTAACCAAAGAATGAAGAGGAAAAGCTTTAATAACTTGGGAAAAATGTGAAGAAGTTATCACAGGTCTTAAAATGTTTCAGGTTTCTGTGCTTTTAAAGGCAAATTATTTTGAATTCTCAAGGAATGGATATGACACTATTTTAAAATTGTTAAACTAAATTTATATCAGCATAATTAATTCTGTACAATAATTAGATAAAAATGTAAGGTTCTATATGTGACTATGGCATAATATTAAACATGCATTATTATTATTAATTTTTTGGTACCAGGAATCAAAGTCACAACCTCACATTTTCCAGGCAGGTGCTGTGCCACTGAGCTATATCCCCATCCAAAACATACTAATTTTTAAAAAGACAAAAAATGTGTGGCTTTTAAAGTAATTAATCAAAAGGAATCAGATTTGCTCAGATTAGTAAGCAAAATATAAGCCATAGAAGTAGGAATAGTTTCTTTACTCCATCAGTACATTAAAAATGCTGAGGTAATTCAAACTGTAAAACCAGGCTAAGCTAGTAGAGAGGGCTGGGGATATGGCTCAGCAGCATTAGTGCATACCTGGAAAGTGCAAAGTCCTAAGTTCAATTCCCAGTACTAAATAATAATGATAATGTTTTAAAAATTTACAATCCTGTGACAAAAAATACAAAAATGTGCAAAGGTTTTAGCAGGTATGCTAAATTTCCCAAAATATTACTTTTACTTGTAGAAGTACTGCATGTTATGACTTTGGCAGCTTTAGTTATTTCTAGTTATTAAAAATAAATTTGTCTTAAATTTCCTGTGCTACTGTGCACTGGTGATCAAGGTCATTGATTTACAAGATGACATTTGACACCTTATGCTAAGAAAGCATCACAGTATAATACTGTTAGGTTTTTTGGAGCAGTTAAGAAACACAGAAGTAAAAAATAAACAATAAAAAAATCAACAGCCCTTACTGTTGGCACAGGAGGGCTGCAGGAAATTGTGAGGCCCCTCAAAGCAGAAATCTGGGGAGCTGCTTTCCTGGGACTGGCACAGGACTGGAGACTGTGTGAACAGACAGGGCCTTGTGTCGGGAGAGGACTGGAGGACCTTGGGCACATGGGCAAGAGGGAGGCGGGAGTTTATTTGGGACTAGATGGAGAACACGGGAGTTAGTGTGAGAGAGACCCACTGTACTTCCGGCGCCATGTGGAGTCCGGCAGAGTTCCAGGGGGCAGAATCCATCAAATGCAAATTGAAATGACTGAAATTACTTTTTGTTCATTTGATTAAAGTTTTTCAATATACATAATTGTTTGTTATTTGTATCAGCTTTATAGAAAATATGTCTGTATTGTCTTAGTCACCTTACTTTATGTGATATGACTGGCCACAAGATTTACCTGAGAAGTCTAAGTCCCTATAAATGCTAAAGGGACACTGGACATGTCATATGGTTCATTTAAACAAATAATAAACAAAAAGTCAGATTTTAAAAGGTTGGCCTGATTTGAAAATGCTGATATTAAAAATTGATTCTTCCAATCCCATATGATAGTGGCTGGAGATTTAGCTCAGCTGCACAAGTGCCTGCCTGGCAAGCCTGAGGTAATGAGTTTGACCCCTGGTACCAAAAGAAAAAAAAAGAAATTCAAAATACCATATGATCCAGCTAGCACACATGCAAGAAGGAAGCGAAGTAAGCATACAATGTGACACTGTGTGTCCCTGCTTATTGTGGCACCAGTTACATTAGCCAAGGCATAGAATCAGCCCAGGTGCTCATCAACAGAGGAATAAAGAAATAGGATTACATAAACCATGAAGTATTATTCAGTCATAAAGAAGAATGGAATATTGTCATCTTCAGGAAAATGGAATGAACTAGAAGACATCATGCTATGTAAAGTAAACCAGACTCAAAAGAGAAGTATAGCATTTCCCCCTCGTCCATCAAAATTTAAAAAGTAACTGAACAGCAGAAGAGGGACAGTTAGGGACGGGAAGGGAGGTCAAGGGGAGAGGAGACAGGAGGAGAAGAGCCTGAGCGTGATCAGAGCTCTGCCTACATGCATGTGGAAACGCCACAAGAAACCCATTCATTTGCGCGATCAATATCAATAAATCCCAACTTCAGATTGAAAGAAGACTGCGTAGCACAACAAAGAAGGATACAACACATTCAAAAAGGGCTAAGGGTTCCATTTTGCCTCAGATAAAATGAGTAGGAATGAGCTGGAGATCACCATAGTGGGAGGTGGGACAAGACTGTGGAAAGAGAAGTTGAAGCAGCCAGTCTGCACCTCGCCAGAAGCCACCCATGCAGTGAAGTCACCCGGGCTCGGGCACTGGAAGCAAACCACACGGCTTAAGTCCCAGTTCTACAACAGCCAGCTTCAGGGAAAGGAGGCAAGTCACTTAAACTCCGTGTCCCCTGGTGTCCTCCTCTTTACCGTAGGCATGAGTCTGTCATATGAATTGTGTGTTAAGTGAGTTATTTCATCTAAATCTTCTAGATCAGAGCCTGGCATATAATCATCTATATGCCAGTAAGTGAGCAAATCTGCTCCCATTTATAAAGAACATGTAACTATTTCCACACACTTATCTGAATCAATGATTATTAACAAGGTCTTTACAGTGCACATCAGCACTGAGGCTGACGGAGCATTTGTCACGCTATGACTGAAAACCCTGTGCCATGACAGAAAGGACTCTTCCATCCTGACAGCCTTCTGCCATCCTAAGTGCAGGTTCATTAACACAGAGTTTCCCAGAGGCATGGCGTGGCCTCCTCTCTGAGCCGCCAGTGTGTGTCCCTACAACAACCCCACACCCACACAGCTGCCACACTCTGAGCTCCCTGCAGCAGGACCGTGTACACGTCCCTGATGCCCCAGGGTCCACCCCAGGAGCAAGTTCACTGGGTACACTCTGTACTGTACACGGAACCGAATACACACAGTCAGCCCCAGCCCATGTCTGTATGTTCAACAAACCATGCATTAAAAATGGAAGAAATTAGAAATTTGAAAAAATTTCTTCTATACTGAATATATAGATTTTTGTCATTATTCCTTAAATAATATAACAACTATCTGCATAGTATTTTGATTTTATTAGGTATTGTATATAACTAATCTAGAGATGATTTAACAATACTTTGTAAGGTTTGACTTCAGGTGATGGTTCATAATGTGAACTTCATATAAAACATATGTCTAAGTTTCTTCATTATAACCCTACTTTTGGGTTTCTTTTTCTCTTCTTTTTCATGACACTGGAGATGGAACCTAGGGGCTCATTCAAGCTAAGTAAGCAATCTATCAGTAAGCTGTGTCCCCAATAACAGTACCTTATGTGCTTGAGTCAAACAGTAACAGAGCAAGCCTGCAGCCTTATAAATGTGAGGAGATGCACAGGTTATATGTGATGAGCACAGCAATTTATGTAATGGATTTGAGTATTCATAAATTTTGCCATCTACAGGGATCCTGGAACCATCCCTAAGGGACAGTGGGCTGGCTGAATACCGAGGAGTGACTTTTGTTCACACCTCCCTTGGGAAGCACTGTGTTTGTAGCTGTCAGGCTGCTGTGAGGTCCTCACAAAGGAGTCTATTGAATGCTCATACTGTTTTCTGAAACCCTAGCCCGGAAGAGGTTTCTGGAGAGCTCACACATTTGGTAGACGCATTTCTTTATTGATGGCAGTCCTCTGAAAGATGCATACAGTCCAAGAGAGGCAGGCTTTGAGCTCCCCTGGGAGACCAACCCTGTACCAGGACAGAGTCCCGCTGCTGAGATTGCCCACCGTGTGTGTGTGTGTGTGTGTGTGTGTGTGAGAGCGTGCACGTGTGCACATGCGTTTTGTGTCAGGGCATCTGAAGGAATTTCTAATTAACATTCACATAGGAACAACTCTGGGAGCAGCGTGAATTATTATCTGCAGCTTTTTCTGTCTGCTTTTACACTATCAGTCTTCAAAAGAACCTAGACCAAACACTACCTAGGGTACTATGGTTAAAACCAATAGAGCAACTACTTTCATTAAATTAACTTTGAGATGTTACCTGCATTTGTGCTCAGGCACTCCGCAATTCTCTTTAAGAAATTTTGTAACAACATTATGCTATGTTATTTAGACTTCTTGGTTTGAGAAATTTGAAAAGATATTTAAGGACAAAATTGACAGTAACATTCTTACCTGCCTGCTTTGCCTAAAACTGACTCCCCTCTCAGGTATAGTGAAAAAAACCCATTTATATACAAATAGACACTTGAAATATAAGTGTGGCATATCACACACACACACACACTACATCAGAAATTCCCCAGCATATACCATTTCCAAACCCCAAATATAACAAACATAAGTTTGCATGTGCACACACTGGATGTGAAAGGTAGCAGCCTCCTAATTCAGTGGTTACCAAATGCCAGTTCTAGGATTAGCACCTGCTAGGCTGCATCAGAGTCACTCAGGACTCCTCTTACACAAGACAGGGGGATGGGCAAAGTGCTCTCCATGGAGCATGGTGCATCGCAGTGGGGCCTCCTCGGTGTCCCTGTTCGCTGTGATATGCATGTACATTTGGGAAGAATATCTATATCAGAATCCCACAAGAGGAAAACCTTGGGTATTTTTTCAGGCTCATTTTTAAATGTCTTCAGAAGCAGAAGACATGGATTTTAAAATATTTTAGAGTGTATGCCCTGGCTGCCTGCATTTAGACATTATAAAGAGCAATAAAAGACAAGCATCATTTATGAAAATGAAAAAGTACCATGCGATTAGAACTAGAAAAGCTGGTTTCAACTGGTGACTGGGCAAAACTTTTATTTCTTAGCATTTTGTTTCCTTTGAATTAGAAATGGAATTAAAACTTTGGGAATAAAAGCAAAGAAAACGTGTCCTAAATATAATAAAACCTAAGTCACATAACTCAAGTGCTGATTGAGACTGACTAGACAAAAGGCAGACTGAATTCTCACCCAGCCCAGGAATATTACACATAATCTCTGTGGCAATGGCCCAAAAAGTCCAAAGGTGGGCCGATCGCTTCTAGTTTCCCTACTTTTTGTCCCCACTCACAGTTAAGATTATTGTATCCAGACCAGACCCATAGCACATTCCACATCTACTGATCTTTTCCTGAGTCTTCCCAGGCCAGCAGCCTCCACCAGTGCTGACCCGGAGCCTTCCACTGTCTCCTCTACAAAGTTTACCCACTGCTCGGCCTGCCCTTCAGTGTGAGCTGGGGCATAGGTGAGCAGGGCTAAATACCCCGTTACAGCAAGCTCAGAAATAAACAGTGCTTTCTTTTCTCCTTTGGGTAATCTTTATTTCCATGTAGTCTTCAAAATAATAGAAAGAATAGCAAGCAAAACCTATTATTCCCATTGTCCAAAAATTTCAAAGCTGGAGTTAAAGGAAGTAGTGGAGAAGGGACAAGGGGAGGTCAGTAGTTAGAGGTTGGTTAAGAGTTGCCAACAGCAGAAAAGATCACAGAGATGAAGAAAAAAGAGGAAGCACAGTAGCTGGCTCAGTACAAAAGGAAGGAGCATTATAGTTGGCCCAGTAAAGTGCTTGAACGAACCAAACTTGCAGCAAAGAGTAACTGAACTTCAGATATTGTAAGAAATGCTAAGAAAATGGTTGAAAGAACCTGCTCACAGGTGAGAAACTGGCCTTAGTCACTGGGGGAGACCGATTTAGTTCACTTGACCTAGGTGAACACATGGGCTAAAGATGTTAGTAGATGTTTAGGCTGTGTATTAGCCCATTTTATGTTGTAGTAACAAATACTCAGTGCTGAGTACTCGTGAAGGGATTTATTTATGTCACAGATTTGAAGGTGGAAGTCTAAGATTGGGTGGCCGTCTCCGTTTGGCTTCTGATGAGACCACGTAGTAGAAGATATCACAGTAATAGAGACACATAGAAAGAAACCACTTTTTTCTTGCTTTCTTTACCACTCAAGATTCAAAGTGAAAAAAAAAAAGATTCAAAGTGCAAGTATTAACTTTGGGTGGGCCCTAAGCTTTGAACCCCAACTAAGAAAGGGCAGAGGCAAGAATTGAGTCCAGTATGATAGAGCTTATCTCTTAAAAGGAAGGTGGAAAAAATCAGATGCAACTGAAACACAGCACCAATAATAAACTCCTGCAGTGTACTTTATCACCCGTATCTAGGGGAAGGATTTTTAAGTGTTTGAGAATTCTCTGAAATTTAAAATGCATATAAAATATTCAAGTGATTGTAACATGCTTAAATTTGGCTTCCTTACAACCATTATCTATTTTACTGTTGAACTTGAATAAGATAGTAAGTATCAGTTCCTACCAGGAGATTAGCCCAGAGATTAGACCTAAAATAACAATGCAGAAAATCACAGAAGTTATTATAGAGGAAAGACATTTAGCAAAATAGTTTAGATGATCGGAAAGTTTTCAGAAATGGGCACTTTATAAAACCACCTGTGATTTCTTTTTGCACTAGGGTAATCAATAGTAGTATTATTAATAAATGCATAAATTGGAAGGAGTTTTGTAGCACTTTCAAGTTTCCTTTGTGAACCAATTTTCTCAGATCAGATTCTCCACTGAGCTCCACTGACACATTTTTATAGTTTCAGAGTATTGTCAGTGCACTCTGACCCTCCGCTGCCAGGATTCTCACTTCATAATACATTTCTAACCTCCTAAGCCTTTCCACGGAATCAGTTCCTTTTTATTAACTGACAGCAATACTAGGCTAAACAAGACATTTCTCAAGTCTCTCTCCTAAGAATTTATCATGGGGATAACAAAGAGTCAGAAGAGCTATTGGCATAGAAAGAAAGCAATGCCTATATTTTCTGTAATTTTCTACAATAAATTTTCTAAAATATTTCCATTTTCTCAGCCCTATTAGTTCCCTATTATTTCCATTAAGCCCTATTATTCACAAATATGTTCCATTTCTATTAGCAAAACGTAATGATACTGTGTGCCCATACTGACCCAGGCACTGAGTTTGAGAACAGAGATGAATAAGATGAATGTTGCTACTTCCCAGGAATTCACTGTCCAGTAAGGGAAAGAGGATGACACAGCACCACTGCTGAGCTGTGGACACTGACGGAGTCGTCAGTGGCTCTTTTTCCCTTCCGGTCCTTCAGGCAGGAAATCAGGAAAGGCACAGCTCTGTCCCTGTTGTTTTGTTAATGAGGAAGGTGGACACTTCATGAAAACTTGTCCATTACAATTATTGCTGATTACAATACTTCCCATTCATTTCATTTTTTTTCATTCATATATTCATTAATTCCTTGCTTTTTAAATAGGTGGCAAATTGAGTGTTTCAAAACAATCAAAATTTCTACCCTTGTCTACCATTCTTCCTATTCCCACCTTTCTCCTGCCACACATAAGCCTTTTTATCTGTATTTTAACTATGTTCTTGTATATCTTTCTGTCACTTTTCTGTTTTAGTACAACATTAAAACAAGAGTACATAAAATGTACATGGTAATAAAGTGAATGTAATCCAGTCATGCAATGGCGCATTAGCCTGAAATGGAATGAAATTCTGATACATGCTATAAGATGAATTAAATTGAAAACACTACACTCATGAAAGAAGCCAGATACAAAAGACAAACACTGCATGATCCTACCTATACACAATGTCTAGAACACAGGAATTAATGGGATGGAAAGTCGGTCAGAAGTTAGCAAGGGCAGGAAGAAAGGGGACTCAGAGACTGTTCAGGAGGATGGAAAGTGCGGAGGCGGATGGTGTGATGGTGCCTCACACCGGAAATGAGCTTAAGGCCAGGGGATCTCACACCGAAAACTGCTTCAGTTGTAAATTCCATGCCATGTGTATTTCACCGAAAAAAAACCACATGAGATATGTAAAAAAATTATAAAATTAATACTCATGCAACTATTGAAAAAGGAAGCAAACGTATTGTCAGGTGCCCGGCAGGCCCTCTGCGACTGTACCCAGGCCATAGCTCTCTTGGGAATCACCATTTTCCTGATATTTGTGCTAAAAATTTCTTGGCTTTTAAAAAACTGTTCATCCTACAAATATAATGAAATGCAAAAGAAAAATTTAACTAATTTTATGTGACTTTATATAAATGCTATTACATAGATGATAGATAGATAGATAGATAGATAGATAGTTGTGTTTCTGGATTATTTTGCTTAACACTGTGTTTCTGAAATTTATTCATGTTATTAGTCTACCTGCATATTCAGTGTTATTGCTATTTTATGATTTAACACATATAATTTTTTAAAAATTTGTTTTAAATTTTATTTTACAGAGAATAAAATAAAAGAGGACAGAACAACGCAGATCACAATAGAACAATACAACCAATCAGCACTTCACAAGACAATTGGATATCAACAGTAGCTACCATAATATCTCTTCCTTTGAAACAGTTGAGCATAGCTTCACAAACAATAATATTAAACATAACAAAATAGAATAAAAGCATTCAAGAGAATGAAACTATTACAAGGCATTCTGAACCAAATAACAGAAAATGAACAATGGCTACTATAATATCTCATTTTCCATAAAAAATTTGTTTATATTATTACATATATTAAAATCCAGTAAGACACAACATGATAGAACCAATGGTAATAGAAGAACAAAAGCATGGTAGGACTTCAAAGCCAGATGATATTAAATCAGCAATGGCTGCCATAATGTCTTGTTTTCTTCAAAGTAGCTATTCATACCATCACACATAGTAAGGTCAAACCAATGAATGAGAACATTACAAAACTTCAAAGCAATATAATGGGGATGCATTATTACCATAGAGTCTTATGTACTCTTAACTTTTCTTACACTAAGGAGACTATGTGGTATTTATACATGTGAGTTTGATTTATTTCACTTATGAGTATGGTCTTGAGTTGCATCCATTTATTTATAAATATCTCAACATGATCATTCTTTATAGTTCAGTAGTACTCCATTATATAAAAGTACCACAATTTTTTTATCCATTCCTCAATTGACTTCCAAGATCTGGCTATTACATATTGTGCTGCTATAAACATGGGTGCATATATATCACTGTGGTATGATGTTTTTACTTCTTCTGAAATATGCCTAGGAGTGGAATAGCTGGGTCAAATGGGACTTCCAATACCAGCTTTTTGAGGAATCTCCAGACTGACCTCCACAGTGGTTGCACCAGTCTACACTCCCACCAACAGTGCAGAAGAGTTCCTTTTCCCCCACAGCCTCTCCAGCATTTGTTGTTGGTAGTTTTGTTGATTCTGGCCATTCGTTCTGGAGTGAGATGGTATCTCAGTGTGGTTTTAATTTGCATTTCTCTAATGATCAATGATGATGAACATTTTTTCATGTATTTATTTGCATTCGTATTTCTTCATCTGAGAACTTTGTGTTCATCTCAGATGCCCATTTTTGGATTGGATCTTTGAATTTTGGGGGTCTGATTTTTTAAAATTCTTTATAAGTTCTAGACAGAAGTCCTTTGTCTGAGGGACAGTTTGCTAAGATTTTTTCCCACTTTGTAGGTTTTCTTTTCACTCTGATGGAGATTTCTTTTGACATTCAGAAACTATTTAATGAGACGTGATCCCACTTATTGATTCTGGGAAATATTTCCTGTGCAGTTTCGTTCTTGTTCATGAATTCTCTACCTACCCTTATGCCTCCGAGATTTTTACCTACTTTGTCTTGCAACAGACTTAGTGTTTATGTTTTAATATTTAGATCTTTGATCCATTTAGATTTCAGTTTAGTACATGGTGATAAGCATGGGTCTAATTTTAGTTTTCGGTATATAAGATAGCCAGTTTTTCCAGCACCGTTTATTAAAGAGACTATCTTTCTTCCAGTGAACAGGTTTGGCCCCTTTATTAAAGATAAGGTGGTTGAGTGTGTTGGGAATTGTATCTTCTAGTCTATTCCGTTGATCTTCAGGTCTGTTTTTATTTCCAGTACCATGCTGATTTTATTACAGTAGCTTTATAGTATAACTTCAAGTCAGGGATTGTGATGCCTCCTGCCTTTCCTTTGATGCTTAGAATTGCCTTTGCTATTCTAGGTCTCTTCTGGTTCCAGATGGATTTTAGGAGTGATTTCTCTAGATCTATGAGGTCTGTTAGTGGTATTTTCCCTGGGATTGCATTGAATCTGTATAGCAATTTTAGGAGAATGACCTTTTTCACAATATTTATTCTTCCTATCCATGAACGAGGGATGTCTTTCCATTTTTTGAGGTCCTCTTTGATTTCTTTTTTTTCAGGGTTTTATAATTTTCCCTGTATAGCTCTTTTACTTCTTTCATTAGATTAATTCCTAAGTATTTCATCTTTGAGGATGCTAGTGTGAAAGTTATGGTTTCTCTTATTTCTCTCTCAGTGATTTTGTTGTTAGTGTATAGGAATGCTATTGATTTTTGATTATTGACTTTGTATCCAGCTACATTGCTGCATATATCCCTTATATCTAGGAGTCTTATGATAGAGTTTTGGGGGTCTTCTATGTAGAGTATCATGTCATCTGCAAATAATGATAGTTTAACTTCCTCTTTTCCTACCTTTATTCCTTTTATTTCTCTCTGTTGTCTAATTGCTCTGGCTAGTATTTCTAGTACTATGTTGAATAGGAATGGTGATAAGGGACATTCTTGTCTTGTGCCTGATTTTAAGGTAAAGGCTTTCAGTTTTTGGTCATTTAATATGACACTGGCTGTTGGTTTGTCATAGATGGCCTTTATCATATTTAAGTAGAGACCATCTATTTCAATTCTCTGTAAGGTTCTTATCATGAATGGGTTTTGGATCTTATCAAAAGCTTTTTCTGTGCAAATTAAAACATCACTGAGATTCCACCTTACTCTGGAAAGAATAGCTGCCATCAAGAAATCAACTGATAACAAATGTTGGCAAGGCTGCAGGGAAAAAGGAACACTGCTCTATTGTTGGTGGGAATATAGACTGGTGCAACCATTATGGAAACCATATGGATAATTCTCAGAAGACTAGGATTGGAAGCCCCATTCAATCCAGCTATTCCCCTCCTGGTTATATTCCCCAAAGAACTGAAAAGTTCATATCACAGTGATATATGTGCACCCATGTTCATAGCTGCACAATTTGTGATAGCTAAATCCTGGAAGCAACCAAATGCCCATCAACTGCAAAAAAAGATGTGGCATTTTTATGCAATGGAATATTACTCAGCTATAAAAAAGGATAATCTCAAGGACTTCATAGGCAAATGGAGACAACTTGAGACTATCCTCAGTAGTGAAATAAATAAGAATCATATTTATAAATATCATATTTTGTCTCTAGTGTAAAAAGTAAATAAGAACTACAAGTGTAACAAAACCAAAATGTGTAATTGCTATTGTAAAAAAGAGAGGAAAAGAAAGTGCTCTAAGGGCTTTAACTGCATGTACGTTTGAGTGTGTAAGATTGATAACCATATTGCTGAATCTTTGTTGGATCTTTGAGCAGAACTGTTTGTAGTCTGATTGTTTGAATATTTACTATGTACCCTTTAACTTTGTAACTTGAACAACTACATCCAGGATGACTGTATGTAATTTATAAATTATGGATTTCTTAGTGGGGCTTTTTCTTTTTCCTTTTTCTTACTTTCTTTTAGAATCCTGTATTACTGCTACCCTTTTTTCTGTTTTGCTCTGTTTTTCTCTTTAAATAAAATTTTTAAAATGTATAATTGCTATTGTAAAAAAAAGACAAAATAGGAAGCACTATAAAAGATATAGCTGCATGTATGTTTAGGTGTATGGGATTGATAACCATATTTCTAGGTTCTTGTTGGATTGTTGAACAGATCTGTTTGCACTCTCACTGCTTCAGTGTCCACTTTGTGTGCTTTAATTTTGTAACTTGAATAACTATTTCTAAAAGAGCAATATGTAATTTATCAACTAGTGATTTCTTACTGGTTATCTTCTTTTCTTGAAATTCTGTAATATTTCCACCTTTTTCCTGATTTTTTTCTGTTTAAATAAAAAAAGAGTAAAAGCTTTTCCTGCATCTATAGAAATGATCATGTGATTCTTACTTTTGGATCTATTGATATGGTGGATTACATTTATTGATTTACATATGTTGAACCATCCCTGCATGCCTGGGATGAATCCCACTTGGTCATGGTGTATAATCTTCTTGATGATTTGCTGCATCCTGTTTGCCAATATTTTATTGAGAATTTTTGCATGTATGTTCATTAGGGAGATTGGCCTGTAGTCCTCTTTTTTAGTTGGGTCTTTCTCAGGTTTTGGTACTAGAGTAATATTTGCTTCCAGGAATGACTTATGGAGAATTGCTTCCCTTTTGATTTCATTGAAGAGTTTGAGGAGTTTTGGCATTAAGTCTTCTTTGTATTTCTTATAGAATTCCACAGTGAATCTGTCTGGGTCTGGGCTCTCCTTTGTTGGTAAGGATTTTACTACATTTTCAATTTCATTAATAAAAATTGGGTTATTCATCAGTTTTACATCTTCTTGATCCAACTTTGGTGGTTCATATGTTTTTAGGAATCTGTCTATTTCTTCTGTGTTATCGAATCTACGAGAGTAGAGGTTTTTGAAATAGGTGTTGATTATATTCTGTATTTCCACAGAGTCATAGTGATTTCATCTTTTTCATTCTGTATTGCATGAATTTGAGTCTTTTCTTTCCTTTTTTTAATTAGGTTTGCTAGGGGCTTATCAATTTTATTTATTCTTTCAAAGAACCAACTCTTTGATTCATTGGTTCTTTGTATTGTTTTCTTAGTCTCAATTGCATTAATTTCTGCTCTGATTCTTCTAATTTCCTCCCTTCTTTTGGCTTTGGGCTTGGCTTGTTTTTCTTTTTCTAGCTGTTTGAGGTGTAGCATCAGGTTGTTTATTTTGTTCATTCTATTTTCCTATGGTGGGAACTCAGTGCAATAAATTTTCCTTTAAGCACTGCTTTCATTGCATCCCACAGATTACCGTAAGTTGTGTTTGTATTTTCATTTGCTTGTAGATATTGTTTAATTTTAATTTCTTCTGAGACCCATTGATTGCTCAAGAGTGTATTAATCAATTTCCATGTGTTTTTGATATTTTTTGCAGTTTTTTATCATTAATTTCCAGTTTCATGGTGCTTTGATCCAATATCATGCATGGGATAGTTTCAATTCTTTTGCATTTACTTAAATACGTTCTGTGGGCTAATATATGTTCTATTTTAGTGAATGTACATGTACTGCTGAGAAAAATGTATATTCTGATGTTATTGGATGAAACACTGTATACGTCTATCAAGTCCATTTGTTCACAGATGTGATTCTGTCCTGATATTTCTTTGCTGATTTTGTCTAGTTGATCTGTCTCTTTGTGCCAATGGCATGTTAAGGTCTCCTGTTAAAATTGTGTTATTTTTTATTTGATTTTTCATTTCTGTTAATACTTGCTTTGTGTAGCTGGGTGCTCTGAAATTTGGTGTATATATATTTAAGATCGTTATTTCTTCCTCTTGAAGTTTTCCCCTAACTAGTATGTAGTGACATTCTTTATCTCTTCAGACTTTTCTTGGTTTGAAATTCACATTGTCTGCAAACAGAATAGCTACCCCCACTTTTTTTTTGAGTTCCTGTTGCAAGAAATATTATTTTCCTTACTTGGACTTCCATTTATGAATTTCCTTTTGGGTTAGATGGGTTTCTTGTAGACAGCATATGGTTGGACATTGTTTCTTGATCCATTCTGCCAGTCTGTTTCTTTTAATTGGTGCATTGAGGCCATTTATATTAATGGTTATAACTGTTATAGATTGGTTTATTGTTGACATGTTATCTTTCTGCTGTTGTATCTTTATCTTTCCCTTCTCTTTAATTGTCTGTCTTGCTTAGTAGTTTTCTCCTATGTGTATCTAGAATGTCTTTGAGTATTCTTTGCAGGGTTGGTTTGGTGATCATGAAGTTCTTCAGCTGTTCATTATCATGGAAGTATCTTATTTCTCCATCTATTTTGAAGGAGAGTTTTGCAGGGTACAGCAGTCTGGGTTGGAAGTTGTTTTTCTTTAGGATCTGAAATATTTCACTCCATGCTCTTCTTGACTTCATTGTTTGTGTGGAGAAGTCTGCTGTGATTCTGATAGGTTTTCCTTTATAGGTGATCTGTATTTTCTCTTTAATAGCTTTTAATATTCTGTTCTTATGTTGGATTTCTGGGATGGTGATTATTATATGTCTGGGTGTAGTTTTATTTTGGTTATGGCTGTTTGAAATTCTATATGCTTTACTAATCTGAATGTCAGTTTCCATTCTCATGTTTGGGAAACTTTCAGCTATTACTTCTTTAAATAGCCTCTTAATATCATTTGTGTTGTCCCCTTCTTTTTCATTTATCCCTTTTAATCTTATGTTGTTTTTCTTTGCATCATCTTGCAATTGTTGAATTGTTATTTCCTGATTCCTTGTTATTTTTAAAAAATCTTTCCTTTCCTGTTCACTAGCTGCAATCTTATCTTTGAGGTCTGAAATTCTATCTTCACTTTTGTTGAGGTGGTTTTGGCAGTTTACAATACAATTTTTTATTTCTTGTATAACTCTTCGGATCTGCTTTATGTATTCTGTTTGTTCCTTATACTCTTCATTCAGGGATTCTATCTGTTTGCTTTGTTCCTGTAATATTTTAGCTGTGTCTTCTTTAGATGCATTCACTATTTCTTTCACTAATTTTATCATTTCTTCTTTTACCTGGGAGATTATTTCTACTTTGAGTTCCTTTATAGCTTCCCATACTTGCTTCTTTATTTCAGTTGATATCATTTCAGGTACTTCAGGTGTGTGACTAGTATTTTCTTCTATGTATGTGGCTCCCAGGCTTTCTTGGGATGGGCTGGAGGTTTGAGATTGCATTTTGGTCTTTCATTTTGTTGTTTTCCTATATTTCCGTGTTTCAAGTGATGTTCCAAAACTTTCCCTGAGTGTGTTGGGAATCACCTCCTGTGCCTTCAGCTCCTGGGACTCGAGGGTCTTAGCTCCCCTGGTTGAATGAAGGTCACTGGGCCTGGTGCACTCAAGCCTGCAAAGCTTTTCAAGGCTAATCCAGTGTCCTAGGTGGCTGGGTGGGCACCCAAGCACTGGGAGTGATGTCCCAAACTCTCCTGGGCCAGAGCTAGGGAGCTGGAACTCTGCTCACCACTGCATGGGCTCATCTCCCCTCTCAGAGCCTACTTGTTCCCCTGTTTGAATACAGGTCACAGGGCATGGTCCACTCAAGCCTGTGAAACCTCTCCAGGCTAGTCCAGTGTCCTAGGGAGCTGGGCAGGCACCTCAGCACAGGGAGTGATGTCACAGCCCAGCTAAGGCCAATGAGCTGGGACTTCCCAGGCCCTTGCTACCTCGCAAACTGGAGCTCCACTCCCAGCCAAGCGGGCCTACCTGCCTCCGAGCTTGCTTGTTCCCCTGGTTGAATAAAGGTCTCTGGGTGTGGTCCACTCAAGCTGAGAAACCTCTTCAGGCTAGTCCAGTGTCCTATGGGGCTAGGCAGGCACACCAGTACTGGGAGTGATGTCCCAAACTCCCCAGAGCCAAAGCCAGGGAGTTGGAACTCCCTTGTAGCCACGCAGGCCTAAGTCCCCTCTCATAGCTGGCTTGTTCCCCTGGTTGCATGAATCAACACATACAATTTTTATGATAGTTTATGTAAATGTAAAAAAAAAAGTGTGCTTTTTGGCATTTGTTGATTACAGTGTTGTATATATGTGTAGGTCTTGCTATATATCTGTATAATGTATGTATTAGATCTTTGCTTTTTTTATTTAAAAGAAAAAAAGACACAGAAGAAACTTAATTGCATCCATTAAATCTTTTGTATCCTGATTTTTCCCTGTTTTCCTCTCAACTACCAGGTCTTATTTTGTTGTTTTTTAATCCTCTAGATTAGTTTTATAGTTTTTTTTTTTTTTACTTTAGCAGGTTCTTTTCTTTGTTTTGTCGTATTTATTCTTTTTTGTTAGGATCTTTGCCATACACAATACTTACATTCCTTGTGTGGAGTTGGGACGTGTAGGTAACACATCTTTTACACCTCCTTTCCCTTTCTTCCTCCCCTGCCTCCACCTCTTAATCCCCTTCCTCCTTGAGAAAGATCTATATTCCTGCTTCCTGTTATCTTTTATTTTGCTCTTAGCAGATATTTTTAAATCTGTTGCTTTATCTTAAAGCAGTACTGTTGGTGTTTTTATAATCCATCCGGACAATTCCAATATCCTAAGGCTTTGTTGTTCTGATCTACTATTATTTTTGTAGATTTTTTAAACCTTTCCATATTTTTATTTAGTGTTCTGTTTTGTTTTTACTGTTTACTGTTCATTTTCATTGGTAAATTTTTTAAGAGCAGAAATATTTATTGAGAGAGAGAAAGTTTATGTCTGAGAGAGACAGAAGGGGTCCCAAGTGGGTGGCCAAAGATTCTATCTTTTCTAGGGATTCTATCTTTTCTAGAGTAAAATAATGAGGTAAGGCAGGTCTAAGGTGGGAAAAACTGGGAACTTGAAAGGCAGACAGGCATGAGGTGGGACAGAGCTATGGTTGACCAATAAGTTTAACTGTTTAGGTAAAAGTGACCAAATCAGGGACAAATGGAGAAGCAAGTCAAGCAGCAAGTAAGCATTCTTTAAGGACCAGTGACTCTTCCTGTAGGGCACTGGGATGGTGACTCCTGGATTCTCAAGATAATCCATACTAATTCCTAATGTTTATACTTAGGGTGTGGTTGCATTTGTTTTGCCTTCTGTTTTGAGATCTGGCCACAACAAGAGGTGTATGCCCCCTCCAAGGTCATCAGATATCTGGTCCTCTGTGCAGCTTCTTCGAAGGCCTAGCCCTGTCTGACTGCCTATAATATTTGTAACCAGCTCAACTGCCTGTAACAGTGCCCCCTTTGAAGAGGTATCCCGAACTGCCATGAGGGAGAAATAGGCGATGGACAATCTGGTTTCTTCATGCTGAAAGGGGTTGTAGTTGTTGATTGGCAGTCAGAGATACTCTACAGAGCTTCTAACTGATGGTCCTCAGTAGACACCAGGCATGTTCATTTTGGGTGGGCATACAGCTTTAAGTCTGAAGGAGACAAAGCCAAAGAAACAATTACATATGCATGGACCAAATAATAAATCAATGGGTTATTATGAGTACAGTTAACAAACAGTTCCACCAAGAGAAGCTAGTAATGGCTTCCCACAGGGAGGATAAAGACAAGGTCCAGGAAATTTTAGAATCTGACATGTTACTGATTTGTCATCTAATCTTCTGAACAGTTCTTGAGATACTAGCAGAAGGATCAGGAATATAAATTATATCTGAGAACTCTTTGAAGCATAAAAAAAGGACATTCCCACCTCACCTTTCCTGTACAGGTTTCTCCCTCATCTCAGCTCTCCTCTGCTTTCATCCAGCTCCATACTGGTTCCTGCTCTAGTTGTATGAATAAAAAGCATAGCAGTCCATCCTTGAGAACCACGCACTGTGGACATGGCTCTCAGTGAGTAGTTTCCCAACACAGCACTGCTAGGTCCGCACAAGCTTCCATTTGTCACAGCACTGTTGGTAGCTGTGCCACACACAAAAGAATTGCAGAAGTTAATACCTCATGTTTTGCTGAAATTGTAAACTATGTCTTTTCATTCTCTTTATTAATTTGAGTAAAAAACAGAGGGGGAAAATCTCTTTCCTCTGCCATCATCATGTTCATATTGGAAACACATTCCAGTGTTCTAGAAAAGCTCAAATACATAAAAGAATTTGTTGGTTTCCTGGGAAGTAAGAGAAGGGAGAAGGTCTTGGGGAGCAACTGAGTGAGGAAAAAGACTTCTATCCACCAGAAAAGAAGAGAACTGTGGGATACAAAGCAGGGGCTCTCTGTGGGGTTCCATGTAAGGAGAGACCCAGAGAGGGCACAGACTCCTAGGAGAGAGCAGCATGACAGCCTAGAAGGGAGGCCCTGAGTGCACAGGTGTCGGGCCCTGAGTGCACAGGTGTCTGGCCACAACTCTAGCACTTTGTAAGTGCCTCAGAGTAGAGTGAGAATACACTTCAACAAGGACAACAACAGACTGATTGTGGCATTTTTTTCCCTTTCCAAACCAAAGGTTAGTTTCTAGAATTTTGTTCCCCTTGGAAAGGGCAATGTGCACAGTGTGACTGAAAAAGGTAGTTACTACCAGTTTATATGATGGACATTTGAACACCTGAACCAGACACCAAGTTAGTATAGAGAGAGAAGGGAATAATACGTGTCATACTTCTGAGCTGTGGACTAAGTTACACATTCACTATGAAAATGGCTGTAACTGTAAGAGACAGAGGACAAGTGACATAGAAACCTAGAGAGCCTTAATTCTCACTAAAGGTTGGTCTTGGGACATGAATTTTCCCAGAAAAAAAGAAGGAGTTCCAAGCCAACAAAAACATGGGGAAAAGCCTAGGGAATGGTGAGTTTGCAAAGTTTCAGTAAACTGACAAGGCTGAGCTTGACAATAATAATATTTCACTTAAATCATATTATTGCCATTTTGATAAGCTCAGTTTCCAATTTAATTGCTTCTTCCTAGTCTTCATCATAGAGGCATGCAGAGGTCCAAGGAAGTTCATGTTGCATATGTATGAACTTGGATTCACTGTGGTAGAGAATCCAAGTTAATTTCTGAATTTTGGGTCTTCCTTTTGTATGATCTATCCTGCTGCCTTAAGAATTAAAATCATTCTCCCATTTTTAAAATTGCAGCTTACTGTGATGTGTGGCAAGGGGCCACTTTACAGGGCTTCTTTGCCTTTAAATGTAAGTTAAATTTGACTATTCAAAAGCATTATCAGTTTTTCTTACTTAAAATAAACCTAACTCTAATGGAATCCCTAAAAAAACTCTCTGTATTAAAGAACAATTAGTGGAGGAGCTAAAGATGGCTGGTCAATGAACAACAAAACACAAAGCCTCATGGGAGAAACAACTCATATGCCAGAATAAAACATACTGGAGAGATCCAGACAGGGGGAGATGGATCCTCTTGACACAGGAAGAAATTAAAATGAAAAAAAGCTTGTCAAATATGCAGTCTTGGGGCTACAATTGGAACAGCTAAAATTACCGGACACAGCCAAGTTCGCGCTGGCCTGAATTCACACTGCCCTGAATTCACGCCGGCTGGCAGAACCGCCTAAACTCGTTTCCGCTGCCACTGACAGGAACCACAGCCGTGCTGAAGTTGGGGGTTGGTGAACCAAACAGAGAACAGAACCAGTGAAGGGACTTTCATTAATCCACAGTCAGTGCTGGGAATGAGACCCCCTTCACAGGAAGGGCGCAACCAAGTGGGCAGCATGTTGGAGTTGGGCAGGAGAAGCCTGAACTAGGGGCAACAGTGACTTCAGTTGGTTGCTCCTTCCCCAGAGCAGATTCATGGGATTTGCTTGAACTGGGTCATGCCCCTGGCCGGGACCCAATAAGCTGTCCCAAATTGATTCCCTGTGCATAGTACACACTAACCTGGTGAAGGCCCCTGAAGTTTGACTGGCCTGATGGGGAGGGGCCGGCATACACAGCCCCTGCTTACACCTCAGTGACAAGAGCAAACAGGAGAGGGCAGAAATTCCTCACCAGCATGCTTCAGAAGAACCATGGCCAACAGGGAATGGGGCTCAGACCTCCACTATACACCTGTATGGAAGAAACCAAAAACATGACAAGAGAGAGAAACAGGAAGAGGCCCCCAGCCCAAAACCCTGAGAACACTGATCCAGGAGAGGGAAAAACAAAAGAGACTGAGGGTAGCAAACATGCAACATCAGACATGGCTTCAATGGACATTAAGAGATATCTTCAGGACCTTGTAGACAAGCTCAAAACTTAAATATTAAATCAGGTAAAGCAAGATATAAGTAGATTAATAAAAGAAATGATAAGCATCTCTCAAGAAGACACAGATGGAAGAAGGGAGGAACACAAAAAAAGAAGAGAAACATTCAACAAATAATATAAAGAAAATCTAGAATACATGAAGCAGATTCAAAGAGATTATCAGGAAATTAAAAACTCCATTGAAAGCTGGCAAAACTGCTTAAAAGAAACTAAGGATAGACCATCAAAACTTGAAGATGAGTTTGCAATGTGTGATCATGAAAGGAAAGACCTCTTAAAAATAACAAGGAAACAGGCAGTAACAATACAAAGGATAGAAGATGACAAAAGAACCTATAATTTAAGAATAAGAAACATGAAGGAAGGAGCAGAATAAAAGCAGGCAAATTACAAAGGCTATTCACAGAAATAATTAAGGAAAACTTCCCAAGCATGGGAAAAGAAAATGACATTTGGTTATGTGAGGCATACAGAATTCCAGCCACCTACAACCAAAACAGAGCTACACCCAGACATATAATAATCAAGATACCAGAAATTCAATATGAAAACAGAATATTAAAAGCTGTCAGAGAAATGAAACAGATTACCTATAAAGGTAATCCCATCAGAATCTGTTCCAGTCATTGTACTTGTACTAGATTTGAAAGCACAGACAGTTATCCCAAAAATAGCAGGATATAGTATAGTATGGTAATCATCCTTAATTTCCTATTAACTTAATCTAAACTCTGTATAACCTGCCCTGTTTTACCATGACTGATTGTAATCGAATCTGGTTTGTTAGATTGCTGTTTTGTATTGATATATTTTATTCAAAGCTGTTATGATTGATAGTATCAAGTCTGAGAGTATAGTCAACTGCACTTAAGATGACAAGATTCGCTATAATATCCACTCTGGTTTGATTATTACATGCCTTTGAAGTTTTATACTGTCTACAATGTTTTATTTTTACAAATATTGTTATGTACTTCTATATTCAATTATATCGCTACATTCAATTATGCCTGATGATATAGATAATTCTATTGAAGATAATAAGAGACAACACAGTAGCCATTGTAGATCACCTTGTACTGTGGTTTTATATGACTTTTTGGTTTCATGTTTTTATAGGAATTTGTTTTGTCTGGCTATGTTTTGTTTTTCCCTCTAATACAGAAAGGATAGAAATACATGTAGAAACTCCTGCATGCATAGCTGTTTATAATCTTACTGTTTGAATATCTACTTTGTATGCTTTAATTTTGTAACTTGAGCAACTATTTCTAAGAGGATAATATGTAATTTATCAACTAGTTATTTTTTACTGTTTATCTTTTTTTTGAAATTCTGTATTATCTCTACCTTTTACATGTTTTGTTTCTCTCTAAATAAAAAATAAAATAAAATAAAAATAAAGAATAAAGAACAATTAGCCTAGCTCTCCATGAAATTGTGTCACCTGGAACTATAAAGAAATTGCATCAGTCTTTGGTACAATAAGTCCCTTAAATCTGCTTTTGAAGTTTGTAAGAAAACACAATAAAATATCCACATCATTGCTGCACATTACTACAACGTACTGGTTAATAGAGGATTTATCCCATCAGATAAAATGCCCCTCACTTCATTTGGCTCTTGCTCAGATACTAACAAATCCCAAAGACATGCAGAATGTGCTGGATGATTACGGGGCTCCGTAAAATGAGCCACCATTTCCTGCCTTTGTTTGTACACTTGTCTCTCATTCCTCTGCATCTTCCCGCACGAAAGGGAAAAACCACAACAAACTACTTCTTTCCACCCAACATTTACTTTCAGCATATATTTACCACACTTGGGCTATTTACTCTGTTAATAATATTTTGCCATCTTTGAAGACCTAGGAATGTATATATAGCTTTTCTCTCCTTTTTTTGGTTATTCTCAAGGAATAACCATTATATAAGGGATTAGACTGAGACATTCCCAGAATCTGGACAAAGTCTAAGACAATGGTGCTAGCAAAATAGTATAAGCAAAAATCAGCCCAAACTGGATCAAATTAGTGTTTATACCTCCTCCTCCTCCCTCAATAAAACAGATTGTAAATATGTTGCTGGATAGAACTGGAAAACATCCAACTTTGGTCTTCATGACAGAGGGGCAGGTTATGTTTAGAGTTACAATACGTTGTTGTAGAACTCTTTATCAGTGGTAGGGCTGGGGACATAGCAGAACAGTGCCTACCTGGCAAGCTTAAGGCCCTGAGTTTGATTCCCTGTACCTAAAAAATAAAAAAAAAATAGATGTATTGACTGTAGCTATTTATGAGTACTTATTCCACATACACAGGAGCTGTACCTGATGCAATATAATGTGTATTATCAATAAAAAGGTGTATTTTATTGTAAGGCAGGGAAGATTCATACATTTAATAGACACAGAGCACTTACTATAAGACAGGCATTATGCCAAGAACTAAATATTCAAAGCACAAGTACAACACAGAGTAATCTTTGTCTCCAAAGGCCTTTCCTTCTAGCAGAAAGCACTAGTTCTCATTGTTGACCCATACCTTCTCCAACCAGGTCTCCTCCAGGGCACCAACCCCACTGAGGGCAAGAAAATGCTGTTTACCACTTTATTCTCAGTGCATGATTTTGTGTCTGGCATATTGGAGAGCCTTAACAACTTCTGCTAAATAAATGAGTGTGTTTATTACTGAGTGTCTGCTTTGTGCTAGGAATCATGAACTAAATGTCATCAATGGCGAGCGTTGATTTTCTGAGCCCTTTCCACAGCTGGATGCAACAGTTATTATTTTCACCTTCAAATTGATCTGCTAGCCATTTTCCAAAATATTTTCCATTAGGTTTCTGTTACTCTGAGATAATAAGCTTAAAGTCAGATTTATTCTGGTTCAGTTTTAGAGGACGCAATTCACGATGGATTTGCCCTATTGCTTTGTGTCACACGATGGCCACAGCATGTAGTAAAGCAAAACCTGTGAGGGCAGGAGACAGAAAGAGAAAGGGGCCATGTCCCACGGTCCTGCTCAAGGACACAGCCCGGAGACCTAAAGACTTCTCACTAGGTCTCACGCCTTACTGTCCCACCAGCTCCCAAAAGCTCCAAGCTGGGACCAAGCCTCTGGCACACGCCTACGAGGGACATTCTCCATCCAACTGTCACAGGCAGCACCAAAGCTCTGCTTTTCATGTTGTTTCATTTTTTGATGTCATATATACCATTTTTAAGGACTAGAGTAATAGTATTGCATTAGTGAAAGGTAATGGTAGCTGCCATGATAATGGTAGCTTCTTCTATGGGACTGTCACTTACTGATCATTACATGCTAGTCTCAGAATGTATATATACATACATTTTCATTTCATATGCTCTAGTTTTCCTGGTTATAATATGTAGACAACTGGATATTTATAATTTTAGGTAGCATATAGGTTAATCTAGAATTTTGTTGAGTATAGATTCATTTTAATGTGTTTTAGAGAAAAATTAATACCACATTAAATCTGTGATTTCCTGAATAATGTTACTGTGGTTTGGGATGAAGCTAAGCTGTCCTCCACTCCTAAATACTGATTTAAACACAGTTTAAAGAGCCAATGTGGTAATAATAAATGGTACATGCATATGACAAAATCGTGAAAGTGGTGTATAAGATGTGAAAAGCTGGGCCCTTCCTCATGAGTTCATGGGAGACTGAAAGCCAGTGGAGGAGACAGAGGGACAGAAGAGAACTGTGTATCTGTCCACAGGTGGAAGCCAGACCACTAGGTCCAGAGCCTACTTCTCCTTTCATTTTCCTGTCTGAGTTTAGGCAAGTCAATTGGTCTTAAAGTCCAGGTTTTCTCATCTGTCAAATGTAGACAATGGCCACACCTACTTCTTAGTAGCAGAATTGAGAGTGAAATACAGGCACTTTTGATATCAAAAGCCAGGCCAAGACGTTTACTGTGATAGCAGATGGGTTTTATCTAATGTGCCAGTTTGAAGGATTGGAAGAAAGTTTCCTATGTCACCATACTGGCAAGTATTTGAGACTTCACAGGGAAAAGTGACTGGGCATCTCCCTCAACATGCATTCTTCACACAGCACTCTGTTGCTCACTGTCTGCAAGCCCCACTGACCAACTCTGAGAAGCCCAGTCCCACAAAGCCCAGCAGGAGAAACAAGGGAGACACAAAATAATTCGACTGATTGGTCTCATTGTATATTTTCTTATTCATATTACTACACTACTGAGAGAAACACACCCTCATAAAGGATTAAGACTCCACTTTGAAAATAACATGTTGCATAAAAGTATTTTGCATTGATGGTGTGTTTTTATGGTACCTCTTTAGTCACTTATTTACCGAGGACAGCAATCTAAGAAAATCTAAACATTTCAATACAGTAGTTCAATAAACTGACGGTTGTGTGATTTTCACAAAGAAAAAAGAAAGAATGGGGTAAAATAGGGGCAATGAAAGAAGGGGAAGAGGGGAACAACAGACACGAACCCCAGCACTGTAGGCTGAGCTTGACAAGTCGCTGGTTGATGGTTCTGAGGCATTTTCCCAGCTTCGTCAGTTCTCAAAAGCAGAAAATATGTCCACCCCCACTGACTTGCCCCAGGTGTGTGCCCCAGTTCAAACAAGGAGCCAACAGATGGTCACAGATTGACAGCCATGTGAAGCAGCTCCAAGTGGATCCTTTCAGGCGATGGGAGACCCCACCCCTCCACCAGACCCGCGGCCACTTTCTGCCAGCAGTTCCCGCTCTGTCTTGCCATCCTCCTGGTACTCATCCAGCCATCTGCAGTGGAAAAGAGAACATAATTAATGACAGAGTATTAAAAGGAAGCACATTACAGAGGGAGGAAAGTAATCCGTGGAAAAGATTAAAGAGGACTTTAGGGAGAAGTTCAAACTTTTTGAAAACCATGTAAGATCTCAAACCATACCAAAGTGTCTTTTCTGCAAACCTTTGTCTTACACGTAAGTTGCCAAGTCACACTGGTTGGCTCCAACATGTTGATTTTTAGGAAAACCCTCTGGTAACATTACAAATACTTACAATATCTGAAACTCAGTAAATATTTCTCATTTAGAGTACTCTTTATGATAGTTTTTATTTCTCTACTGTCCTATGCGTAACTGGCAAGTATATACAGTAGCCAAATACTCATCTTCTATTACAGTACTCAAGAAATAAAACATGAACCATATTTGTTAAAACAAAAGAATAGAAAAAAGGTGAAATTAATTTTAATATTTTTCATTTTCTTAAGTTCAAAGATTATTCCAACCATCAATATAAAATGTATCACATGATTTTTCATACTACATTTTTGGAAAGAAGTATGTGTCTTACACAGCACATCTACTTCAGATGAGCCACGGTGGGCAGTGCAGTAGATGCAGCCTGTTTCCATCTCCCATGTGGGACTGGGGCGCTCTGGAGTTGGACAGCCCTTTATCCGAATCCTGCCAGCATTAATTAGATTTGGGCAAGCAATTTACCCTCTTTATGCCTCTGTTTCCTTGTCTGTGAAAAGGAATATCCCAGAGCCCACCTACAGATTTGCTGTGAGGATGAGTTCGAGTGTGGAGTTCAGGGTATTCTATGATGCCTTCTCTTAAGTAAGAGTTCAAAACAGGCTGCTGTGGACATTGCTCTGATTTTCCCTCCAGCAGCAGCAGAGAAGACAGCTGAGTGAGCCTCACGGGTCCATGACAGAGGACCCCTCTGTTGTTTACCTCTACAATAAAGTCACACATAATTTCTTTCTCAGAGACCTTTCCTCTTTCTTACAATTAGCAAGGATCATGAATACCTCATAAACAATGCTGGAAAGACAGATTCTGAATGTTCTGACAAAAAGTTTTACAGCAAATACACCGTTTTGTTCCAGCATCTCTTCCTTGGAGGATAATTCACAAAAGCATAGCAATATTATGGAAACAACAGATTGCTAGATCATGAACTAAAATTCTTCAGAGGGCCAAGGGACACAGAGACTCCTGCACTCTGGTTGACTTCTCTTAGTTTTGCAAGTCACTCACCTCTTAGGCATCAGTGGTTTTTTGCTTTGTTTTGTTTTGTTTTTCTGTCAAATGAAGCACAAGACTAAATGTAATCTCCATTTCTATCCACCTTGCAGGAAACACCAAGAAAACTTTCTCTTTCTGTATTCGCCTAACCATGGGGCCTCAGACAGAGGATCAAGGAGCACTTAAATTGCTGTTGTTGCATTGGTGACAGCAGCACAATGATACGCTTGTGTGCAGTGCTCAGTATGATGCTACGTAATCCAATGACACACCTTAAACACCTTCATCTGCCTCACTTGTTTCCTATAAATTCAATTTTGAAGGTTGTAATTGTTCCGAAATGTAGGAATAAATGAGCTCCATCTTGATTTTGTATGTTCTGTCTTGCCAACAAAACTAATTTTGGCTATGAAAATAATATCACTATTATTCCCTGTTTTAAGTGATTCTTAATTTTGCTAATGTGATGCATTTAGAAAAAGAATCATATTTCATTTCTTCCTTACATTATTTCATAGTCACCATTGTACTGAAAGTAATAAAACCATATTGTATAATATTAAACATAGTTTTATATGACACCAGATAGCTGGATGGGACATGGAACCAAATGCCATGTGCACACTGGCCAACGGGGCAGTCACTCACCATCTGTGTCTACTGAACACGTAAAATAGAGCTAGTGCAACCAAGTAACTGATTTTCAATCTGATTTTATTTTAATTAATTTAAATTTATTAGCTATATGTGGCTAGTGGCTACCATATTGGATTTTGTAGATACTAGATTTATTAAAAAATAAAAGTCAATTGGTTGAAGAATTCTAAAGACTTAACATAAGATTTAGAAATAAAGGTGACTTTCCCCTTGTCATTTCCATGCATGGGCTTCTGCTTCAATATTTCTTTATTTTGAAATTGTTTCTATGGCAATGACATTTACCATCCTGGAGCCCCTATCAGTTGCAAGACATTTTTACCAGTACTATATGAATATCATTTGACATCTTCAAACAACTCTGCAGAACAGGTGTCACTACTATCATTTTACATAATAATAAACTGAAGTTTTGAGAGCTCATCAGTAGTGAGTTGTAATTCAGATCTAGTTCTGAAATATGCTAATCTTTGCTCTTGTCAACCCTCATTTATTAGTTAAAAGATTGCTTACAAAAATAAAGATAGATGGTTCATTCTCAAACTTTAAAATTTATAAAATGGAAATATCTATATGGTATATCTGCATTTTATTTTATTTTTTATATTTTAAATTTTTATTAAGTTTATTAGTATGATTTAGATATACATACCCACAGGGAACTTGTGCCTGTATATGATATATCTGAATTGCTCTTTTTTCCCCAAAACCCTCCCCTCCCTTCGACCACTCTACCTCTTCTAATTTACAAAGCTTTGTTTCTATTTTATCTTTCTTTTTCTTAAATGAATGAACTTTGATGAATACAAAGCAAAGAGATCAGATCATGCTCATAAATTCTGTTTGCAGAGAAGTGAATGCCTCATTAAATTTCACAACAATGGATATTTCCTAGAAAAAAAAATAGCAAAGTAAGATCCAGTAGGTCAATCAATGTATCTCTCTGCAGGTCTGAAAGAGTGCACGTTACTTTGGGAAACGGAGAAGCACCCCACCCGCTAACCTCAGAGCACATCTGACTCTGCAGTTTCATTGAGGGGCATCCCTCCTCCCCTACACAGCATCACATGGAAGCTCTTTGAAACCAGGGATCTTGATTTTCTTATCTCTATATATTCAGCAACTGGTAGAGTGCCTGACGCCAAACAGACACGCAATAGCTTTGCATGAATAAATAGATGAATAGATTAATATGCACAATGCAACACAAGAACTCTCCGGACTCAGAATATGCAATCGCATGGATGTAACAGCTTAACACGTGGGACCTCACTATGTATGAAAGTCTCTATCCTGGCTCTTAGGATGTTAACACAGTGCTCATGAGGGAAACTGTGAGTAACTCTGAGAGACACTGAAGTGATTTATTGCTGAATTTTCCTTGTGCATTCCATTTCTTTTCTCCCAAGGCTGAACGAGTTAGTTAGCATACTCTCTAGACTAAGTTATAATGGATGAAAACTCATTTTACATTTTCTATTATTAGTGGTTTTCTCATTTTATGGAAATAAAATTTCAAAGCAAAATAACAGGAGAATAAAATTAGTTAATACATTGCATATTGTTATTTTCAAAGTACTCAGAGTATAAGATATAGGCAGGAAAAATTGTCCAAATGATATTAGCACACACATTTCTTTTCAACAAACTAAGAGAAGCTTGTAGTATGACTATCTTAACTATCTTGTATATTTTTCATTTTCCCTTCTTTCCTTTTTCCTTTTCCCTGCCCCACTTCTTCTTTCCTTTTGAACAGTTTCTTCCCATTTCACAATGTCTATTGTACTTTTTGGACCTTATTTACTCCTTCAGTTTCCTACACCAGGAAGACAATTCTGTACACACATGTGAGTCTGATTCATTTCACTTGTGAGTATGGTCTCAAGTTGCATTCATTTACTTATACAAGTCTCAAGTTTATCTTTCTTTATGACTGAGCAGTACTTTGCTGTATAAAAATACCACATCTTTTTATCTGTTCCTTGGTTGGTGGGAATTTGGGTTGCTTCTAAGATATAGCTCCTAAAAAGTGTGCTGCTATAAACATGGGTGTATATGTATTGCCATGGTATGATGTTATTAATTCTTCCAGGAATATAACTCAAAAGGGAATAGTTGGGTTGAATTCTAGCTTTTGAGGAATCTTCATACTTATTTCCACAGTGGTTGCAACAGTCTACCTTCCCACCAATGGTAGAAAAGGTTTCTTTTACCCCACAACCACTCCAGAATTTGTTATTGGTTGATTTTTAACTTGCATCTCTCAAATGACCAATGATGTTGCACATTTTTCATGTATTTATTTACCATCTGTATTTCTTCATCTGAGAAGTGTGCATTCATCTCAGATGCCCATTTTTGGATTGGACCTTCGAATTTGAGGGGCTTGATTTTTTTCAGTTCCTTATATATTCTATATAGAACTCCTTTGTCTGAGGGACATCTGGCTGACATTTTTTCCCACCCTATGGGTTGCCTCTTAACTCTGTTGGTGATTTATTTTGTTGTGTACAAACTTTTTAATAACATGAGATCTCATTTGTGGATTCTTTATAGAATTTCCTGTGTGATTTGAGTTTTATTCATATACTCTCCGCCTACACCTATGTCTTCAAGATATCTATCTGTTTTCTTTTCCAGTAGATTTAGTATTTCTGTTTTAATACTTAGATCTTCAACTGATTTTGTCCTAAGTTTAGTGCATGGTAATAGACATGGGTCTAGTTTTAGTCTTCGGCATGTGAAAGCCGGTTTTTCTAGCACCATTTATTAAAGAGGTGATCTTTCGTCCAGTGTACACTTGTCATTCTATTCCTAACAAGTCTATTAAATTCAGTCATTCACATCACAAGATTTTGAAAACTGAGGGTTAGAGAGATTAAGTGGTTGACCTGTGAACACAAAGCCAAGCAATCCAAGAGCTACTGACACAACTTGATTCTATTATATCTAAGCCACACTAGTACAACTGATTAGAGTTCACACATAACCTCATCTGAGATTCAAGTTTAATGATCCAACTAAGATGAACAGGCCTTATTCCAGTTTTACATACAAGAACATGGGGACCTCAGAGAAACTGAGCATGCACCCAAGTTTTTATAATAGCAAGGAGCTCAGCAAGTATTTGAAAAACTAGAAACAAGAACTTGTTTTCTAAGTCATAAACCAGATTAATTTCCATCTCAGCTTCCTTTTTACAGAAGAGAAAATGTTGAATATTACAAATAGGTAACCACTAATGTTAATTAAAAAAACAGCTTCCTGAGGAGAGCAAGTCTTCAGCTCTGATTTTTAAGGCAGGGAATGATATTTAAAATCTTGGAGGAGGCAGCTAGGAGGGCGCATTTGGGGTAAACTCAGTTGAGGGTAGCATAACTTCATTTAGTTTTGCACAATGATAACAGCTTACCTGTTGCATGGAAACAGCACTTTTTGACTGCTATCTTCCTCTTCATACTTAACAACAATATTCTCAAGAAACCATCCATTACCTGTAAAAATTGACAAACATTAACTAACTCTTTAGCTTAAAATATACTATTATTGTGATTTGTTTACAGTCTCCAAATATTCGTTTTAAAGTACACTTGTCAAGTAATTTGAGTACAAAAATAT
The DNA here is from genome assembly GCA_004027455.1 of Hydrochoerus hydrochaeris. NCBI lineage: Eukaryota > Metazoa > Chordata > Mammalia > Rodentia > Hydrochaeridae > Hydrochoerus > Hydrochoerus hydrochaeris. The sequence continues at coordinate 585,322 of PVLA01000241.1, forward strand.
ACAATTCTAAGTTATACTAGTTGTCTTAGTTACTTTTCTCATTGCTGAGACAAAATACATTATATTCAAAGTCAAAGGAAGAAAACTATTTCAGCTCACAGTTTGTAGAGGTTTCAATCCATAATTGGCTGGCTGAGGTAGATAGTATGGTAGACAGATATCACAGAAGAGAAACAGTTCATACTGGGCAGAAAGCAGCAAAAGATGTGAGCAGAGAGCCACAAGCAAGAACAGCTGGACTCTTCTGTCTGTTTATCCTGTCCGTGTTACAGCCCTGAAGGCAGGTAGAACTCACACCGAGGGTCAGCCTTCCCATTACCCACATCCAGCACTATGTCAAACCAATAGATGGATTAATTCACCAATAACACCCTCAATCCCAGTATCACATACTCTAGATTCAGCCCCCTCTGCAAATTCCCATCTGTGGTGCAAGAGGGGTTGGGGTGGCATTTAGATCTAAGCCATAACATCAGTAGAGAAATGATAGCAAGTGTGAGTGTCCTAATTACTCAGAGAAGTAAAAGCAGAGAAAAAGACGTTTTTTATTAGAGACAAAAACTCTCTATAAAGTTCTTTAAAAATTTAAATTCACATAAGCAAAAATAAAAAGGTGAATTTATGCAAATGTACTTTAGTTATATTAAGGTATAGAAGACTGATATGTTTAAACATTAACGGAAGACACAATCATTCTTTTTTAAATATATTACATATTGTTATCGTAGAAGTAGCTGCTCAGGTTTCAAGATTTAGGCATGAAAAAATAAACAATGAAGCACAAACTGTTCTTTTTGATGAACTAACAGAGATTAGTAGTAGAGTTATCTATCTTGTATGTATTTACAGACACACACATATATCTGTGCATACCTGGATACATACAGCCTTCCCCTTCTTCTTCCCTCCTTTCCCTATCCCAGTTGTTCTTTCTTTTTGAGCACTTTCTTTTCCTTTCATTATTATAACATCAACTGTACATTTTGTATCTTATTATTCTTTTGGGCTTTTTTATTTTTTGTTTATTTGTTTATACTAGGGAGACTACGATATTTACAAATGTGAGTTTGATTTATTCACCTTCTGGGTATTTTCCCAGAAAAACAGCAAACATCATGCCACAGCAATATATGTGCACCTATGTTTATAGCGGCACAGTTTATAATAGCTAAATCTTGGAAACAACCCAAATGCCCATCAACTGCAAAATGGATAAAAAAAGATGTGGCACTTTTATACAATGGAGTATTACCCGTCTATGAAGAAGGATAAACTTGAGGCTTTTATAGGTAAATGGAGGCAAGTTGAAACAATAAATCATTCTTAATGGTGAAAATTTAGATTTTATCATTGATTACTGCACTTGTCAGTGAAATTAAAGAAAAATGAATTAAGAGAAAAAGAAGAAAAAGAGAAGAAGAAAAAAGAAAGGAAAAAGGAATGAAGGAGAAAAGGGAAATAAAAGTAATATATTGGAAAAAAGAAACAAAACTTTCATCATTCACACATGATATCACTTCATAAATTAAAAACTCAAAGAAAATTACAGAAATTAGTATAGAGAATTGAGAAAATGGTTACATAAATAATAAATATAAAAGTACAGTGCTTTTCTATTGTCTAGAAAGGAACAGTTAAAAAGCATAATTTAATTAAAGTCAGAATGTCTAAAGTCTGTAAAATTTAAGAATCTATGAGTAAATATAAAAATATGTAGTATAATTTACAGGAAAGATATCTAAATGGCTGTAAGAAAGGCATACGCAAATTGATATCTAGCCTGTAGCCATGAATAGGAAGACATTGTAGAAATGTCAGGTTTCTCATAAGCTAATCTAAAACTTCCGTATGTTTAAACTAAAAGTAAGGTGGGGATCCACTCTACCAGTTACTAAAATTTATTACAAATCTACACAGATAAAGGTAGCACAGCATTGGTTCTGTCACACATAAACTGACTCTGGGCTCAGAGCTGACCTGCAGTCATACAAGCCTATCCCAGTCATACAAACTGCACACAAGTAGGCTTTACTCTGTACACGAGCGAGGAACTGTAGGAAGGATGGCAAGTACCACCCTGCCAAGAGATCCTAGAAATCAGTAACACAAATATTTGATGACTTCCGAACATTTTTACCAAAACATCAAACATTTTTACTGTCAGTTAAAAATATACATGAAAACGAAAAAATAGTAGCAATAATATTTAGTACACAATAATCTAAATCATTAGATTTTAAGAACACCTCAGCAATCATTTGAACAGCCTTTGCCAGCTTTTCCTCCCTCTCTTCCTTCCTCGCTCACTTGCATGCTTCTCTTTCTTTCATTCGTGCGTGTGTGCCAGTGTGTGTGCACGTGTGTGTGTTGTGCTGGGGATCAAACCCAGGGTTTGCACATTAGGCAAGCATTCTGCTACAGAGCTAGCTCCATCTCTTTGCTTTTGCCATCTTCCTCTTGTCTTTCAATTTACAATATAGATAATAGGGAGTTAACAGTGGCCACCACCTTCAGAAGGAGATTCCCCAAACATGCCACACTGTGTACCATGATCCTTTGTATAGATGATCAGAGCACCAGGTCTAGACCTGCAGAGTCAGTGAAGCACCAAACACCACAAGCATGAAATTGCATTTCACCTCAATAGCTGTCATCGCAGCCTGTTTTTCTCCAGATCAGCAGGTTATTTCTGGCAGGGGCAGGGATTGACTCTTCTTGTTTCCCAGCCTGTGCACTGGAAGGGGCTGAGATCTGGCTGTCCCCTGTTTGATTTTGTTATATCTGATGGCATGTGCAGCTATTTCAAAGATACCAGGATATACTATGCTAGCCATTTTGGATTTACTGTTGTTTTGTTTTGAAGTCCTTTACTGCATTCATTGTTTTGTTTTTATTGGTTCTATTCTATTCTGTTTAGTTTGATTTCTATGTCTGAAGGTATCTACAACTGTTTTGAAGACAACAAGAGGCATTATGGTAACCATTGTTGATTTCATATTGTTTTGAAATCCTGTGTCATTTACACTGGTTTGTTATGATTGGCTTTGTTCTGTTTTATTTTGCTTCTTTTATTTTTTTACTCTCTTTAAAATAAAATTTTAAAAAATTTACAATATAGAGTAATCATTTTTCTGTGCCTTAGCAAATTGCCAAACTTTTCTAAGTTTGCATCAGTCTCCAGTACTTTATCCTTTGTGTTTTCAATGTCATAAAATTCTATAAGAATTGTAAAGTTTACCTTTATTGTAAAGTTTTAACCAACACTTTTATTCGATGGTCATAACCACTTTCTTCGTTCGCTTATTCCCAGTGTTCATCTCATTCTTTAGCTTCTTCTGACTGCCTAACCATGGCACTGTCAACATTGTCTGGGTTAGAATTTTTTATACAACTTTATTTATTTTGAACTTCACACCTGTTGTTTCACTTCTTACTTCTGTGATGCGCTTGCATCTTACAGTGAGGCATTAATATAAACTGCCCTATAGGTTTATCACAAGTGAATAGGGGATTTGTGATTCACTGTCCATGTAGAACGTAATAGCTGCACAATCACCCATCACAACAGCCAGGCTTTGAAAGAAACGTAATTGTTCACTGATCAGGAGTCATGCAATGATTTGTGAACTGAGAAGTTAGCAGCAAATCATCATAACTAAAATTTGTGTAAGCAAAAATTATAAAGAGCAAGGTCTATTAGCCTACAATTAAGATGACTTTGAAGAATACTCAGGTAAAGAGTAGCTGATCTCACAGTTTTTCCATATAGTACAACCAGTTATGGATGTGAATAGAAAAAGACAGTGGATTTCATCTTCATTTCATACATAAAAAAATCAATTGCAGATCGAATAAGTATTTAAATATTATCTTTTAGATTTAAAATACACATATATGTATTTATAACCACACACACCTATATATGAATATCTATCTAGAATGTTCTAAGATAAAGAATATTTTCTTAGGCAGCCAGCAAGCTTCTCTGGTAAGTGGCTGTGGCCTCCCAAGCCTTGGCTGTCCCAGGGCGAGAACCATATCAGCATTTCCTGAGACCCACACCATATTGGAACTTGGGGCACTGGAAAAACAGGCAGCTAGCTCACCCTCTGGCTGGTGGCTGTGAGCCTACCGGTGAGCAGACTAAGAATCTAACATCCATCACATCCTCCCACCTCCTGCTAGCAAGTGAGAGCCAGAGATCTGAGCATCTCTTGAGAGGTTGACTATATGCAATATAGCAAATAAAGGGGATTTTCTTCTACCATCTCTTTGAAGGCAAATATTTTTATGTCTGTTTTGCTCTGTTCTGATCAATGGTATTATTGCTCTATTCAATATTCTGTTTTTATAAGTTTGGTATTTCCTTTGATATTGCTCTACCTGATTGAAGGAACAACTATTGTGAAGAAAAAGAGATGTACTATTGTACCTATTGCTGTTATCCCGGTAACCTGCTGTGAGGTTCTGTACCAATTTCACTGCACTGCCTCAATTGGCTTTGCTCTGTCTTGTTATGCTGTATTTTACTACCTTCAAAATAAAATAAACAAATACAATAAAATAATAAATAAGAAAAAATTTTTAAAAAGTAAATAACAACAACCAAAACAGATCACTAAGGTACTGAGCAAGCTGAAATATGATATAACTAAATAGATAATGGACTTAAAAAGCAAAAGGAGGAAAAGAAAGTGCTCTAAAGGATATAACTGCATGTATATTTAAGTGTTAAGGATTGATAACCATGTTGCTAAGTTTTTGTTGGATTGGTGAACAGAACTGATTGGAGCCTCACTGTTTGAATGTCCACTTTGTATGCTTTAATTTTGTAACTTGAACTATATCCAAGAAGACAATATGTATTGTATCAACTAGTGATTTCTTACTGTTTATTTTTTTTTGAAATTCTGTATTGTTTCTCCCCTTTTTTCTTTTTTGCTTCCCCCCCTTAAATAAAATTTTTAAAAAAGAATATTTTCTTAAGTAAGATGGAAAACATGTAGATCATTTATACAAATTATACTATTAAATTCAACAACATTAAGGATTTCAATCATGAGCACACCACAAACAGGAAAAGGTGCCGGGGAAGTCAGCATTGTGTCCTTTCCCCTGTATGACCTCTCTTCAGTGCTACAACCCCCATTTCCCGGGCGCGTCTGGAGCTGTATGTGAACTATGGATGTAAATTCTCAGGAATGCAATGTGGTCAGCAGTGTAGTTTCCATCTCACTTGTTTAAAAGACATCATTACCAGGGACTTTCCTTCTTTTCTGTGTGCTGCAACCAGCTCTGACCACACCGAGCAGTGTGAGATTAGGTGATAGAAAACTAACGGTAGAATTCTCTGCCGAGTCTTCAGTGACCACCTAAACAGAGGTATCACAGCTGCACACCTCGTGAGTCATCACAGCTGCACACCTTTCGTTAGAGAACTGCTACTTTACCTTAAGTGTTAGTAAAGAACATGCTTTTCCAAAGAAGAGTAAATTCAAAGGGCTATAGAAACATGGCAACATGCGCCTTCTTCCTAGAAATCAGAGTAATACAGTTTAATGCTACTATAAGATTCCATTTTACACCCATAAAAAAGGGAAGCAATGAAATGTACAAGGTGCTGATGAGACTCGGACACAATAGAAATCCTTGTACATAGTATGTAAGAGTGAAGCTTAGTACAAACACTTTTGAAATAAGTGGATTTATCTTATAAAACTGAATATTTCCATGTTCCTCAATCTAATGTCTGACTTCAATGAACTGACCCGAGGGCAGGTTTCTCAACCTCAGCACTATTGATGGAAGCCAGCTAACTCCTTGTTCAGAGATTATCCTGTGCATTGTAAGCATGTCTCTACTTGCTGGGAGCACTGCCTATCCGCTGTGACGACCAAAAGGTATTCAGACATTGCCCAATGTCCCAGGGTTTGGTCAGAGGGTGGTGAATTGACTCACAAGTAGGAACCACCATCCTAAAAGAACTTTTATTTCTATAAACATGACAAGTTCATTTCAGTTTGTTTGTGATGATAGACCTGGGAACAACATAACTACCCATTAACAAGAGAAGGGTAGATAGATTATATATAACCACTCAATAGAATATTACACAATTGTAAAAAAGATCTATAGTACAAGTGAAAGTGAGTGAATCTGAGAAATGCAAACTTGAGTGGGAAAAAAATCAAACCACAAAGGACTTTATAGAGCATATCATAGTTTTTACAAAGCAGAAAAAACTATCAAAAGTATGCTTTTTAAAAGTGCACTCAAAGATGCCTACATTAGTAGCAAATCCTTTTTTAAAGCAAAGATTTTTAAAATTCAGAATGATTTTAAAAATTTCAGGATGAATTTCTTGAGGGTGAGGATAGGCAGAGAAAAAAACCAGGAAGAAATCTCTGGTCCCAGTAACTTTCTGGAGTTGAGTTAGGTGTTGGGCTACCAGACATTATGCAGCACACATTTTAAAAAAAATGGGAAAAATAAAGGTTTGATAATCTATTATGACAGTGTTTTCCTTATAGTCAAATGTATGAAGATATGGAAAGGTCAGTCTAACTAAATAATTTTTGAATCATGTTACAGTATTTACTTTCAACTTTCTCTGTAGCCTAATTCCATCACTGAGAGAAATTGATCAAAATTTCCAAGTAATCAGCCAATTCCTAGGTATTAACCCAGCCTGCCGATCAGGTTTCCTAGCTTTATCTTTTCCTGAGGAAGTCTTCATGTTCTTCTGAACTCGACAGATTCCATTATCAAGTGGCACAGTAGAACTCTGAGGATCATATTCAAAATCGTTCTTATGTTATTATAAAATAAAAAACATTTCACATGTTTCTGGCACCACTAGATCCTACTGCAAGAACACAGACCTTCTACATCGCTCACTTTTGCAAGCCCAGCACCTGGCAAAGGTCCTGGCCCTGTGAGGCCTTTGACCAAGAACTCATAAACTGACAATTTGTCCAAGGATTTCCTAGATCAGTAACCCCTATGGTGCTTACATTAGAAATAGCAGAAACATGTACATATTTCTGGTTAAATTCAGTACCTCCTCAGTCAGAATCTCTGGGGTTAGTCCAGGAATCTATTTTCAGAATCTCAGATAATTGCTACTCTTAAATTTTGCAAAGTTTGCTGCAAATTTGAGGAGTACTATTTTGCTTTTCATCAGATCCCATAGGAAAACTGTATTCATGTTAGAAGAATAATGTTTTGTGTGACTTTAAAAAAAAATAGAAAAAAAGCCTTGAGAATTTTATAGAATTCTTTGCCATATTTGCAACAGGTTTTTGTTAAATGAATATTTCACCAAAAATAGCATTTTAGAAGCTTATTGCCCTCTCCATCAAAGGCCTTTTCTGGATGAGTAATTTAGTTATGTAAACATGTTTAAAATCACCATGCTCCCTCCATTTCTCCTTCTGCCATTTTTTTTATAACACATCTCAAAATATATCCCTACTAGTTTTCCCTTAAAGCAGAGGTAGTTGCAGTTCTGCTGTGGTTAGACTGTCTCAACGCCCTGAACTTTGCTCTGTTAGGGTCTGGGGTAGACCTTCTACCCTTATCCCCAAGAAGAGACTCCTAGTAATTTTTACAAACTAGAGCCCAGATTTCTACCAACTGCTCTGTTCTGATCCATGCTGAAGTCACAGCCCTGCTATTAAGCAATTTTGCAAACTCATGCCCTGGGTGCAGGAAAATCCTTGGCAAAGAGCAGGAAATCATGATACAAGTTTCCAATACATTAGGAAAAGCATCTGAAAAGCTCAGCTCTCCACAATGCCATAGCTCTACAGCAGACAGATACTACAGTGACAGCACTCTAAAGTGACAGCACAATGTCACAGTGACACCCCTCTGTGGTCAAGCACTATACTATTTATACCCTGTCAAACACTGGAAAAAACAGTTAAGTGATACATAATTCCAGGTGACAAAAATCAAAAATCTATCAAAAGGAAGAGGGAGTAGATAAGTAAATATAACAAATGGTTTTGTTACAGTAATATGCTTAAATATATAGTTATTTAAAGCTGTAAACACTCTAAGTTCTGGAGTCGAACATTCCAAAGTTTGAATTTAATATTACTAAAGAGTAAAAAAAAGACATCAATGAAGCTGAATGACAGGATTTAGTTATCAGATAGAGGGCAGAGTCAAGGAGGGTCCTTAAGGTGCTGGTGTGCTGAGAAGAGATGCAGAAGTGCATTTGTGAGTATAGTATATCCCAGAAAATCCAGAGATCTCTGTGTGTGTGTGTGTGTGTGTGTGTGTGTGATACACATGCAGCCACAGCTTCTGTATTCATAATAAATTTTTCATAATAACATAACAATTTATCTTCGTAAGTCACATGATCACCCTAATCTGGCAAAACTTCACATAAGTATAATTTCTTCAAAGAAAATTGCTTTCTTAGTTTTATGTGATAATGGCCTTTCTTTTACCTACCTTTCATTACTTTAATTAATTTGCAAAGTCAATGTCTAACGAAGAAAACAAATCTTACCTGGACCCTTCCCATCATGACTAATGAGAACTTTCTCCAATTTTCCAAGAGATACAGCTTTAATGGAAAAAACGTCAATCTGTACAATAAAGAAAAAGAAAAAAGGTACAAACCCATATCCAATGAACACAACTGTGTAGTTTCTGGGGCTCAGAGCCCAGTACCTGGGAAGAGGGCGCTGCGGCATGCTGAATGCTTCGAGCCAGCAGAACGAGAGGCCTCGGAAGACTTGGAAGAAAATCTTCTCAACCTTCTATTGCCCTCCAGTCTGCTGTTTCTCCTCCCCACTGAAGTAGCTATAGAAACCAGAACTCCTTCTCCGCAAGATGTGCATGGAAACTAGGATTTCTCTCCCCCAGTGCAAGCCATACAATTTAGAAAATTACTTTTCTCTACCGTTCTGTGTAGACACTAACCAGTAAGAAATATTCTGACCTCTCTTATCTGAGGCAGGTTAGAACCCCAGTCCAGAGGGGCCTATCCCAAACTTGAGAGAAAGGAGTGCCACACGCAGAGTTTAAGAAGCACTGGAACAGACAGGCTGTGTTAGGCTTCCCTCTCCAGCACTGACCATGAGGCCAGACCCTTTGACCTGTCATCTATCCGCACTGCTGACCATTTTTCACTGAATCTAAGAGTAAAAATGATGGTTTCCCTCATGTCTCTGGGTCTTCAATTCCAAAAATTCCCATGTCACTTAAAACTTTGATTAAATAAATGTTTTATTTTTCTCTTATTAACCTAGCTTTTGTCAAGGAGAGTGACAGCTGTGTTCCTTATGTTGGGGAAGGAAAGGGTTCACAGTTCACGGTCTCACGTAAGTAGCAGAGTGTTACTATCTGCATCTCGAAACCTCATCATACACTTCCCACTCACCATCTTCCAACATGGAATCCCTGTCCTATCTTTCAGCACTTTCAATTATGTTAGAACCATATGGAAACAGAATGTTTTCTTTTTCTGCCTGGCCTGTGTGACATTCATTCATGCTGTTTTACTCAATTGCATTTTGTTCCTTTTCATATTGTTCATTTTCATTATTAAATATTATTTCAAATTATACATTCAACTTCTTATTGGCAATACTAGTTTTAAGCTAAAGACTCTCAGAATATTCTTGATCATGCCTTCTCATGATGTCTGCATTCATTTCTCTTGGAGAACAGTTGAGTTACATGGTCTTCTTACCGTAAGTTTAGTTTTCCTGGATAATCTATTTTTAAAGTTCTTGTGCCAACAATATTCTGAATGCATAGTATAGACAGTTTAAAGTATTCCATGAGCTAATCAATACTTGTTCTAGTCAGCACTTTTAAGTTCAGATGCCTGATTATATACAGCAAGACTTCGTGCAGCAAGTTTCTATGGTATTTTCTTGATTACTAGGGAAGTAAGCTATATTTTTTATCATGATTGACAATTTGCGTATTCTGTTCTGTAAAGTACAGACAAGGCTCATTCTCATATTTTAAACTAGCTTATCTGTCGCTCTCTTGTTAATATGTGGGTGTTCTGTTTATAATCTGCAAACAGTCATTTGTCAATCATATTTTATATCCTTTTTCTTTGTCTAGCCTTTTATTCTCTCACTAATATCTTGAGAAACAGAAATACTTAATATTAAAAGTGTTTATCTTTTTTCTTTATGCTTAGTATTTTTTCTATTTTTATCTTTAAAATATTAATCTATCTTTGTCCACCATATTCATAGCAGCAGCATCCACAACAACCAAAAAAGAGAAGCAATTTAAGTGTCCACTATAGATAAAAGGATAAGAAAAATGTATACACATACAATGGAATATTATTCAAGCTTGAAAATGACAAAAATTCTGTCTCAAGCTACAACATATGTGAAACTTGGGGAGATAATTCTAACTGAAATTAATCATTTGTAAAGAAAATACAAATACTATTTAATTTATGTTCGGTACATGGTCAAATTTATGGAGACAAAAAGTAGAACAGATGATATATTTTATGTCATGTGCATTTTCCACAGTTCAAAAACATGTAAGTACTACTAGTCTACTCCCTGTATCATAAAGATTTTCTGCTATTGCATAAGTATTTTGCTTCTGTTTTTTGGTTTTTGGTTATTTTTGCCTTTTACATTAAGACATAAATTTGTACTAAACTGACTTTGAAGTTTGGTGTAAAATAAGGGTCATTATTTCATTTTTACTAAAATGATACCCAGGTCACATTAAACATTTATTGGAAAGACAATCTTCTCTGATGCTTCACATCAGAATAAATGCATCTATTTCTGGACTCAACTGTTTTTTTGCTCTGTTTTGCTTTGTACAAGCATATAATCTCTTAATTACTTTGTAACTTTTTGATAACTGGTATTGTGAGTACTCCAAACTTTTTTCTTTTTAAGATTATTTTAGGTGCACTTGACTCTTGACTCTTAACATTTCCACATACGTTTTAGAATTAGATTGCAATTTCTATTTTAAAAATATCTTCTTAGAGTTTTGATAGTCTTTGCATTAAAACTATAGCTCAATTAGAGAGAAATGAGCACTTTATAATATCTAGTCTTTCAATACAGGGATATGGCATATCTCTTTTTTAATCTTTACTTTTTAGATCTCTTAATAGCATTTTTAAAGCATTTTATAATTTTCCATTGAGAGGTCTTGCCTTGTCTGCCCCATGCCTGCCGAGCAAGAGAGTAACCATGGCAGCAGACAGGGAGGCTGCCTGTGCCCGTACCCAGCACGCAGCACGTACCCAGCTGCAGCTGCAGCCCCGACTCTGGCGCCGCGGTGCGTGTGTGGACCGAGGTCCAGGGTCCCAGCCCCTGCTCTAACAGCAGCAGCCTGCAGAATGCCCGCTCTATTAGCCCTTCTTGTCTCTTTCACTCTTTTAAGCCTTCGCACTGCTTTCCGTTTCTCTCTCTTCCTCTGACAACCTGAAGGACTTCCTCTAGCTCTGCTCCGACAGGCACACATGAAGGCCCCTAGTTTATAAGTGCGGGTTTCTGAGGATCTCCGCCTACCGCTGGGAAGAATCCTAGCCCTGTGAGGTGGCCTAAACTCTGCACGGTATCTCAGACCTCCCACTGACTGTCTCTGATTGGCTACTTGGCTCTAAACTGCTCACAAAGGGCAGAAATCTCAGCCAGTACCAGGTCCCTCTTTGCAATTCCTGACTCCCTGACTAGGTCTCTGATACATTAAAACCAGTTCCAAAGATGTGATGTTTAATCAAATGTTTCTAGTCATGCTCAGCTAGCCATATCTAAAAGTAGAATCTTAGGGATTTGGGGGTTTGGGAGGAGTTGTTTTTGCTTGTTTGTCTTTAGTGTTTTTTAATAGACGAAATAAGAACTTGCTCATTGTTGCATTGTGCCTGATTAAGTCCACATCTGCTCAACTCTAGAACAACATATCATGTACTAACACTGACCAAAATGCCCATACTTATTGTTAACTGCCAAACGAATATCATGGCAATTTTCTGCTTGTGTACCCTTTTAGCGACAGAAATTAGAGGGAGGATGGTAGCTAAGCCGTTGGTGAGGATCGGCCTGTTACCTGTCCACGCTGAAACCTGGCTCTGCTGCTCTGGGAATGGTGCAGCCGTCGCTTGCCCGAATCTCCTCTGGTGCCGATGAGGTTGATAAATACGTTAGACTCTGTTTCAGCCCCGGGCTTTGTGCCAGTGTGTATGTGAATTTCATAAACCACCACTGAAATGTCAGAAATATGATATTATCTTTCTCATTTGTATTTCATCCCTGTGAATACCGCTAGATACTCTGCGAGGGAATCAGAGTGTTTTTCATCTGTGAGTTTCTCTGCGCTCCGGCTCCAGCTCTTTGTCACATGCACCCCATTCAAGCCTGCTCTTGGCTACTTACCTCATTCACACAGACTCTCAGCTATTCCTGAACTACTGTTTTTTAAATAATTAGTGTTAGTAATTATGTGCTTTCATTAACTACTACATTTTCCTAGTTATTAGAAGTTGTATTTGGAAAAAAAAATCCTCTGTCTTAATTAGATAAAAGTGGCAATCTTTCCCCCGTGAATATTGGCTGCTCTAATCACAGCTGGTCACTTGTGCTGCTATTTCTTGGAAATTACTATTCCAATAATGGAGATGTCTAATAGCTCTCTTGCGAGAGAAAAAATACAAAGATCCTAGAGAGATACAAATTTAAATATAATTTTTAAAAAGATCTCAGTAAGCTCCTAGCAAATTATAATCTACTACATTTAACCTTAGAATTAAGACCATTTCTGAAACACTGATAACAGTCATTAGAAAAAAAGATTTCTCTTGCTGATACCGCTAATATGAACATCCTAGATACAATGAGCACTTTGTATTCCAAGATCCTAGGACTTTTGTAAGTCATACTCTGTACAATTGAGCAGTTGCATTTACAGAAATTCACATGAACATTTTCAAAAAAATTCAGACATGAAAATCCAACAAGTAAGAAAACAAGGTAAGTGACAAATATGGCCTGTTTCTATGATACCTGACCTTTAAAAAGACAAATGTGATATGCTGGGAAAGGGTGCAAGTGGAGAAGATAAATCGGTTTCTTTGTGCAGTCTTACATATTCTAAAACATCCCAGAGTGAAGCCCAGCAGAGTTTAAGCAGAAAAATTAGAACATTTCTCATGAATTTAGGACACCCAAAGAAATCGTTCAAACTACCTAAAAAAAAGAGCCAGTCAGCCTGACAACCTCTGGCCTGACCAGAATTAAGTCAAAACTTCTTGCTAGAATTCTTCACAGAAACAAGTATAAGGACAAGCATGAATTGGTATTTTTACAGAGAAAACAGGCTTTTGTTTACTGAGATTTTTTTCTATTTCAGGTGAAGCATATACTTGTTTACAACTTTTTAAAAGGAGAACATAAAAACAAAGTAAAATGATTAAAGAAATAGTTCAAAAAGTACATGTCAAAAACTCACAGTTTTTAGGACACAGACAACACGTTTACATCACCACAAACATACTCAACCCTTTCTCCACCCTCTCAGGAAATCTTGCAGCTGGCTGCTAACCTGCGTGCAGACTCAAATGCTTCTCAACATAGAGTTCCCAGAAGATATAAATTCATTAGGGTGCACATCCACACACACCAAAAATTTAGAAAGTTATTCATCATAACTGAGCCCTAAATCTTATTCTCAAACCACATCACAGAGAGTTATTTAGTTAACTGGAAGAAGGAAGAAAACACAATCCCACTGAGAGACAGAGATATTTTGCTGTCATTTGCAACACTGACTCTAGTTCCACTCAGTAACATCATTTACTAAGTATTTCCTGTAGTTCTGCAATAAAAGATTATAGATTCTTTTTAAATATACTAAATACATACAAATAAAGTCTAACTCTAGACTTTTTCATGACCTTAAAGCAATGTAAAATTCTTCCTCATTTAACTTAATCCAAAAAGAGAATTTAAAGAATTCTTTGTTAACATGTCACTAGACACATCCTAAAATATTACATGCTTTAAATGAGGCTTAGCAAGTAAAGACTGCTAAGAATTCTGTCTTCAAATCTTCTCCACAAGTTGTTGATTTAAAGGAAACTAAGATGTCCTAGCTAGCAAGTATTCTTTCTGCTATAAAAATGTATAGGGGTCAATGAGTTATCTTTACTCCAAGAGAATAATATCCTACAAATAAGGAAGTAAAATGTCAGAGGAGACCTTTTAGTTAACTGAAATATTTGAAAATTATAAGGGTGGGTTTTGAGGTGATGTTTTTCAAAATGGAAGAAATAGTTTTACTTGAACATATTCAAAAGCAGGTATTACTAATTCATCTTTCTGGCTACAAATAATCATTCTTAGAGCATAAATTCTAAAAGTATTTATCAGTGTAACTGTTATCATCACTTAGAAGTCAGCCAAGGTGAACCTTGTAGAGTTTTCAGTAACACTGGTTGTGGCATGTGTGCTATACATTCACCACCACTGACTGAAGACCAACCAGCAAGAGTTACCTTGTTGGTTTAGATTTGCTCCCAAATGTTTAGTGTTCTTTAAATCACAGTTGATGTTAACTTCTTCCCTCTGATAGTCAGTTGCTTTAGTTGCTTGTGAACCCCTTACTCTCACAAAGGCTGCCAGAAGCACAGAGGCACAGTCTTCCTGCTCCCAACACTGTCATCCAACCCAATAGCTACTATATGCATTTGCATCAGTTCCCCCACCCCGTGTTTACAATGTCATCACTTTCAGCACTCTTATGTTTATCTATTATTTATTGTCATTTTAACAATGTCCCATGTCTGAAGGAATGCAGATCATTGTCAAACTCAGCATTTTAAAAAAATACCTACTTTCTTGAATTTATTTATTCTTTGGGGTTTTTTTAATGTTACCTGTACTCTTGATTCTTAGATTATTCTGTCTCTACTAACCATAGAAAACAAAGAGTTTGGAACATAATTTATACTGTACTTGTTCTTCACAAAAGTGTAATTCCTTAGTCACACAAGAATCCATTCACAATGCTACGTGATTATCAGGAAGTGAGCTGCAGCAAATATCCCTAATATGACTTTTTCCTGGCATTTTAGAAGAAGGATGCATGAAAACGATTGTCCAGCAACAAGTTTAAATTTTCTTCCAATTCAGTATGATTATAACAAATGAATAAAACTGCATAGGCTCTTTGTTAGTTGCTGAACCAGTTTTTAAAAACAAAACAAAAAACACTTTTCAATGATCACACAATAAAACCGAGGTGAAGCACATGCACTTGGTGGAGACCTGGATGCTGGTGTTTCCTCATTTATGCCTCCCTTACTGGCTGTCTTGCCACACCCATGAATGTTAATCCGGCTGAGCCTCCTTTCAGCCTGCCGGCCCAATTCCTGTTCATTATTAAGCATCTTGAGAAACACAGTACTAAGAAATAAATGATTTTTGTTATTCACATCACTTTTTTCTCTTTTGGAATATTCTTTGTAAAACATCAACATTTTGTGTTCTTTGCTACAGTGTCACTCTACCCATGATCTAAGGTTTTTTTTCTATTTTCTTTTGAAACAGTTGTGTTACGCACAATTCAGTTCTTTAGCTGTGAGTTTTATGTTGTCCTAAAAATATAGCATTCTCTGTCCAGAATGTAGAGAGAAAAGCCTCAACTAGACACCAGGAATGTTATCCTAGCTTGTCCTAGGGTATTTATACACCAGATGGGAACAGAAGGATGAGCAGGATACACATAAAACAGGACCAGAGTCCTTCCTGCTTCTGCAAGCATCCCATCAGGAGTTGTCAGGTCCTGGAGAAGTGGATCAGAAGAGGGTGTTCTTTAGAATCCAGAGTCCATCAGCCTCAGGGGCTGTAAGGGGAAAGTGCAGAAGGAGGTGGAAAATCCAAGACACATGTATTCTGCCTGCTTACTCAGACTGTCAGCCGTACATGACACCCCATTTTACTGTGAAGAACATCTGTACCACTGCACATTCGAGCCCTCACTATATGAGGTGGGGGAAACAAAGGCAAAACTGAAACAGGAGGAAGGAAAGAAGGGAGAGGAAGGAGACAGAGCAATCTCATGTACTTTCATATTGAAGAAAAGCTTGTTAAAATTAAGTGTAGATTACACCAACAGAAAATCTCTATATTTTGCACAAGCTAGCAGTCACAGGTACGGCGGCAGAAGCAAGAGTAGATCAGCAGGGAAAAGAAGCAACTACAACTGCTTCCCAAGAGCTAAACATGGAGCCAGTGCAAGGGCACGGCCTCAAACACTGTAGATAGTGTTCCGCCCCTAGAAGCTGACCACACTCACACAAGTAGGGTCAGGGCACAGGGAAACAGGGACAGCAGTTCCACGAGCCCTGAGGAGCACCACAGCAGACAAATGGCAGCAGCTGGAGAGGGCCACAGGCCTGTGGGAGCCATCAGGAGTCAAACAAGGGAGCAGAGGATCCCTAAAGATTCCGGAATGGTCAATCACAATGCTCTACTGTGTCTGTCACCCATGACCTTGGCAGCCTTCTCTCACAGAGCCAGGGGAAGAGTTGAGTCACCCAAAAGGAAGGCAATCAGAATAAAGCCTTGCTTTTTACCTTTCAGGACTGGAATTCAATCTGCACTGAGTTTATTATCCACCATGATTCCAACAACCATATCAAGACACTATTGTGAGACTGTAATTAGACTGTTTTATCTGCCCCTCCCAAAGACACTGGGGCCTCAGTGAAGTGGCATGCATTGCTTGGGGGAAAGTAGTGATGGGCCAATCCTAGAACAACAAGTCCATTGTTTCCTGAAATAGATTGAATGGATTTTAGTAAAGACATTTCTTGTAAAAGATATGACTCTGAAATTGAAGAATTTTTTAAAATGACTTTGTGTTTGAAAAATAAGCTTCTTTGCTTTCCTTTTTAACTCCTTCCATCTCCCCTCCTTTCTGTCGTCCCACCATCCACAATTTAGGCTGAAGGATGGTCTAGGCAATGGCTGAGGTCTTTGACCCAACATTATACACACAACACAAACACACACACACACATACACTCACACTCACACACACTCCACGCCTTATTGGTCTGTTCCAGGAACAAACACCAGTACAGATCAGCGGAAACCAGGGCACCTTAGATGTTATGTAGGTCACTAACTGGGAGTTTTCCACTAAGATGCTTCCAAATACTTAGCTCCCTAATCTAGATGGTGGTATGAAAGCTTCTCTGGGCTTCTTCACCAGCTTCTCTGGTGGTATGAAAGCTTCTTCTTCATGCTGTTCAGCTGACAAATTGTTGTAGACCATGACCCCTTAGGGACTCTCTTCTCCATCTTTGAAGATAAGCTCTGGATAAATTTAGGGACCCATCAACCTTGGATGACCTAACTAATAGTGGAAAAATCCAAGAAGACCGGATGACCATCAACATTTAATTTATGCCTCTATCTTTGCTGCAGCAGTGCATACAATATTTTAGGGAAGTTGCAAGGTGTGTGTGTGTGTGTGTGTGTGTGTGTGTGTGTGTGCGCGCGCTATTTTTTTGCTTGTTTTCTGTTGTTTCTGAACACTTTCCTAATCAGAAAAAAATGAAGAAACATAATTGTATTTGGAGGACTTTGTTACTCTCTTGTTTTTATTCATTTATTCATTGTATTTAAAATGCACCTAGATGATACTGATGATTTTGCCCTGTGAGCTCTTCATGTAAACCCACACCTCCCTGAAGGGAGCCAGCCCCCTCCCTACATGAACTTGCTGAGCTGCTTTGCACATAGTAGGTCATCAGATACCACAGACACTGAGTCACAGTGCTGATGGGCACCAGTACCTAGATAGCTCCATAGGCAGCACCACTATAGTTCCTGAAGACAAACCCTTGAGAAGAATCATCCATTTGATTTAATTAATGGGCTGTTTCACTGCTTTCTGTCGGGTCTCTAAGAATTAAGCTTTCTCAGCACTCACTGAGGTAGAATCCTGTTGATATAAACAGCCCTAAGAAATCAGAGCTCTGAAACAGATGGCAAATGAGATTCAGTGTCAAACACGTAGACAGTTCAGTCCTAGTCTGTAATGAAGGTTTGTGGTCCAAGACCACACCTGTTAGCAGTTTGGGTCTGAATCCACACATGCCTCTTTATTTAAGTATTAATCTTACTGATGAAAAAGAAGTTATCTCTGAGCTATAGAGAGAAAAAGAGCATCAGGGTGGGTAAGGGGGTAGAATTGTTTGCTATTTTCTACAAAGTTGCCCACTTGGCATACCTGGAAAGTTCCCTTAGGTTAGAGACCCAGCCAAACACGAAGGGACTGGCCACGCAGACACTTGCAGGAGGGTAGGTGGGACGGAAGTGCCAAGTCCCCAGGGTTGAGGGGGACAGCATGCGAGACCATCAAGGAGCTCCGAGGTTGGGATAGGCGACCAGGTGGAGACAGAATGAAGCCCTGTGGACACCATGATTGTGGGGCACCATGAAGAATGTCACTCTCGCTCTCAGTAAGTGAGGAAACCTTCGGAGGCTTGGTAAGCAAGGGGATGGCATAATCTGCTCGGCATCTTAACCTGGTTGCTTTAGCTATCAATCTGAGAGTATTCTGCATTATTTCAAAAATGTTCTTTCTAATGCAAGAGTTCTCATGATAGCAGTTAATACGTGGCGGAAAGGAGAGGAGAAAGGTTAAGCGTAGAGAATAAGGGAGTTCCTAGGTGTGCATCGAGTGCCTCCTATGACACGTACAGCTTATTCACAGGCTTCCATGCTCCATGGAAACCCCATGGTAAGACTATGACTCAGGCTGAGGTGGTCCCAGTGCACCCCTGTTGTTCTGGAACAATGATTCACAGAGCCCTTCTTTCTCATAAAAAATTAATGGTGATCACTTTAGTAATACAAGCGACACATCCCATTTTCCTGTCTCCTTTGCCCCAAGTCACAAACAGGGTGGACACCAGGATTTGAAGCTCAATTGTACTTATCTGAACCTTAGCGGTCTTGTGGATGGATGGAAGGGCCTGTCTCATCTGGAAGGCTGTCTGCCACTCAGTCTAGGATGGGTATTGCGATAAAGGCGAAGGTCAGTTTGGTGTCGGTTTCTTCCTTTTTTTTTTAAATTCAGCTCAGTTGTTGATAACTTGCTGTAGAATGTCAGTAAGTGTTTCACAAAGATGCCTTTTGTGTTTAAACGCAAATATTTTGAAGTAGACACATATAATTTATGGTGGCTCTTTCATGTATTCTAAGAGAAATATTTCTTAAATTGAAATGACTCAGTACACCTCTTGCCCCTCTCCAAGGTATATCATCAGGCACCCTTCACCCACACATGCGGCCTCAGACCTCCCCTGCTGGATCATCCCTCTCTCCTGCAGAGTCTGGAGCCAGGATTTGTGAAGAGCCTTCATGAGCTGAGACATTCTTATCAGGCTTGGCCACCCCTGCGAGGTCATTAAGTAAAGATTCTTAAGCAAGGGCATCAGTGGCTCCGTGATGCCTTTCCCTGCCAACACGGCGAACAGTAGATAAATCAGAATAAGGAATGGACTGAGCTCCACTGACAGAACCAGCCTCGGGAGGAGATTGCTCTGATCTCACCAGCAATCTAGCTCAACTTCCAAAGAAGGATGATTTTTGGTCAAATGATGTCCAAGACCCTTTTCTTTTGAAACCATTCCAGCAATCTTTTAAATAAAGGAGGCAAAGTCACAAAATTAATGAGTTCAAAGTACCAACTCAATGGAAAATCACCCTTTTTGTGTGACTAAATTTAAAAAACATAGCCCTCAAATGAAGTCCTAGAACTTTATCCACCCTGCCAACGCCAGAATAAGTATCAGTAACTTAATTTTTTTTAATTCTGCCTTACCATCATAGTGTCCTTCCCTGAGCCAGCTTCAAAAGGCTTTGACAGATGGACAATCATAAAATATTGAAGACCAAGCCATCTCATTCCTGCTCTCAAACTCAAACACAAAAAGTACCAGTTCAGCATTTTAAATCTGCTGTAGGCTCACTTTACACAGAGGATGGGAAAGAAGCCCTGGGTAGCACCAAGAACGATTCCCCAAGGGCGGTATTTGATACATTAAGATTAGTAGATTTATGTTGCTCCTTGCTCACTGGGATACTTTGGCTTCTAATTAATTCCTAAATACTGAACTGTCACT
This sequence comes from Hydrochoerus hydrochaeris, assembly GCA_004027455.1. Classification (NCBI taxonomy): domain Eukaryota; kingdom Metazoa; phylum Chordata; class Mammalia; order Rodentia; family Hydrochaeridae; genus Hydrochoerus; species Hydrochoerus hydrochaeris. The sequence continues at coordinate 605,483 of PVLA01000241.1, forward strand.
TTTTGTTTTCATTTTCTTATTCTAATGGTTTACCCCTAAATGAGAAAATATTCAGTCTGGAAAAGAGGGCACTGGATTGATTTGTCAGAGACTGAGAAAAATGAGAAGACTGGATCAAACTGGTTCTATGCGTCATTATTATATTACATTATTCTGTTGAAAAAATATGCCTGAAAAATTGGTAGGAAGGTGTCCATCAAGAAATTACCCCTTGAAGTGGGAAATGCTAATGGATGAAGTTTCATTAGTGAATTTGGGAAAGCATGAACAGATAGACGCAGGGAGACACACTGAGCTCTCTCTGCTGCTCAAGTTAAATGAGGCCAAATTCAATAGTTCATTTAAAGTACAATGTATTTTGGAATTTTAAAAGCCTAACGTGACTGCCTTCTTCAATTCTTTTGCATGCAACAAATTATTCATATGCTGAATAAGAGGAAATTCGAAGGAATGTAAGAGTTGTCTTGTAGAGTTTAAATAAAGTTCATTTTAAAATAATGAAATTTCTAAAGCACTACAAATTGAGGAGTAAGAACATAGCAGGCCAATAAGAGCTCCTCTGTATCTTATTGGTATTGTGGACTTAAAAATTGTTCTACAAGTTTTTTAAAACAGAGTGAATTTCTTTTTCTGAGCAGGAGAGATAGGTCCCAGAATGTGCAGAGTAAACACCAGGATTCTAAATTTCCTAGGAACCGCTCATACCTTCACCTCAGCGTCTTCTGGATGCATTTGTAACTAGGGCAGCTAGAATCTGTGGGATCTGGAGCCTTGTGTATTAAATAAGGTTTGTGCAAGAAAATGTTTTTGTAAAGTATCAAAGTATTTGTAAATATAAAGAACTAGTGTTTTTTATAGACTTCTATCATTAAGCTGGTCCTACCCCAGATCATTCTGCATATCTAAACTGAGCAGCATGTATTTTTCCGATGCCCATGCTCCATGCCATCCATCATTCTAACAAGGACTGAATCCCTGGGGGCTAATCAGTATGAGGATGTTCTCCTTGTAAATTTGGAGAACTCCAAAATGAATGGTGGATCTAGGAGGGTGTCTACAGTTTGGAGTGTGGTGGGCTCAAAGCACCTGTGAGCTGCTGAGCAAAGCCTGGAAGATAAAAAGGGAAATGAAAAGAGAAAGAATAAAGGCAATATGTGAACTTGCTCCTAAGCAACAACAAAACGTATTCAGTGAGGGAATTCAGGTTCTCCTAAATCCTTGATGGCTGACATTTCCTAACAGAACAGCTAAGAAAAAAAGTCACATTTAAATGGTGGTAAAGACACGTACAGAAAGATAAGTTGGCCACTTGCATATACTCTTTCATGCTGAACAGAAATAAAGCCTTGGGCTCAAAGCAGAAGTGGGCAAATGACAGAACCCTAGAGCCAAATCTGCTAGTCACCTGTTTTTGCAGTCCAAGAGCTGAGAAGGTCTTTTATGGTTTTTTTTTTTTTTTTTTGGTTTAAAGAAATCAAACACAAAGTATTGTTTGTTGACAAATGAAAATCACACGAAATTCTAATTTCAGTGTCCACAGAATACAGTTTCATTGGCAGACTATCACACCTTGGGCTTGTAGACTGTCTGTAATTGCTGCCTCGCTGCCTGGCAAAGTTGAACACTTTAGATAGCGAATTCATGGCCATGGGATACTTAGTGTCTGATTCTATATGGAAAAAGGAACCATCTCCTATTCCAGATCAGCTCAGTTATTTTAATTTTGAATACGCGTCACAAAGAAAATCAAATTATATACCTGGCAATGGTGCTTTATTAGCAGTCACTACGGGCATTTCTTTCCATGTATCTCCATCATTTTCATCCTCAGCTATCCAGGAATCAACAGTTAAACAAAACAGCTCAAATGTGGCCATATTTTCAAGTCTAACTTCTTCCAGATACCACTTGGGGTCCTTCCCGCTGTTGTCATGTCCAATGCGTATCTTATAGATTTCACCAATACCTTTAAGATTAATCTGAAACATAAAGAGAAAAGGAAAAATAGAAAGCTCCACATTTTTTACTTCATTTTCCAAATCTTCATTCAATTTTGAACTCTATACCTACTTTCTTAGCACAAATATTTCTTACTGATTTCCTTTAGAACTAAGGGAACTTGTAGTACCATGAGATGGTGTATGCTTTATATAATAAAGCATCAACTGACCCCAGACTTACCAATAGATTAAATACAGCTACCTTTTATTACATCTTATTTTAGCAGTTCACCATTACTATGTTGCAAAGTAAATATTTTGTTGTAATTATTGATGCATGCTATTGATTCAGTGGTGAGACATGAAAAATGAAACACTCTAATCTTCTTTAGTTTTTAATAGGTTGGATTGTGATTTCCTGAGAAACAGACTGTTTTCCCAAATTTAAACCTATGATAACCTAATACTGACTGAATTTGTGATGGAGAAACTTATTTTTGCAACAGAGTTGGCAATGAAATTATACTCTTTTGCATTTACCCACCCCCAAACAACTAATCCACTGCTAAAACAAATATTCTAATATATTCTTTACTACCTAGAATAAATAATAATTTTTCTCCTGAAAATTCTTACATATAAAAGAAAAGAATTGATCAGTTATATACTTTACCAGGTTTTCATTTCTGCCATGACAAAGTAACCACAAATATCATGACTTAAAAATCAGACCCATTATTGTTTGCCAATTTTAGGCACAGTGTCACTCGCCTAAAACATTGCTTAGGGCCCCACAAGCCACAATTGAGGTGCTAGCTGGGCTGAGCCCCTGTCCAGAGGCTCCAGGAAAGATTCTGCTTCAAAGCTTATTCAGGTTATGAGCAGAATCTGGTTGCTTGTGGCTGTAGGTTTGAAGTCCCTGTTTCCTTGGCATGTGGTCCTCTCCAGGTCAGCAAACTGCATAAAACCTTCATGCTTAAAATCTCTGACTCCTCCAAGTACCCACCGAGCAGGAGCAACATGTTCACTTCTGGAGTCTCATATAACACAGATTAGAACCTATACATTAAATAGGCTAATTTCCCTATTTTGAGATCATCTGATGTGTAATCTGCCTTTTTCCATGAAGCAAAACATACCTATAGGAGTAACACCAGGGCCAGAGATCATAAGGGCAAAATTCTTAACACCACATACTGTAACTAAAAACAATTTGATTTACCTCCTGGTATTTTGTCCCACCATCACTACTACCACCTTAATTCATATTTTACTCTCCTTTGATGTTACCATAAACATTCACATCATCATAAGTTACTCCAGAGTTTATGCAGGCTTGCCACTTTTTTCTACTAAAATATTCGTATTGGCAATTGTTATGATTTGTGTTTAGGTGGCATCCCAAGCCTCATGAAATCATGGAAGTGGCTGAATTTAACATATGTGATTGGATTGTTGTCTAGAGCTGGGATTGGTGGTGTGAATGCTGCAACAGCCCAGGAAGGGAAAGGGGAGGAAGCACATTTGCCTCTTTACTCTGTTAACTGTTGCTGTTTGTGGCTGCCATGAATAGTTGCCCCTCAGCCACACCACCCTGCCTTGGAGCCAACTGAGTATGGACTGAAACCTCCAAAAACTGTAAGCTAAATAAACCTTTCCTTGCTTCACTTTGGGCATCAGGTATTTTTGTCTCAGCAATGAGAGAAAAGTAACCAAGACAGTAATACAATCTTGGGTTACTGTACTGGTGATTTATCACCAGTACAGTATTATTATTTGCTGAATAATATCTGTCCTGTAGCAAAAGTGAATTCAATAGTCAAGGTACTGTTCTTATTTTTAGAACAATGTGGTTACAGAAATACTGTCATGTAGAGATACCTTCGTATGGGTGTTTCATACAGGTAAGTAGACTCTTAAAATTCTTTCAAAAGTTACAGATGATAGGAAACATAACATTAAGCTGAAGCCATGCTCCAGAATACAACACAAGGCAAAACAGTATGAAGGCTAAAATTCATCTCTTACGCTTTTGTTGTTTATACAAATTGCAACTAGGTTCTTAACCTTTCTAAGCTTCAATGACCTCATCTGGACACAATTATACAGACTGAGAATCTCTAATGCAAAAATCCAAAATCTGAAATCGTAAAAAATCAAAAACCTGAAATGCTGACATGACACAACAAGTGAAAAATTTCTCACCATAAAACTTAGTTTCATGCACAGAATTATTAAAATATTTTATCGAGTTACCTTCAGGCTATGTTATTTTGTGTTTAGATTTGGATTTCATTCCCAATCTCATGTACATGGAAAAATTGCAAATTCTGAAAAAAAATATAAAATCTAAAACATTTCTGATCACAGGCCTTCCAGACAAAGGACACTAACTTCTAGTACCAATCTTATAAAGTACTATATCTTTCAATAAGCATTAGAAGCTACTGTTGGTCAACCAGAATTTTGTGCTCATGAAAAGAAATATGTTTAAATCTATATAAAGACAGAACAAAAGATCAATGCAGCACCCACAGAGGGAAATAAAAATTGTTAAATAGTCATTTTTATAAGTAACTAAATTAATAAACTGCCTAACATTGCTGGTAAAAATAAGTATTTGTAAATATAGTAGCTGAATAATGGGAACTAAAATGACCATCCAGTGGCCTTGCTAATGCCATTGATTATTCTCAAATTACTTAGCATGTTGGCCAAACTGGTTTGGAACTTTTAGTTCTGGTTTAATATAATCAACCTGGGTCACTTAAAATAAAAATATGTCAAAAATTTATTATTCTTAACATAACTGTTTTTAGTTTGTGCCTTTAATCTCCTACAGTTGAAAATAAGGACAATGATTCCAAAATGTAGGATAGCTTTCACCATAAGGATGAACCACATTATGGCTCAGTTACTCTCCACAAAAAGAATTATGCTGTAAGTAGGACACAGGCACAGGTTAAAATAAAACTGTTTTCAACCTAAGGACCAAAGGATCATATGGATTGAGAGACACAAGGTCACAAAGAAAGAGGCAGAGAAACCTGAAAACAGAGTTCATGCCCATTCTAATGCTACATATTGAAAAACTGAAGCAGTCTGAATAAAGTCCCACTACATAACCAAAACATGAAAACCAAAAAATTATCATTGGAAAATGATCTGAGTAGCTGAAATTAAAAAAAAAAAGAGCTTGAGTTTACACTAAATTTAAGGGAAAAAAATAAAACAATTTGTTTATCTATCATGTTTGGGACGACTGTGCTTGTTACATATACTACTCCAAGAACATTTACAACATGGGGTCGGTAACCTAAACCATTTAAACATGTGACAAGTTCTTATTACAAATAAATACCAACCTAAGTAAGTATATAAAAAGGAAAAGTAGAGATGTCAGGACAGAGTTAGGAGCAACTGAATAGATACATAAACAAACCAGGTACAAGAAAATATAATGAGATAACTCAGTACAAGAAACAAAGGTAGCAAGACACCCGGAATCTGAGGAACAGCCTACCCTGGTAGCAGAGGAGCAGACAGAAAATGGCACCAGCCGAACAAATGGGGATGAAAGTGGTCCTTGAATCTGACTCAACCATTCTGGAAATTTTAAAATTCTAAATTTAACCCTTTTTTCTGTTGAGTGTTGTACACTTCCATATATGAACAGGTACTGAACCAGTGTAAAGTGCTGCTTCCAGGAAATAAACTTGTAGCAGGTGTTGCTGAGCCTGGGAAGCATGGAGGTATCTAGTGTAATGCTGGACACAGGTTTGGGAGCACTGGGTCCCTGAACACATTCAGGTACTGGGACATTGGGACCCTGGGCTCTTGGGCAAGTTATCTTGTGCTTTTACACTTAGCTTCTTTGTGAGTGTAATGAGGTAATTAAAAACCATGTTGTTGGGAGGCTGCGAGGATAAGTGATACATTATATTAATTAGGGAAATTTTTTAAATGTACTTCCTCAACAGGCTGTAGTAATCAGAGTTATTATTACCATTATTATTTTCACCACCACTAAAGGAGATCAAAAGGAAGTAGGTGATGAATACGATGGGGAAAAATAAACCAAAGCTTTCCTTTAATTCTATAGGTACTTGTGGTGTTGATGCATTTGACCTCCCAGCTCTGCTCTGGGTGTTCAGAAGGGAAAAGGGAGAGGCTGAAAAGACCAGTGACCCTCAGCACATCTGTGCTGGCTTCCCAGCGGCACACCAGGGTTCAGAAGAAGGTATCCTGCAGCATGGGAACCTGTGATGGGGTACCCTAACTGAGTTGGAGCACAAGGTAAGAGACGAAAATGTGTTGTTGGAAAATGTGGACAGAGGTGTGAGTCTCTACACCCCTTTTAATTTCTCTGGATTTCAAGTTCCTGTTCGTGAAAAAAAAAGAGCTTGTTTAAGGACCAAATTAGATAACCTCATAAAAAGTACTGTATAATACACATATGAGCATGTCCTACGTGTGAGAACAGGGCAGCATGGAGCGAAGAGGAGAAAAGCCATGGGACATACTCTGGCAGCTTGTGTTCGGGCCTCCATGATCCTTCTTCCGGAGTTCGTTTCATTGAAATTGATGGGAAAACGAAATAGTAAATTGAGGTCTACTCAAGAGAAAATTAGATTATCATAAGAAAGGACATTTACATTTGTTAATGAAAATGGAAACTTTAAGGCAAAAGAATACTAAGAAAAATTCTCAAATTTAAAAACTCCCTTGCCAAATTCCACAGAACAATGTACATTCCACATTTTCCAATATGGAAACTCTTCTACACAAAAATCTCATAACCTGTGAGAAGATGGTCAGATATAGAAGTATGAAGGGATAACCTGTATTTCCAGCCAACACATTATTTGTATGCTGTCTATTCACTGTTGAGAGTTGAGGGGCTTCCTTTTACATCTACTCTTAGATGTAACTTTTAAATCCAATATTTTCTATATTTATCAACTGCCCAGTTGGGATTTTCTAAGTCTGATACACTACATTTCCTCATGCAGATCTTCTATATTTTCTCAGTAAGTGGTAATTTTTTAAAAAATTAAATTTGCTGGAAGTGGTGACTCTCAACCACAACCCCGGCACTCTGAGATGTTGAGGGAGGGGGATTGAGAATTTGAGCACAGCCTGGGCAACTTAGTGATTTGGAAAATTTCTGTCTCAAAATGAACTATAAATAGGGCTGGGGATATAACAGCACGAAGGCCCTGAGTCTAATCCCCAATACTACAATTAATTAATTAATTAATTAAATTCTAGGGGGAAATTTTGTGTTACACAAAGCATGCATTTTACTATTTTGAAAAAACACATTGGAACACAAACTAGCTTTGTGATCACTGAAATCCCATCTGAGGAGTTGTAATTGAATTCAATTAATCAATTCCCACAAGAGAGCACATTTTGCATGTTTATTGTCCTTACAGAAAATATGACTGCTTCTATGATAGCTTTTAACTCAGGACAGAAATGTGAACATATAGACTAGAAACTCAAGCTCCAATAAGTCAGAGCCACTGAAATTTGGCCGGGTAAATTTTACAAAGAAATATGTGATACCATGAAAAACTAACAACAAATCTTATAGACAATGGGCAATTAATTGCATTACACAACATGAAAATATAAGATTTGTTTCTACACCTCATCATGAGTAAAAACTTTGATGTTAATCAGTCCTCTCAAAGAGACAGGAAACGAGGACACTCTCTTTCCTTACAGGCTTTTTTTTCCAGAGGTTCTGCCCCAGATCCTTTCTTGGTACCAACAATGGCATTCCTGGCGAGAGAACAGGAAAATATTCCTGTCCTAGCTTAGTGAGCAAATGATGTTTTGATTTCTTAAAAAGGACACAGAAGCACTAGCTCATAGAATATTCAAGCTCATCTTAGAACTAAATAGAGACCCTGTAAAGTCTTGGTTTTAATACACAAATGTAACTATATCCTATGAATCCATGGGGAAAGCTGGGCGGAGGATACATAGCATATTTCTGTGTTATTCTTACATACACGCTTATAGAAAAATAAGGATAAACTAGAGATCATTATGTCAAATGAGATAACCTAGGTACAGTGCCACATGATCTCACTCGTGTGGAATCTAAAACACTCGGTCTCATAGGAGTTGAGGCAGGGGAGAGTAGAGAGGAGGGATACAGACAGGTTGACTGATGGTTACCTTATAGTAAGATAAGAGTAAGGAGTTCAAGTCTGCTATCACTCTGTAGAGTGTGATGGGTGACAATAATAAGGTGTACATTTCAACCAAGATCCAGAAGCAGTGATTTTTACAGTTTTCACCATAAAGTAACAATAAATGAGATAGGATTAACCTGTTTTAAACATTACACAATGTTTACACATAAAGAAACATCACATGTTATGCACGATCTTTTTATATAACACCCAAAATAAATTCACGTAAAAAGATTCTGAAAATAATAGAAAATAAATTAGAAGTAAAGTTTAAAAAGGTGCTGATTAGCATTTTGTTACCTTTAGCAGAGCCACCTCGAGGGCTCACCCTGGACAATGAGCAATCACACCTGTAGCTGACCTCCCTCTGGTCACTGCTCTTTCTCTGTGTTGAATCCTCTCCTTAGCTGGCTGTTGCGATGCTCATGGGTTGAAGCAGTGAGTCCTCTGTCACTTCGGTATAATTCCTACTTTTCCTGGGCTATTTTTTTTTCCTGGCCTATTTGCGTTAATCACAATTCTCCGTATTTTTCCCTTCTTTCTCACACAGATAGAAACAAGTACGTTTTTGTACTTATAAACAAACACATAATTAAAATAAGCAGAAGACTCATATTCAAGATACTCATAAAATAAATGTGCAGTTTAAATTTTAATACATTTGCATCTATAAGAGATATAAAAATTTACAAAATGTGAGAGAGATGGAATTTACTCATCTTTTTTTATAAATTTCTTTTTATACTCTAGGTTATAAAAGCTATGTATACTGAATGACATCATTATTCAAAATCATGGTGGATACACTGAAAGATTCCTGCAATCAAACACGCTACTGTCTGGGTAAATTTTCTCTGTAACACTTGCAGATTGTTTACATCTTTTATAGGAGTGAATTTATTAAAATTTCAAATAGCATAGGGTTTTAAAGGAATTCCATTTATTCATGTTCCTTCATTAAAATCAATAAATAATTCAATATATATTATATATACCTCTCTTTATATCACAACTACATTTTGTACATTTTCCATTCACTTTTCTTTTTTGAGTATAATTACTAATCGATAGCAGTTCACAGTCTCGATTTATTTCAATTAACTATTGAGATTATTATCACCACTACTACCCTAGTACTTTCTATTTAGCCAACAGAAGCCTCTTTACGTGGGCTTATCTGTTCTTTGCCACTGCTCTCTCTGAAGCTGTCCCTGGCTCCAGAAACAAAAGGATATTCCAAGCAAATTTTTTTGTCTTGTACTTGAAGATATGGAAACAATTTCCTTTCAAAATTCCCTGGTGTTTTTAAGGAATATGCATTATTTGGGACAAAATACAGGCACTTTAGGATACATGAAAATTAGTGGTAAGTGAACAATCTGTTGTCTTTGGGACAATTAATGACAATAGATTAGCAAATATTCATCTTTTTAAGGGCGTAAGTTTATAGTAACTGTTTTCCACTTGACACATTAGGTTGCTTTCTGAGCATATGAGGTGTCATCAGTCACAGAAGCTGCCCACACTGACGGTTTCATGCTCATGACCAACACAGGGAGCAAATGTTGGTGCTCCTTTCTATAGAAGCACCTTGTTGAGCTTTGGGAGGTTCTCAGATCGCCTCTGGGATACAACAGGATGGAACATGTGGGTCAAGCCTGTCACCCCTAGAATCGGAGACTGCATAAGATTACTGAAATGGCCATTAATGTGTTTGCATTAGTTCTTTGCATGGTTTGGCAGATCTATACTTTTGGATGAATACTTGCAGAATTATCCTTAGCATTCCAAAAATCTACCAAGGTCTCTTCCCCTTGTTGTGTATGAATTTCTAGTTCATACTTGTGGACCTTCTGTAACTATGGAAATTGAGTTTCATTGTATTCTCATGTTTATTACTGTGTATTCCTTTTGTTCTTCTTCCAAAATACCTTGGTTACTTTTTATTCTTGATCTTCTCCTCCTACCATCACTCACTATTTTTCTCTCTCTTTTCACGTTGGTAGATCGTTTCTGGAATATCCGTCTCACAGATCCCACAGCATCTGTCTGACTTAAATACCAATTTGCTTTCTGCTTTGTGTTTTTGTTTCTTAGCCATTTACAGCTATATCGCTCATCTTGCTATTTCATCTCAAGATGTCCTCTCCTGACAGACCGACCTGTGGATTTCTGGAGGCCAGACCACCTTTACCTCTGAGAACACTAAGTGACCTCCTGAATGTGTCTAGGCCTTGTAGTGCCCCTTGCTTCCCTCTCCTCTCCAGTAGGATCCTGGTGTGGAAAGTAGATCCTGCGTTGTTCTTTTGTTTTCAATGCTTATTTTTTATTAGTACATGTTTGACGTATACAACGATTACATTCCTTATGGTGATTTTGCACATGTACATACACATCTTAATTCTCTTTCATTCTCTTCCTCCTCTCCTTCCCCCTCCCTCCATCTCTTGGTCCTCTTCCCTTTTGAAGAAGATCAATCTCCATTTCCTATCATCTAACTTTTATTTTGCTCTTTATTTATTTATTAATATTTATTTCTTAAATAAATAGTTCTACTCTGTGTTTCTCATATAAAAGAAAGTATGTGATATTTAAGCCTGTGTGTCTGTCTTGTTCATTTGTTCTGAAATCCTAGACGTAAAGATTCTCTAGCTTGAAGGAAAAACAGAATAAATAGTAATTTTTCTGCTAATACAATTTGATAAGGATAAAGATAGGAAGCTGCCTTTTGCCAGTGGGCACAGACCCTCAAATTCCGAGGGTGACTGCACAGATACTCTGATAGCTTTCTCCTGCCTTTCCTCTGCAACTCTCTTGGTAGGTAGAGCAAAGTCTATGCCCCTAATTCAGTTCCACTTCCTGGCCCTTTTGCATTAAGTGGTCTGTAATGGGCTTTTATATTGGGATTTTGCACTGTTTCTGAATCTTCATATGTTTGATGTGAGATAGGGGCTATTTTGGACAAAAAGTCTAAACCTAAATAATTCTGATGAGTTTGTAAAATAGCATCTCTTGGGGCTGATGGAAATGAGAAGGCACAAAACCTCATCAGAACAGGCCATCGTTAGCATACGACTTGTTTCAGCTACAGTTTGCATTTTCACATAGCTACTATTTATTGAATGCATTTCATAGTTGAGGAAATTGAGCTAACATAGCACATTCCAGGTTGCATAGGAAATTTGCAAATGAAGAATTCAGCCTCCAGTGAACATCTAGTTCAAAACTGCCAGTCATCCATTCTCATCAAAGCAACTGAAGATGACCTTAGCATTAAAATAAACGACCTATGCAATTGTTATCAGCAGATGACACTTTGGCATCATTACAAATAAGTGAAGATTTTCAGACTTTTTGTAGGTTTTTTTAAAGTTTTGTTCTGTTTTTCTTAGTTTGTAGAGAAAGTCTAGGTGTGAGTATTTAGTTTAGATCAGGTATCATATGGGCAATACAAGCTCTATAATGGATTATAGCATTTACCAATCATGGCTGTTGTGATTCCTTTGGAAAATAAAAAGATAAAATGAAATAAGATGCATATTAATTATGAACTTCTCTGTGGATTGTTATAATATTGCAAACTAGTTAAAATCAACTAAAACTAAGTGAGAAAAAACTTTATGTACATCATACATATATAAACATCAATAGAATTTGCAAATGGAAAAATCAGGTGTTCTAGAGTCATCTAACAAAAAAAAACTTCCTGTATTAGTAAGGAAATTTTCTGGAAAATTAATTGTGACTTGTGAGGAAGTGTGACATAACTCACTTTGCATTAAACATAGTTTTTGTTTGCACATAAAAATGTATACTATATTTTTCACAAAGCTACCAACCTATTCAATCCAGTTTTCAAATGCCTCCTACCAATTCTTTGATGCTACCCCTTCAGTCTCATTCACCACTGTTATGGTTTGTGTATGGAAGTCCCTGCAAAGCCTCATGTAGTCAGGCACAAAGGCTTCTAGAATTTGTGATTGACTCATGGTCCAATGCTGGGATTATGGGTGTGAGTGCTACACCCACTCTTGAGTGGGTGGCCAACATACAATATAAGGACAGAGAAAGTCTATGCAGGCTCCTCCCTTGTTGCTCTTGTTACTTTTTCTGTCTTCTGCACCATGAACTGTTTTCCTCTGCCATGAACCTACCCTGGACCCAGCATATTATGGATTGAAACCTCCACAAACTGTGAGTTAAATAAACCTTTCCTTTCTTAATTTTGGGCATTGGATACATTCTCATATGTTCTCAGCAACAAGAGAAAAGAAAGCAACACATTCACCAATCTTGGCCTTTTACACTGGTTTGTTCAACACCAGCTCCAAAGGCTGTGGGCTTCCCCATCAATATTTGCCTTAAAATTTTTAGTTATGATCTTACAAAAATTATTGGTTATTAATCATTTTGTCAGTCGTCATTCAACCAGGTGTAGTGCTATATACAAGTTCAAGTCAAGCCTGAGAAAATTAAAAACTAGTGAGACAATGTCTTAAAATTAAAAAATGGAAAAAAATGACTAAGAATGTAACAGCACAAAGGACCTAGGTTCAATCACAAATATTGCCAATTAATAAATAAATACTCTCATATCATGAGAGCTTTCTGGGGGGAAAGTACCAGGAATTGAACTCATGACCTCATGTTTGCCAGGAAAGTGCTTGTGCCACTGAGCTAAATCCCCAGCCCCTCGTGAGAGATTATTGTGTACCAGTATACCTGACAATAGTCTGGGCACTTGGAAAAGAGAGCAGTGAGTAACGTAGGTTACTTGCCTTTATGGAGAATCCCTGTTAGTGGAGAGAGAGAGAGAGAGAGAGAGAGAGAGAGGAGACACAGAGAGGGAGAGAGACAGGGAGAGAGGGAAAGGGAGAGAGAGAGGAGAGAGAGAGACAGAGAGAGAGAGAATGGATATATACAAGAAAAATGACAATGACATGCTCAGTCCTCTACAGAAATTAGTGGGTGACCCTTCTAGATAGGACAAGAAGGCCTCTCTGGGAAGGTGATATCCAGACTGAGATATGAATGACAAGCAAGATACTCAGCTAGAAGATAACAGAGAAGAAAGCACTGCAAGCTGAGGGCCATTCGGCATCATCTTAAAGTTTCTACAGGCAAGATGAGTTTGACATGCTCAAGTCTGAGATGAGAAGACAATTCCTCAGGCTATTCTGATCCACATGGAGCAAAGAATAAATAATAAGGTAAAAAGGTGCCATCAGGCAAGGATGGGCCCCAGGGATTTTAAGCAGGAGATAATATAATCTGGTTTGTGATTTTAAAAATATTTCCCATATGTTCTGTGAAAGAATTGCAAGAAAATAGAAGTAAAGGCAAGGGGACTATTGAAGAGACTGATGCGTTTCTCTGGGTGAGAGAAGACGAAGACCATGACTAGAATGTTAGAAAGGGAAGTGGAGACAAGGGGAGCATCTCAGTGTTGGGGGACACTCTGCATCATCTGTTTTATCTAACCACGTTCTCCGTGTCCTGGACTGAAACTCTGCCTATCCACTTCTATTTTTCCAAGTGAGAGATTTTTCACTGAAAGTCCAGCCAGGGTTCCGAAGTTCTACCTTTTTCCTGGCTTTATTCATATTATTGTAACTCTTTGACCCAAACAGGGAACCACTCCATTAACCATTCTTTCTTTGTTTGCAGTGGCTCCTACCATTTCCCATATTTCTCATTGCAGAAGGCTGTCACTTTGTGGAGACTTTCTTGAAAGATACTCCTATTCGCTTCATATGTTCTTAATTGTGACTTTTTATGCATTTTAGAACATAACTTTCAGAATTTTAGTCCATTGAAGAAATCTCTACATGGTCACAGTCACTTTTTTAATAATTTCTCCCCATTCTCTCACCGGGATTATTTATAATTGAAGAGTCAGGGTTCTATTTTTAAGAAATCTACCTTCCTTATAAGCCTATTCCTCTGAAGTTTCACATTGTAGCCTGTGAAAGAACCAAGTCAGGACTCAGCAGTCATCACAAAGCTAGCGGACAAGTCTGTGACACTCTGGCAAGGTTATGGTCAAGTTGGGATAAATCAGGATGCTACAGGTTCCCATTGAGGTCGTATTAAAATTCTGAAGCGATAATGCCATGAAAAGCAAAGGCAAAATGTTTTTGTCGAGATGTAAGTTAATTCGTTTTATAATGATTAGCAACAATTGAACCAAATATGAGCTCTCCTTCTGAAAAATATTAACACTTGCAAAAAGAACTTTAAGGAAGATATCTATTTTTAAAATCTCAAATATTAAATGGGCATTCATTTTGAATTTTCTCTCTGTTTCTCTCTAATGAGCACATGCACACATAATTTTTATTTTTATAAAAATATTCCAAAAATTAAAGGACTGGAAAAAACTTATAATGTATCCAAACCATCTGTCTGCTGTTAAGTTTAAAACTGGGCCATCCCAGATCATACAGGAAATCTCAGACTTCCTTTGTAGTCTTCCTCAATATTCACATATTATTCAGAAATTCAGTTATCAAACTACATTGTCTGGAATAAAATAAACCAATATTGCTCCTATTCATAGGCTAGAACATAAAACATAATACATGCATTCTTCCTGGAGTTTGTTGCAAATATAAAGTAATGGTAGTAGGTTATCTCTGTATTTCACTTAAGAAACAAACAAGAGTTTCCCTTTTTAACCTTAACACTTTTATTGAAGTATAATTAATGTATAAAATCTGTATATACTTAATATATCCAATTTAGTGTGTTCAGACAACATATGCCCATCAGGCCACGGCCACATCAAAATGATAGACATATCACCTGCAAAAGAAGAAAGATTTAAGGCTTAATTTTAACCTGAAAATTTGAATAGCTTT
The DNA here is from genome assembly GCA_004027455.1 of Hydrochoerus hydrochaeris. NCBI lineage: Eukaryota > Metazoa > Chordata > Mammalia > Rodentia > Hydrochaeridae > Hydrochoerus > Hydrochoerus hydrochaeris. The sequence goes on from PVLA01000241.1 coordinate 620,492, forward strand.
TCTGAGACTGAGTCCTTGGACAGGCACGTCTCTGAAATACTTTGAAAACAGTTCTGTCACAAACCGCCTAACCTATGAAAGAACAACTAACTCACAAGAATAGAATTCTATGACAAGGGCCATGGTGGTGGGAGTTGGGCTGGGGAAAGCAGTGGGTAAGTGTTAAATTATTTAAACTACAAAAGAAATGCTAGACTGTCTGCCAAAATTCTTCTTTAGGCAAATTTGCCACATTTTTCAATGGCCCATGCACATTGTCATTTTGTGATCAGCAGCAAGCTTCTCCAAAGACAGTTAAAATAGGCAAAGCAATTTGGGCAGCATCAAATGTGAGCTTTACAAGTTACTTGTCTGAAAGTGAAAGAGTTGGGGTAAACAGCACACCTGAGAGTCTTGGAAACACAACAACAAAGGCCCTTATTTGGAGGAAAATTGGGAGAATATATTACAAATTTAGTACCTCCTCCAACATACAGCCCAGTCACAGGACTGATTTACTACAGAATTCTTGGTGAGTTCTAAGAAAATACATCAAATATTCCACCTTCTGGTGATTCTCCATCAGGGAGTCTTGATGGACACAGAGACCACCATTCACTCCAAGCTATATGGTGCTTTTATTTGTCAGCTTTCTAGCACTGTAACAAAAGACCAGAGGTAATGACCTTATATACAGGAAAGGTTTATTTTCTGTCCACATGGAGTTGAAGAGGTTTCAGTTCACATAAGTGGGTTCCATCACTTGGGGCCTAGGCCAGGACAGCACATATAGGAAAGCATGGTGGATTGAAATTCCTCACTTCATGGACAGGAAGCAAAAAACTTCCTCTAACCCCTGTGAAACACACCACCAATGACCTAAGACCTCCTTTCAGGGCTGCCACTTAAAGATTTTATCACTCAGTGATGCTACGCTGGGACTAATCCCTTAACATTCAAGCCTTTGAGCCACTCCAGATGCAAACTCTAGCAACATTGCAGCCTGAAACCCAAAAGATGACATCGGTCTTGTGAGTTGTTTTGAATTTTTTCCCTTTTTTTTACTTTTAACTTATTTGAGTGTTTATTCATGCACGACTAATGTCATTATAAGGTTCATTCTTAGTATTCCTTGAATATCTTGGATACTTTCATGGGTCCACTCATTTTCAGAATTACAACGAGACAATGCCTTAGATATATGTGTCTAATGCGTCTAAGAATTTTAGCTTTTCACTTAAAGCCAACCCAGTCTCAAACCAAAGCCAGGTCAAGACATAAGGTGTCTGTCCAGTCCCTTGGTGGATTCGGGGCTGCATAAGGGTGTTTACCTGCCATGACGCCAATGACAAGGGTAAGAACAAGATATCGTTTGTTGGGAAAAGGATCCCCTCTGACAAACACTTCATACAGGCCATTTTAAACTCTTACAAGACCTATGAGACCCATATAATTTCCCCTAGTGTAACATAGAGGAAACTGTGCTTCAGAGAGGTTATGTCGTTTTCCCAAAGCCCACAGCCTGTAAGATTCAAAGGAGAGACTTTAAATCCCAGAGAGATGTTGTACTGCAAGCCATTTCCACCCCACAGCACACAAAAACATGCAGAAAACTCTATCCCAACTCTGTCCTGCACCTGGTTCACCTAGGAAATAAAACCAAACAGAATTCATGAACTTCACTTGTGTGTCACACGTGTGAACCAAATAGTTTGTTCCTCAGTACACTGATCTGGCTCCTACACCTTCTACATGATCACTCTCAGTTGTAGACATAGCCTATGATTATCAAATGAATATGTGGAAATACTGTGTGCAGGAGTAAAACCATATGACCATACCTCTTTGGGCCAGCAAATATCTAGGGTTTTCAGGGAAATAGGTCATATTTTGTTTACAAGAGCAGATGATGCAAATGTTAAAGTTAATTAAATTTAAATGTTCTCTTTACTTACAGAGTAGGAAAGACTCACATTTTGCTTTGAGCTTCAGTAGGCTAATAATATGCATTCAATAGCTCCCCTGCTCCAAAGAAATGGCCTAGTTTAGCCATAGCCTTGTATTCCAGTTTGCTTTCCAGGTAAAGGTTACTACTTGTACACATGCCAGCATTACGTTATGGCACACTTTAAAGTTTAGCCATGATGGCACAAAAATTAAACTGTATAAGTGGAATAAAAACATTCTGAGCCAGAACCCCAGCTTGTCAAGGAGGTGAAGGCAGAAGAAGTCTACACAGCCGAGAGTACAGCAAAACATTCAGTAGGTACATACTCGTGTCTGGGCACGCTGTATATGGAACTCAGTCCTCCAAAACAGTGTGACAAACCCGAAGGCCAGGATTCTTTTTTTAGAATGTTTGGTTGCTGTCGCTTAACGAGTGTCTGACTGCAGTTAAAGGAGAGTGAAAAGTATTCTACTGGAACCATGGAGATATTGATTTGATGGTCTACTATTACCAGACCTAGGAAAGTATAGTTAGAGTGCAATGTCGGAGGCTTCTCTGTTATGCTGGAACTATAAGTCATCTGCCTGTTCTGTAAGCCACAAAAGTTGGACTGGGTTTCCCCTGAACACCTCCTCACCATTCCTCACAATAAGCTTTCACAGAAAATGAGAGCAAAAGCTAAATTTTGACTTGTGACACATAAGTGTTAATACCAATAAAATCTGTTGACCAGATGGATTAGTGAGAATGAGTTACCATAGGCACTTAAGAAACTGAAATAACTACCACGGAAGCTGCTTAAGTCTTTGAAGGGCTATTGAGAATATCACTCCTACTTCCTTTATATTCTGATTTGATAGACAGATATAGATAGATAATAGGTAGATAGATAGATAGATAGATAGATAGACAGATAGATGTAGAATCATATAAATGAAAAATCTGCTCTTATCCTTGAGTCCTAGCAGAAGCTCAGGAAGGTAAAATTAATGTGTGCTTATGAAGTAAAGGAAAACAGGATTGAAAGTGAACACTTAAATAACACTTTAGATCTAAGGTTGATTACTGAAAATCTTTCTGCATGTGGATGAGATACTTGAACATGAATCTGTGTATATCATAAGACTGGAACAAATACAGCTGACACACTATATGCACTTTAAAAGCAAACAACAATCTGGGAAATATACACATTTTTCACTGTATTGATGCCATCTGTAAGGTTTTCGCACAGTGTTGAGATAATGCTCACTCTGAATTGACTAGTTTTAGAGATGAGGATACAAACTGCACTGGAAACTGAATTGACAAATATTGTTCATTTTTAAATTGTTCTTATTTAATTATAATTCAGCTGCCTCCAGAAGACTCTTGACAGGTCTTTGATGAGGGACAACCAGAAGCTGACATTTGCTGAATAGTATAAAGAAAGGCAGCAAGTTATGTGAGTTTTTTATTTGAATTTAGCTATGTAACCCTGAGTTCAATGTTTGCAGTCAAAATGTCAAGCTATGAATTAGAATTTATTAAAACTTCAAAACTTTAAAGACTGTTTCCTACTCACAGTTTTTTTTTTTAAATTTCTGGATCCTACAAAAAATGATTAGATATATCTAAACTTCAAAATATATCAGCAGGGTAATATTCAACATGGATAAACAAAGGAGGAGCTATGTTGGAGTTACTCAGAGAAAATCATCTAAAAACACAGGTAACTGGAAGACAGGGAGGGGCCATACATGCCTGAAGAAATAAGAGACCTGTGGATCAATCAAAACCTAAGCACAGGACTTTATAAAATGGTGAGCAGCCCAAAGGACTGTCTGTGGGAACTCTGCCTACATGTGGAGCAGGAACTGCCATTCTAGGAAGTTCTCAAAAAACTGATGGATTATAACAGCACAACACAATAGGATAGATCTGGGATGCCTTTTTTTTTTTTTAAATTTTAAAGAGAACAAAACAAACCAAAACAGAACAGATGCAAGCAACACAGGATTTCAAAATAGGACAATAGGAAATCAACAGTGGCTACCACAATGTCTCTTGTTTTCTTTGAAATAGTTGTCCATACTTTCACACACAATGAATTCAAACAAAACAAAATAGTATAAAACTGATTAAAACTAAAGAATGAAAGCATTACCGGCCTTCAATACCAGACAACAAGAAAATCAACAATGACTACCATAATGTCTCTTGTTCTCTTCAAAATAGCTGTCCATGACTTCACCTATATTGAAATCAAATAATAGAAAACGGACTAAAACCAATCAAAACAAAGAATAAAAGCATTATTGGACTTCAAAACAAGATGATAGGAAATCAGCAGTGGCTACCATAGTGTCTCGTTTTCTTCTAAGTAGCTGTTGATACCATCACATGCAATAAAATCAATTCTTGTAAACTCTTTAGGAGAAGATCTAGGCAGGTATCCTCCCCCAAACAGAGAATGTTGCAGCTTCACCAGCACACACAGGTGCGAGTAAACAGGAAGATATTCCCTCCCTGATGGGCTGCCAGTGGTTTTTGTTTGGTTGGTTTGGTGGGTTTTTTTGTTTGCTTGTTTTGGTTTGGTTTGGTTTGGTTTTTGTCATATGCCATAGCAGCTAAGTGGGACCTCTAATGACAACAAAGTTAGGGACCACGGAGGCTTGGAAGATAGTGAGAAGAGCACGACTCTCATCTTATTCCTGGGGATGTGAGAGTGGAGAGAAGTACAAGCGGAGTGAAACAGCATAGCTACTCAAGGACCAGGAGGGGCCAACTGTGCGCAGGACTGGAGCAGCCCAGAGCGGTTTCTGTCTGAGCAAGCCACAGCAGCCGAGAGAGTGACACAGAGACGAAAGGGGTAAGAAGACATGGGTGAAGTCACCCAAAGACATACAGAAACTTGCTGGGTGAAGACTCTGGCCTCAACCCCTACATCTGGAGGCCAAGATCAGCTCCACACACAACACTAATCTGACTTAAGACTTGGCAAGGTGACTTAGCACAGATTTGGGCTCTGATTTGGATACTACAAAAAGAATTTAGGGCAATCGATGAATTTTACTCTTTTGTTGTTGTTGGTTGATTGTTTTTGTTTTTTCTCTCTTTTTTTCCCCCTTTAGGTTGTTCAGCTTTTTATTTTTATTGTTTGACTTGTTCGTCTTTTTTCTCTTGTTCCTCAATTGTTTTTCATCATTTTATTTATTTATTTATTTTTGGTGTGGGGATTGAACTCATAACCTCACATTTAACAGGTAAGTGCTTGAACTGCCAAACTAAATTGCTAGCCCTCATGTTTTGATATTTTCATTTGAGTGAACTCTGTCTTTAGTCTTTCTGGTTCACTTTAATATTCTTTTGCTTTCTCCTTCATTATTTCAATCCTGTCCTCCTCCAGTTTCCTAAAACTTAGATAATGATTCTTTGTCCTTTAAGCCTTTATTCTTCTATATTTCTTTTCATTTATCTCTCTATTCTTTCCCTTATCTCACTTAAGTCTCCACACTCAGAATAAAATTACTCTACTATGGGGAAATTCACAGCATAGAAGCATATGTTGGATTTTGTTATATAACTATAGATCTTGTTCCAATGATCAGAAGTACCAAATTAATAGTTACAACTGTTTGCCAGTTTCCAGGTTGTGCTTGATGCTGTTGTTATTGTTAATTGTACTACTTTAGCCAGGGTGTCATACCTGTGATATGTTCTCCCTTGTACGACAAAATATTGTTTGGGGTTATAATCATCACAATAGTACATTATCAAAGGACTGGCTACTGAGCTAAATATGGAGCAATTTCTCATCCCTAACAAATTGGGAAGGTAGGATCTTGGTACAGAAACAAAAGTCAAAAGCCAGCTAAACCTAGAAGACATCTCTGAGAAATGAACTTTTTCTTAGCCTTGACACTAGTGATAAAGCTACCTACCATAAGCAATTCATAAGCATCAATACAGAAAACAAATTAAAATTAAAAATTAGAAAATGCCAAGATGTAGGAGCAAAACATAATCCCAGATCTCCAACCCATACAGCACAAGTCCAAGGACCAATGAGATATAAGAAATCAGAAGTCACTCACCTAAATTTTCTAAAATGGTAGCAGCAGAAGTGAAAAAACAGATGAGTGAGGCTATAGAGTAAATCAGGTCAGAAATGATCTCTCAGGTGAAAAAAGAGATGGCAATCAAAATAAAGGACTTGCTAAGTGAAGAGTAGACACAGATATAAAAAATAGAGGAGCTTAGGAAAATGATGGAAACCATGAATGCTCAACATAGGAAATAAATGGAATTCATGAGACAGATTTGAACAAATATCCAGGAGATTAAAAATTCTATTGAAAGTATATGCAGATTAATGAACTAAGGTGAAGACAGAATGTGGGTTAACCATTACAAAAAAATTCCTTAAAGAATAGCAAGGAACCATGAAAAATCAATCCAACATGTGTAAGATGATGAAAACAATAACAATATAAGATTTATTGGAGTAAATGAAAAGGCAAAAGACAGTGCAAAAGATATTTTTAAAAACCTATTCACAGAAGTTATGGCAGAAAACTTCCCAAGAATGAAAAAATAATTTCACATACAGGTACATGAGGCATATAGAACTCTGATTAGCCATGACTTAAATAAATCTATATCAAAGCACATAATAATCAAGATTCCAGAAACCAATCACAAAAACAGAATATTGAAACTATTAGAGAAAAGAAATAAATCACCAGTAAAGGACAGAATCACAGCAAACTTATCAATGCAAAACCACACATCAAAGATAGTTTGGTGTGCAGTATTGAAAGTCCTAAAAGAAAGCAACTTCCAGCCCAGGTTGGTGCACTCTGTAAAACTATCTTTGAAAATCATTAGAGAAATAAGAACTTTCACGACAAAGAACAACTAAAGAAATTCATGATCAAACCAGGGGACCAGGCCAGCACCAAAAGGCAAAGGCAATCCTAAGCAGCAAAGGCAAGGCAGGAGTCATCACGATCCCTGACTTGAAGTTATGCTGCAAAGCTACTGTAATAAAATCAACATGGTACTGGAATAAAAACAGATCTGAAGATCAATGGACTAGACTAGAAGATACAACCACAACTACAAACACACTCAACCACCTTATCTTTGATAAAGGGGCCAAGCATATTCAATGGAAGAATGATCCCTTTAATAAATGGTGCTGGAAAAACTGGCTATCCATATGCTGAAAACTAAAACTAGACCCATGCCTGTCACCATGTACTAAACTAAAATCTAAATGGAACAAAGATCTAAATATTAAAACATAAACACTAAATCTGTTGGAAGACAAAGTAGGTAAAAATCTTGAAGACATAGGGGTAGGTAGAGAATTCATGAACAAGAACCAAACTGCATGGGAAATACTTCCCAGAATCAATAACTGGGATCACATCTTATTAAAGATTTTCTGCATGTCCAAAGAAATCTCCAGCAGAGTGAAAAGAAAACCCACAAACTGGGAAAAAAAATCTTAGTGAACTTTCCCTCAGACAAAAGACTTCTGTCTAGAATGTATAAAGAATTAAAGAAAAAATCAGACCCCCAAAATTCAAAGACCCAATCCAAAAATGGGCATCCAAGATGAACACGCAGTTCTCAGATGAAGAAATATGAATGGCAAATAAATACATGAAAAAATATTCATCATCATTGGTCATTAAAGAAATGCAAATTAAAACCACACTGAGATACCATCTCACTCCAGAAAGAATGGCCAGGATCAACAAAACTACCAACAACAAATGCTGGAGAGGCTGTGGGGAAAAAGGAACTCTTCTGCACTGTTGGTGGGAGTGTAGACTGGTGCAACCACTGTGGAGGTCAATCTGGAGATTCCTCAAAAAGCTGGGATTGGAAGTTCCATTTGACCCAGCTATTCCACTCCTAGGCATATTCCCAGAAGAACTGAAAACATCCTATCATAGTGATATATGTGCACCTATGTTTATAGGAATACAATTTGTAATAAGCAGATCTTGGAAACAACCTAAGTGACCATCAATGGATGAATGGATTAAAAAATTGTGATATTTTGTATAATGGAGTACTATACAGCTATAAAGAATGATCATTTTGAGATATTTATAAATAAATGGATGCAACTTGCAAAATATATCAAAAAAAATACCGTATAGTCTCCCTAGTGTAAGAAATGGTAAGAGTACGTAAGATTCTATGGTAATCATGATTTCCCATTATATTGCTTTGAAGTCTTATAATGTTTTCATTCATTAGTTGGAATGGTTTTATTCTGTTTTGTTTGACCTTATTATGTGTGATGGTATGAACAGCTACTTTAAAGAAAACAAGACATTATGGCAGCCATTGCTGATTTAATATCATCTGGCTTTGAAGTTCTACCATGCTTTTGTTCTTCTATTACCATTGGTTCTATCACATGTGTCTTATTGGATTTTAATATGTATGATAGTATAAACAAATTTTTTTATGGAAAATGAGATATTATAGTAGCCATTGTTCATCTTCTGTTATTTGGTTCAGAATGCCTTATAATAGTTTCATTCTCTTGAATGCTTTTATTCTATTTTGTTATGTTTGATATTATTGAGTGTGAGGCAATGCTCAGGTATTGCAAAGAAAGAGACATTATGGTAGCTACTGTTGATATCCAATTGTCTTGTTGTGAAGTGCTGTGTTGCTTGTATTGTTCTGCTCTGATCTGTGTTGTTCTGTCTTCTTTTGTTTTATTCTCTGTAAAGTAAAATTTTAAAAAACCCATGATCATCAAACAGCTCTCCAAAATGTTCTTAAGGGGAGTTTAGAAAGAAATAAACAAGAGTACAATACAAATTACAAATATAGAAAGAATACAACAGACAAACAAGAAATTAGACAAAAGTGAAAGACAGAGAACCAACAACAGGAAAATAGGACAAGGATAAGTCAATATAGATCAGTTATAACTAGCAATGTAAATAGTCTCAGTTCACCAATCAAAGCACACAGACTGTAAAAATTGATCAAGAAGCAAGATCCAACAATGTGCTGCATACAAGAAACACATTTAACTCTAAAAAAATTCATAAACTACAAGTTAAAGGATAGAAAACCATACACATGAGACAGGAACCCAGGAAAAAAAACAGGAGTAACTACTCTATTTACAAACAAAGTGAACTTCAAGCCAAAACTGATGAAAAAAAAAAAAAGAAGGTAACTACATACTTCTTAAGGGAAAACTCTTAGAGGAAAATATAATAGTCATAAATCTATAAGCATCATATATCTGCACACCCAACTGTATAAAACATTAATACAGATGAAAAATAGTATAAACACTAACACATTGTAATGGGGGACCACAATACCCCACTGTCACAAGCAAATAGATCAACAAGATGAAAAATCAACAAAGACACATCAGTACCAAATCCATGTCTACAGAGTGTTGCAACTTGCAACATCAATACACTCTTTTTAGCAGCGCATAGAATGTTCTCCAAAATAGACCACATACTAGCTCATAGAACATGCTTAAGTAAATGCAAAAGAAATGAAATTATCCCATAAATATTATCAGACTGGGACTTGGAAAAGATGGTGGATTGATAGCAGGATACAGAGTCTCCCTGAGAGAGACAAATCATGCCAGAATAAAACATCCTGGAGAGGTCCAGACAGAGGGAGATGGATCCGCTAAGACCCAGGAAGAAACTAAAGGCAAAAGAGCTGGTCAAACACACAGTCAGGGATACCATTGGAGAAGCTAAGATTAGTGGCCTCAGCACTCTCACCGGGACCACCTCAATTCGCACTGCCATGACTGGCCAGAGCGTACCCAAAATCGTGACTCTGAGACTAGCCGGTCACACTGAACATGGAGGTTGGCCAGCCCAATGGAGAATGGAGCCAGTGAGGGACCTGCATTAGCCTGCAGTGAATGCTGGGAATAAGACCAACCCCCATGGGAAAGGTGCAACATGTTGGAATTGGATGACATGTTGGAATTGGGCAGGACGGACCTGAATGAAGAATGACAGTGACTTCAGTTGGTTGATCCCTTCCCAGACCAGACTGGTGGGATCTGCTTGGCCTGGGTCATGCCCCTGGCTGGGACCCAATAAGTTGTCCCAAACCAATTCCCTACACACAGCACACACTAACATGGTGAAGTCTCCCAAAGCTTGACTGGCCCAGAAGGAAGGAGCCAGCATCTGTCAGCCCTGCTTAAACCTCAATAACCAAGAACAAACTGGAGAGGGAAGAATTCCCTAGCCAGAGCACTTCAGAAGAACAATAACCAAAAAGGAAAGGGGCTGGGACCTTCACTATACACCTGTATGGAAGAAACCAAAAACATGACAAGAGAGAAAAACAAGAAAAAGCCCCCACCCCCAACCCAGAGAGCATTGATCCAGGAGAGGTAAATACAAAAGAGATGGAGGGCAGCAAACACACAACACCAGACACAGCATCAATGAACAGGGCCTTGTAGATGAGCTCAAAATTGAAATATTAAATCAAGTAAAGCAAGATATAAGTAGATTAATAAACAGAATGCTAGGCACCTCTCAAGAAGGCACAGACAGAAGGGAGGAAAACAAAAAAGGAGAGAAACGTTCGATAAAGAATATAAAGAAAACCTAGAATACATGAAGCAGATTCAAAGAGACTACCAGGAAATTAAAAACTCCATTGAAAGTTGGCAAAACTGTTTGAAAGAAACTAAGGATAGACTATCAAAACTTGAAGACAAGTTTGCAATGTGTGATCATGAAAGGAAAGATCTCTTAAAAATAACAAGGAAACAGGCAGTAACAATACAAAGGCTAGAAGACAAGAGAATCTATAATTATAGAATAAGAAGTGTGAGTGAAGAAGCAGGAATACAAATAGGTGATTTACAAAGGCTATTTACAGACATAATTAAAGAAAACTTACCAAGCATGAGAAAAGAAAATGATATTTGGATATATGAGGCATACAGAAGTCCAGCCACCTACAAAAAAAACAGAGCTATACCCAGACATATAATAATCAAGACACCAGAAATTCAGTATAAGAACAGAATATTAAAAGCCATCAGAGAAAAGAAACAGATTACCTATAAAGGAAAGCCCATCAAGATCACAGCAGACTTCTTGACACAAACCATCAGATCAAGAAGAGCTTGGAGCAAAGTAATCCAAGCCCTGAAAAAAATAACCTCCAGCCCAGATTGATGTACCCTGCAAAACTGTCTCTAGAAATTAATGGAGAAACAAGATGCTTCCATGACAAAGAGGAAATGGGGGAATCTGTGACCACCAATCCAACCCTACAGAGAATACTAAAGGACATTCTAGAGAGAGAAAAAAATATATACCAGGATTTCAGGAACAGTGGCAGAAAAGCCTCAATGAACAGGGCAGACAATAGAATGAAGGAGAAAACTAGACAAACAATGGCAGAAAAATAGCACAGCAGAATTGAAGCAGAGAAGGTTGGCTCTAATCTCTAACATAGATGGCCTTGATACACTAAAAAAAAAAAATACAGGCAGAGTAGATCAGGAGGTAAGGTCCATAGAGATGCTCTGTATAGGAAATATAATCAATCTGAGAGAGGGTTTATGGACTGAAAATCAAATATGAGAAAACAATGCTCTATGTGACAGCAAGCCAGAGCAATAGGGGTAACTCGACCACCACCTACAGATAGGATGGAAAGACAGGATACTTATGTGCAGTAGAGAGCTACTCAGCTATAATGAAGGAAAACCTAGAGGTTTTGTAGGTAAAGGAATACAACTTGAGGTCAAGTCCAGAAGCCAGAAGGTTTGGAACCACTTAGGTAAATAGCAGGTTGCCCCCCAATCTAAAAACTGAGGGAGTTGGTGGGACCCAAAATGCACAGCACCCTGTGGGAGTGAAAGAAGAGGAATAGACTAAAAGAAGAAGGCAGAGGATATTGTTAATAGTGTATGAGGATTTAAAACCCACATTACTCACACCACTCTGCTTAGATGGATTATATTCTGTTACAGTTTGTCTACTTGTACTAGATTTGAGGGCACAGACAGCTATCCCGAAAATAGCAGGATACAGTATGGTAATCAATCTTAATTTCCTATTAACTTAATCTGAAGCTCTATATAAATTACAGTGTTTTACCATGACACAATTCTTTATGCCCTTTCTAAGGATCAACTGTGAATCCTAGAAATGTTTAGTTAGAAGTCTTCTCCGTCATGCTGGCCAGATGCCTTCCCTCTTCTCCAATGCAGCACTCAACGCATGTGGTCACAGTGCTTGAACACAGATATTCCACAGAAGCAGTGGAGTGTTACGTGTTTCATTTTCTGACATAAAGTGCAGTTTATCTTTCTGAGAATGGAGCACATGGATCTTTGAACTTACTTGAGAACAATAGTTAGTCACCGATTTTCTACCAATAGTGGAAAAAATAATTTAATATACGGTGAGTTTCGGAAGGCTGCATGCCCATGCAAGGGATTTGAATAGTCTCTGAGGACAACACTTTAACAATCAAATTAATGATTATTATAATAATAATTACAAAATGCAAAAGAGGACTGTGAACTTTTCAAAATCTATTGAAAAACTGATCACCTGCTTTACATCCTATTGTCCAAACAATAGAATTAACTGTCCAAACAATAAAATTAGCTATTATTAAAACTTTTATTAATTAACTATTATAACTTTATAATAGTTGTAATTATTATAAAATTAACCATTATAAACACTTTTATTAAAAAGTCTTTATGCTGAGCTCAACACGATCACCTGAGTCCCCATCTACTCTTGCAGATTGTCTTAGGAAAGCAGGGTTCTCCCACACATACATCATTTTAAAACGTTTAGTATCTTTTTTATCCCAAAATGATTACAGGTCCCTGCTGATGCCAAATGCATATTGTATTTATTTCCTTCTGAAAACCATGGCAGGGATTTTAACAGCATTCACTAGAACATGTTCAGGTGTGTGCATGATTCTGAAAGGTTACTTAGATATGTGCTCCAAAAACCTGTGAACACTGTTTAGAGTGAGAGTGTTAATTGGCCTGAGATTTCATCAATCTATTTTACTTTCAGATGAGCTGTTACATTGAACTGTCAGCAGTATTGACTTATTAAAATGCTACCACTTGCCAACTGGAAAACTATCAAATGTTTTTCAGCTTTCTTTTTTGCATAGTAATTTGGAAGAAAATGCTCTCACTATCACACTACATCACAAATGACTTTCTTATTGCCACCTTAAGTAATACAACTGAAGTTCCCACTTAATTTCAGCATTGACCTCACTACTACAAATGCTCATGCGCAGATCTCTGTGTCAGGATGTGCTGCACACAGTGCTGTAGGAGAGAGTGCTATTTTTCCCCAGTAAAGCCACCAAATGAATAGATTTTTATTTCATTTACAGTCCAATGACTGTGAAAAAAACAGTCATCTTTATGTATATTGTGTCTTTCTGACATAAAACTGAAATAAAAACAGAGAATATGTTTGAATTTAATGTTTCTATGAACACAGTACCCTACTACTCACATTCTGCATGATTCTGACTCTTCCAAAATTCAGATGCCTGCAGTAGATTCCAACCCTACTCCTAATCCCTGTTGCTCAATACTATCTCACCAGGCTATTTTGTATCCTGTGATAATTAGGCCTCTTTGGAAGCATATACATAACTCCTCCTGATACTGATCCAAGTCATGCATGGAAGAACTAAGAAAGGGAATGCATAAGCAAGATCATAACTTGTTTATTTGTTACAGAATAAGGTGTTTAGGGGCTGTATGCACACTTAAAGTTTAGAAACACCTGAAAATTAAAAAAAGCTAATTTAGTCTTGTGCCAACTTTCTTTTCTAAGTAAAGGCAACAAAGGAAACAAACGTTATTATCAAGATTGTAGAAATAAAGACAGAAAAATGGAGGTAAACTGTGATGTACTGAAGGTTGAAGAGTTAAGTGAAATCATTTGCATAAATACTGAAATTATTCAAATATTTACCAAACTAGAGCTTCTAACATCATGGTTAGCTAGTGTTTCTCACTAAAATTGCAAAGTTGTATTTTTATATACTATACTGTTACAACAGTATTGGCAGCTATAAAGAACATGCAAGTTTAGTGGGCTCTCTGAAACTCACCTAGGAAGAATGAACATGGCCCTCTAGAGCCACGTGGTGACACAGTGGGCTGAATTTCAGTACACCAATGCCTGCTCATCAGAGTCTATAGGGATATTCTTAGGCAGAAGTAAACTTTTTAAGATAAAAATGATAAAACAATGATCAGGTAAAAACAAAAGCTGGGAAGGGTGCTATATGCACATATTCTTGATTTATTAGAATTTTTTATTTTAAAGAGATTAAAAGAAAACAGAACAATAAAAAGCAATATAGTAGAACCAGTAGAGGATATTTATTGGAATTTTAATGACAGAATTATGATATGCACCAACTAGTTATTCTACTTCATAACATATAGCTAAGTGTTCATAGAATATTAGGATGTCTTTTTGCATACCGTGTCTTAGCAGATGGGAAAGAAACAATTACATGACACATGTAGAATACCTCAAAGAAAACTGGGCATTTTCAGGTGACTATTAAATATTATTCTTCATATTCTGTCATGAAAATAAGAAACATCTCTGCCACCAAGAACTTACCTATTTTATTTAATTTCTGTTAAAAAAAAAACCTATTCTGTGGAAAACCAAACTTCAAACACAATTACAACTTAAATTACTGTACTCCCTGCTTGTTTTATGTTCAACATGGCTAGCATCTGATGACCTTAACAACAGCACTGTCTCAGAGTAAAGAAAATTGCACATCTCTTCTTCAAGTACTAAATGTTTCTTCACAGCCATTACTGGTACCATTTGTTAAAAACAAAGAATATTTTTCATAAAAATACAGGAAGAAATGGAAAATAACATACATTTCTATAATGGCCAATATTCTATCTTTGAAACAATCAGCAAATAAATGGTAAGCCTGATTATGTATAAGGCATGTCTAGCCTGTGGCTGACGACTTAGACCTGCTTGAATTATGCTAAAGACTATTTTAAAAATAGAGAAAGCTTTGTTACTTATATACAGTAAAAATATTTTTTTCCGCAGTACTGGAGATTGGACCCAGGGAAAGCTGAGCTATATCACAATGCTTTTTAAATTTTTATTTTAAAAAAGAGTCTCACTCAGTTGTTCAGGCTGGGATCAAACTTTTGATCCTTCTGTCTCAGCTTCCTGAGCAGTCAGGATTACAAGTTTATATTACATATTTATAAGTGTTTCAGGACAATTCCTCTTCAGTATAGATAGCCCAGGCCAACCAGGCCTGTCCTGCTTGTTGGATTGTAGTTTGGATACACCTGAAAGTCCTGTTCTGTTAGAATTTAGGTCTTCAATGTTCCCCAAATGCCCTTGTGATAAAGGCCTAGTCCCCAGGATGGTGCTATTGTGAGGTGGTAGAAACTGTGAGAGGTAAAACTTCCCACAGTGGGAGGTCTTTGATCACTTGGGGTGTGCCCATAAGGGAAATTTCAGGATCCTATTCCTTTCTTCTTTCTTTTCACTTCCTAGCCATGAGTTGAGTAGTTTTGTGCCATGACAGGTTCCTGCCATGATACACTTTTTTGCCACAGGCCTAAAGCAAGGAAGCAAACTGGTCATGGAATAAAACATACAAAATTGCAATCCAAAACAAATTTTTTCTCTTTATATCTTAGATAATTCATTATAGCTGACTAACACAGCTTTCCATCACTATAATGTATTGCAGGCTGCAGGGAGAACAAGAAGCCAGCCACTTCCTGTAACACAGCATCACACACAGGACATGGGGAGGAGAGTAAGAAGCCACTTCCTGTGAATCTGTGCCAAGCATGGGCCAGGGTGAGAACAAGAAGCTAGTCTCTTCCTGTGAGCACCATTCATAGGCCACAGGGAGGAGAACAAGAAACCAGCCACTTCTTGTGAGCCAATAGCATTCTCAGCCCATTGGTAGGAGAACCAGATGCCAGTCATTTCCAGCACATGGTCTGGGAGACAAGAAATGTCAAGGCCCTCCCCTTCCAGCATAAGCAACTGGCTGATTTGGAAAGAAGCAGGCTGAGACAATAGCTATTACAACTTAATGCTTGTAATATTCAGTGTTTGATCATCTATTTAGAGGATAACAATGCACAAGGTAGCATTTATGGGGGAATCTCCTTCTGAAGGTGGCAGACAGTGTTAATTTCTTATTATCTTGTTTTAAAGTCCTATATTATTTTCATTGTTTTGTTTAATTTGGTTTTATTCTGTTTTGTTTTGCTTGATTTTATTATATTTGATAGTATGGGTAGCTATTTCAAAGATAACAAGATATATTAAGGTAGCCATTTTTGAGTTTTGTTATCTTGTTTGGAAATCCTGTATTATATTTATTGTTTTGTTTTTATTGGTTCTATTCTGCTGTGTTTTATTTGATTTTACTATATCTGATGGTATGGGCAGCTATTTTGATGACAACAAGAGGCATTATGGTGGCCATTGTTGATTTCCTAACATCTTGTTTTGAAATCCTGTATTTGCTTTGATTGCCTTTATTCTGTTTTATTTCATTGGTTTTATTCTCTTTAAAAAAGAAAGCTAACAGAGACAGGAGTGATTAAATACCCAATTTATATTAATCTGTTTTGTGCTGCTATTGCAAAATACCAGATGCTGAGTACTTTATAACTGAAGAAGTTTATTTAGCACACATTTCTGGTAGTAAAAATATCCAATTGGCATGATACTAGTGTCTTGTCAAGGGTCCCATGGCTGCATCACAACATGACAAGGAAACTAAAAGGGAACAGGGTCATGTGCAAACAGTGCCAATCACATAGGGAAGCCTCACTGTATAGCAACTTACTTTAGTCAGAACCAATCTTGTCCTATCATACTTGACTACATTAAAATCCCTTCCAAAGGCAGCACTCTCAGTGACATAATTACCTTGCACTATGTCCCACCTCTTAAAGTTTTTACCACCTCAATACTACTACACTAGGGACCAAGCTTCTGGCACATGAACCTTTGGAAAATAAACCACATGGAAACAAATAGCATCATCCAACAGGTCATAATGATTGCCCTTCTACTCAGGCCATTGAACTCTAATCAGACTTTTGAGCTACATGTCAGTATTAAACTATACCTGTGGCAGAAGATGTAGCTATTAGACTGTGGCATCCCTGGAGCTGTGGGCATGGTGCATATGTTAAAATACGACTAAAGTTGATACCATTATAGCCTAAATAGTTACCCCATTGTGAAGATGTAACTCAGGAGAAATGTTACATTTTCATTATTTTCTACTTTAAATCACTGCTCTCCATTTCATAAATGGTAAATGACCTCACCTTTAAGATTGTTAGAGACAACATTATTGCTCTTTCTCTCTAAGCATGCTTGCTAGCATTCTCTGATTCTTCCAGTGGTTCTTATCCTATACGAAGAGATGATGATAATGTCTGCATGCTTTAAACAGAGGAGATATTGTAAAAAATAGAAAATAAAATGATCTTAAATCAACCATAAAAAGAAGGTATTTTCACATAAATACCTTCTTTATAGGTATATAACATTATGAATTATGTTCATAAAACAAATGCAAGACTGAAGAAAAAATGACTACTCTATAAGATTTCAAATGTGAAACCAGGGCCATACTGCTTACCACAAAGTAGTTTTGCTTCATTGCTAAGATGGACCTAGGGAAGCCTTGTAGGTTCTTTTAATCAGCTATGCCTAAGATAAATGCCTATGAGTATACAGTGAAAGAATATCCATTTTTAAGTGCTCCAATTCATTCTATGTTGAGGTCCTAAAACCAAAACAGGGGGAGAGGACCTAAAGATGGTTGATCAGAGAGCAACAAAATGCAGAGCCTCCTGGGGAGAAACAACTCATATGTCAGAATAAAACATTCTAGAGAGATCCAGACAGAGGGAGATGGATCCTCTTGACACAGGAAGAAATTAAAACAAAAAAAGCTCATCAAACATGCAGTCTCCAGGCTACAATTGGAACGGCTAAAATTAGCGGACACGGCACTTTTTGCTGTGAACCACAGAGCCACCCAAACTCGTTCCCGCCGTGACTCACAGGAGCCACAGCCACACTGAAGTTGGGGGTTGGTGAGCCCAATGAAGAACAGAGCCAACAAAGGGACCTTCATTAATCCACAGTCACTGCTGGGAATAAGACCCGTCTACGGGAAGGGGGCAACCAAACGGGCAACATGTTGGAATCAAGCAGGAGGAGCCTGAACTAGGAACAACAGTGACTTCAGTTGGTTGCTCCCTCCTCAGAGCAGATTCATGGGATTTGCTAGGCCTAGGTCATTCCTCTGGCCAGGAACCAAACCAATTCCCTATGCCTAGCACGCACTAACCTGGTGAAGGCCCCTGAAGTTTGACTGGCCCAGTGGGGAGGGGCCAGCATATGCAGCCCCTGCTTACACCTCAGTGACAAGAGCAAACAAGAGAGGGCAAAGATCCCTCAACAGTGTGCTGCAGAAGAACCATAACCAACAAGGAGAGGGGCTGGGACCTCCACTATATACCTGTATGGAAGAAACCAAAAACATGACTAGAGAGAGAAACAAGAAAAAGCCCCCAGCCCAAAACTCTGAGAACATTGATACAGGGGAAGGAAAAACAAACGAGATTGAGGGCAGCAAACTTGCAACATCAGACATGGCTTCAATGGACATTAAGAAATATTTTTGGGACCTTGTAAACAAGCTCAAAACTGAAATACTAAATCAGGTAAAGCAAGATATAAGTAGATTAATAAAAGAAATGCTAAGCACCTCTCAAGAAGACACAGATGGAAGAAGGGAAGAACACAAAAAAAGGAGAGAAACATTTGATAAAGCATATAAAGAAAATATAGAATACATGAAGCAGATTCAAAGAGATTACCAGGAAACTAAAAGCTTCATTGAAAGCTGGCAAAACTGCTTAAAAGAAACTAAGGATAGACTATCAAAACTTGAAGACAAGTTTGCAATGTGATCATGAAAGGAAAGATCTCTTAAAAATAACAAGGAAACAGGCAGTAACAACACAAGGGCTAGAGGACAACAAGAGAATCTATAATTTAAGAATCAGAAATGTGAGTGAAGATGAAGGAATACAAACAGGTGAATTACAAAGGCTATTCAAGGAAATAATTAAGAAAAACTTCCCTTGCATAGGAAAAGAAAATGATATTCAGTTATATGAGGCATACAGAACTCCAGCCACCTACAAACAAAACAGAGCTACACCCAGACATAAAATAATGAAGATACCAGAAAGTCAATATAAGAACAGAACATTAAAAGCCATCAGAGAAGAGAAACAGATCATCTATAAAGGAAAACCCATCAAAATTATGGCAGACTTCTCAATACAGACCACCAGATCAAGAAGAGCTTGGAGCAAAGTATTCCAAGCCCTGAAAGAAAATAACTTCCAGTTGATTGATGTACCCTGAAAAACTGTCTCTAGAAATTAATGGAGAAACAAGATGCTTCCATGACAAAAAGGAAATGGGGAAATTTGTGACCACCAATCCAACCCTACAGAGAATATTGAAGGACATTCTAGAGAGAGAGAAAAAAGAATACCAGGATTTTAGCAACAGTGGCAGAAAGGCCTCAATGAATGGGGCAGGCAATACAATGAAGGAGAAAAGTAGACAAACAATGGCAGAAAAATAGCATAGCAGAAAAGAGGCAGAGAAGGATGGCTAGAATCTCTAACATAGATGGCTTTGATACACTAAAAAAAAAAAAGACAGGCAGATCAGGAAGTAAGGTCCATTGAGATGCTCTGTATAGGAAATATAATCAACCTGAGAGAGGATTTATGGACTGAAAATCAAATGTGATGAAACAAGCCAGAGAGAAATAGGAGCAACTCAACCACCACCTGCAGATAGGATGGAAAGACAAGATACTTATGTGCAGTAGAGAACTACTCAGCTATAACAAAAGAAAACTTAGAGGCTTTTGTAGATAAAGGAATACAACTTGAGATCAAGCCCAGGAGTGAGAAGGTTCAGAACTACTTAGGTAAAAAGCAGGTTGCCCCCCCAGTCTAAAAACTGAGGGAGTTGGTGGGATCCAAAATGTGCAGCACCCTGTGGGAGTGAAAGGGGAGGACTAATCTGAAAAAAAAAAAAAAGGCAGAGGATATTGTTAATAGTGTATGAGGATATTGTAAATAGTGTATGTAAACCCACATTACTCATACTGCTCTGTTTAAATGGATTATATTCTATTCCAGTTTGTCTACTTGTACTAGATTTGAAGGTACAGACAGCTATCCCGAAAATAGCAGGATAGAGTATGGTAATCATGCTTAATTTCCTATTAAGTTAATCTAAAGCTCTGTGTAACTTACACTGTTTTACCATGACTGACCTTAATTGAATCTGGTTTGTTAGATTGTTGTTTTGTATTGACATATTTTACTCAAAGCTGTTATGCTTGATAGTATCACGTCTGAGAGTATAGGCAACTGCACTGAAGATGACAAGATTCACTAGGATACCCACTCTGGCTCAATTATTACGTGCCTTTGAAGTTTTACATTGTCTACAATGTTTTGTTATTCCTAATATTGTTATGTACTGCTATATTAAATTATACTGCTATATTCAATTATGCCTGATGATATGGACAATTCTATTGAAGATAACTAGAGACAACACAGTAACCATTGTAGATCACCTTGTACTGTGGTTTTATATGACTTTTTGGTTTCATGTTTTTATAGGAATTTGTTTTGTTTTGTCTTGCTATGTTTTGTTTTTCCCTCTAATATAGAAAGGGTAGAAATACATGTAGAGATTCATGCATGTGTAGCTATTTAGTCTCACTGTTTGAATGTCTACTTTGTATGCTTTAATTTTGTAACTTGAGCAACTATTTCTAAGAGGACAATATGTAATTTATCAACTAGTGATTTCTTACTCTTTATCTTTTTTTGAAATTCTGTATTTTTTCTAACCTTTTCATGTTTTTTTCTCTTTAAATAAATAATTTTTTTAAAAAAACAGGATATTTATGACCTTCCTGTCTTGTGTTAGACACAGACATTCTGAAAAATAATAAAGCGAACTCTAGAGAATTGGAGCTTAACTCTCAGCGCCCTGGATGATGCTGGGGAATATCCACTTGGTGCTGTCCATCAGGAATCGTCATCCACAAAGTGCAGGAACCTTATGAATCGGCTGACTTCTCTAACAGCCTGAAAATCATGGCAACATTTATTTGCCTTCTGTGGCAATGGTGGACATGAGAAAGCCAGAGACATGAAAAACCTTTCTGCTATGTGAGCATCAGCTGGTACCATGCCAGGATGTTATAACTAATGCACTGACAAAAGCCTTCAGGGTTCAAGCAGGCTGCTTAAATTTTCCAGTTGTATAAACTCAGGCACTTTTTAAAACAACATCCAGTTAGCTTGACACAGCCTCACAGAGTATAACATACAACTGGTCATGGCATTTAGAGGAACAGAATTAAGATGACAGGTAGAAAAGATGTCAACTTGTATGTAATTACCTCTACTTTTGTGTAAAAATTGAGAGCACAAATTTATTTATTGTGATGCTAGCAAAGTTAGTAAAAGATGTCAATAATTGTGCCATGAGATAGGTATTTCATCTGAAATATAGCTTAGAGTTAGAAATAAATCTCCAGTCAGGCATAACTCATACATAACACACAGACACATTTATTGAAGCAATATTCAAAAGACTATTAAATGATCTTGGCAAAGCAAAGCAAATAAAAAATCTGGGATGATCTAAAACAATCTCAGCATCAAACATGTTCAGTTCATTCTAAAAACTCAAGAGAGTGCCAATGTACTGTGATGATTCTGTCTTTTTTGTCACTGAAATTCAGATGTTGATGAAGATGAGAATTACTCAAGCAGCTTTTCAGACCTTGGAATCATATGTTCCTAAGGTAAAACTGCAGTATCTGTATTTAAATAGCTCTACAAATGTTCCTGCCACCATGCACATTTTTAATGATTTTTCACGAATTTGAAAACAGGAAACATTTTCCATTATCAAGGTGTAGTTTTAATATAGAAACAAAAGATCTACCATACTTACTACAAAGTTTGATTTTTTAGTATAATCATGTACTTCAGCTCCACTTTACCTTCCTTGAAGTAAGAATCATGTATCAAATTATTTCATTATTACAAGTTTTCATCCAAATCCTTGTAGATTTTGTTGTAGTTTGTGATTGATGTGTTTTCTGATGCATCAGTACTGCATTAAATATACACTTTTCACACCACATGTCTCAGTTTGGTTTCAATAGCGCTTGTCAGAATTCTAACCCTTGCTTTTTTTGTCATGCCTACTTGCCTGGTAAACTTTTGTCCTCACCCTTTTGTTGTTAGACTTTTTGAAATCATTGAAAAATTATAAGTGTATCTCAATGATACATAATAATTTATGTCCTTTATCCCATATTACACATATAGCAGTCAGATTACATGGGTCAACATTATCAACCAAATAATTACTGTCTATTCTAATCAGATTATGCAGTCAAATTACTGGGTCTTAAAGTGCTTTGGAATAGTTCCTTGCTGCGTAGTAACATCATAGGTATATGCAGGTTCTTTTGTTTCATTCTTCTTTTACTTTCAAAGGTTACTTTTTAAAAATTAATTTTAAAATTATATTAGATATTTATGATTCCAAATCAAAGGTATAAAAACAAAGAAGTCTACTTTCTTTTCCTGAGTCTTCTAATGTAAGCCATTTCCCACATGTGAATGTACTTGTATGTTCTTCAACTATTTTTTATTAATAAAGTATATATGTGTGTACACATGTGTACATGTATATGTATACATATTCATGTAATACTCTGCATTAGTCAATTCTTTGTCACTGACAAAATACCTGAGAAAATCAACTTTCCGGAGGAAGGTTTATTTTGACTCACAATCTCAGAGGTTTCAGTCCGTGGTCCCTTGATTACGTTATTTCTGAGTCTGCGGTGAGTTAGAACAGGCAGGAAGTGTGGGAGGGGCGAGGGTGCTTAGCTTGTGGTAGATGGCAAGTATAGACAGTGAGAGAGGTGAAAGGGGCAGGTACAAGATGTAACCAACGAAGAGCCTCCCAAGGACACTTGCTTCAGTCTCCACCATCCCACAACAGACCATTAAATTACGAACCCGTCAATGGATCAGTCAGACCCCTTAAGATCCAGTCACTTCCAAAACCCCATCTCTGAACATTGCTGCCAGCACTGGGACTAAGCCTTCACCATATGAGGTGTGGTACCATCCATAGTTTTCTCTACTTTTTTCACTAAATAATATGTCCTGTAAGTAATTCCTACTGTGTATGAACACTGTTTGTTTATACCATAAGCAATTCTTTAAGGAAATTATTCAACAACACTTTTCCCTGATAGCATTTAGAAGATAATAACTATACTGCCATTATTTGTTACACACTTTTCTGGATCATTTCTTAGGTAAGCTTCACATCACATCAATTCTTTTAAGTGCTACAAGAATCAGGGTAGTTTTCATTGTCTTAGACAAACTTTTCTAACACATAGTATTACAGGATAAGCTTCATGATTTCTTTTCTCTATGCTCATCCTAATTGTCTTAAAAACAGCTCCAAAGTTCTATCATCTATCTCTCTCTACTCATCTCCATGAGACAATGATGTACATATTCTCATAGACTCTGTAGCACATAGACCCCACCAAAATAGCTATGAAAACTAGTTTGAAAAATTAACTCTGATAGACCTGAAAAATGACACAAAATGGAGAGCATTTTTTCTAATAATGTGTTTGTCATCTTGGTTGCCTGGCAAATTTAAGAGGATGTAGGAAATAGCAAAGGGATAATTGTTGTGACATTTAGGGATTGAGAATTTTATGTGGGAAGCATAGAGGAAAATTGAACTATGATTCTAAAGAAAGCCAAAGCTCTTTTCTCTTTTGCATTTAATAAGCTATCTTGTTTCAGTGGAATACACTTCCAGCACACCCTAGTCACAGTCCAAAAAAAAAAAACTCACTAGTCAACTACTATGAAAAATATTGCTACAACCAACCTCAAGAGAGAAATATACATTCTTTCTTTGATTCCCTAAAGAATTTTTATAGCTTTAGTTGTCACCCATGACATTTCTGGATCTCACTTGTTTCGTGTGAGTACGGCCTTTTTCATCAATGCAGCTGTTTCTTATTTCGTGACGCTGGTCCTTTCTAGGCAGTGTGGAATGTGTTGTGGGTATTATGTTTGCTCTAGCAAGACTTGCTGAACTACGCTTCACTAAAGCTACTCTAGCTCTAAAAATGTAACAAGGGGCTGGTGGTACGGCACAGTGGCCGAGAGCATGCTTAATCCATAGTATCCTTCCTCACCAGAAAAGTACCAATTTAATCTCCCTAAAATGCTTTTTGAAAAGCTGGGTGAAGCACCGTAGTTACCATTTTGTATTATTTTAATTAAAAATGTTGAAAGAGTCCTTCTGATCTACCTACTCAAAACTGACACCTAAATGCTTTTCTTCTTTTGTCTCATTTCTTTCATTATGAAAAAGTCTATATTGTCAATGTTTAATATTGTATTTTGAATACAATGGTTACAAAGTTTTTTATAGATTCATTATGTTACTTATAGGTTGGTTTCATTTAAATTAGCACATGCCCAGTTGTTTAATTGTCAGAAAAAAAGAAACTATAAGAAGTATTATTCCAAGAATATTCTGCTTTTATTATTTAAAAGATCTTCTTGAAAAATAATTTTAGTTACTCCTGTTACAGGTCATATCATTTATTTTTTTCTTGGAGCAAATGGAAAAAAAGTGGCTTTACATTTTTAATACCTTCTTTACTCAAATGGTTACAGAATCTGTGTTGATTTAAGATTTTTTTATGTATTGTCTGCAGCTCTTAGTTGAATATATGTTTACAAACATCTAATAAAAGATAAATATCTAAACCTACCTATACATTTAAATGTTTATAGTTTGAGTTCAAAATGCAAAGTTGGAAAGAATGTCACTGTCAACTTTACAACAAAGAAAAACTTGTACATGTGGGAAATTAATGACTTTTCAGGAGAGCTAGAATAAAAATCTAATCCAAACTCCAGAGGAAGGCAGCAGTCTAAAGGAAGAAATCAGACCCAAATGCAGACATTACTCACTTAACAGTCAAATTCTTTTCCTGTGACTAGATCGTTAAACGGATTGGCCGCTAAATGAGGAAACGTATAGAGTATGTTCATTACGATATTCAAAACAACAAAACGGTCAAAACAAACTCCATCTTGATGACTTTGCTTTTATTTGCATAACTTACATGCAGTACTGTTGTGCATAGCAGGACATAAAACTACAGTACTGCACTGTATAATCAGTGAAAACAATGGTACTGTATGAACAAGATGTACTGTACCAAAAAAGACAACTGAGGCTCTATAGATGAGATATACAGAACTGAAGAACAACCGCAAGGTGGGAGTCTGAATGGTGAGCCTTGATAGTAGGTATGGAGGGTCTATAAGCAGCGAATATCTGTATTTGTTCACTGATGACAGATAACCACAAATATCATGTGAGCCAGTAACAGAATTTGCCTAGGAATTTTTAACAAATTGCCAAAGGCTAGATGTGGACCAGAACAAGGATGCACACACTCTTATAGTTATTTCTTCCAGGACCTGTCAGGCACTTAGAGGGAAAAGTGGGGTGAACATGGAGGAAGAGTCCTCCTTGGTGGGGGTTTGGAGACAGAGCACAGTTTCTTCTTCAACTCTTGAAATTTATGACCTCTCTTCTCCCTTTAAAACAAAAGGTTTGACCTGTAGAGACTATTAGGGGAAAAAATAGTCACCGTAGGGCACTGGAAAGCCATTGCAACCTGGGCAGGACAATATGAAAATAATGAAAACACCTCCAAGGCTGCAAGGCGTGGCACAACTCCTGTGAGGCCACCACTTCTGGAGGAAGAACAGTCACACTTGGAAACCACATCCAGGTTCATAGAACGTGGCAAAGACCAATGCTAGATCAGGACCTGAAAGAAGACACACTTTATCACACCACAGGAAGAGTGTTGGGTAAAAATAGCAGTGGACTAGAGTGAAGGAAGCTGCCACACGGAGACCCTAAACCAACTGGGAAGCAAATATTGGGAAAAATTATCATAAATAGACTAAATAGCATATCACTAAAGCAGTGTGAAGACTACAGCACAGTGAGGCAAACCATAACCCCCGGATCAGTGATATAAGAAAAAAACTAGAACCTAATAAAAGTGTATGCAAGCACAGTTTTACACATGTTAATGATTAATTAATGTATAAATTCTACAATAAATGTGGCACTTCACTCTGGAAAGATACGGTGTTTGCTTGGGAAAGGGGTGAGGTAGGAATTGGAGCTTTTGAGTTAAGGCCAAGTGGAGGAAGGATTATCTGGAGTCAGAAGGAAAGCATTAACAACAGCTGTGCCTCAGCCCATAACACACACAGTCACTTCAGGACACTAACAGATCGTGAAGAGCGAGCACTGTGTAGTTTCTATCGTCCACGTTGGAATGTGTGGCGTTTTCACTATTCACCGAGTGTTTCTCATGGATAAATGTGCAGATGCAAATGTGGAATTCCCATAGTACTCAAACTGTACTTCAACATATCAATCCTTTTGAACCAAATTCACATTTTAAAAGCAAGTATTAGCCAAACTAATCATATTCTGTTTCTACTTCAACCTATGTTTTTACATTTATTTCTTACCCTAGTCTCAAAGATGATGAAGAAGCCCGATGTGGTGGTGCATGAATGTAATCCCAGAACTTGGGAGGCTGAGGCAGGAAGATGGCTGTGAGTACAAGGCCAGCCTGGAATACAAACTGAGTCAAGAGCATCCTGAACTGCATAGTGAAACACTTGTCTCAAAAAGATTTTTTAAAAAAGGACGAAGAGGTTCCTTCCTACTTTATAAAAATTATTCTTCTAACTATATTCTTGGCAAAGGTTAAGTCCATAGATCTCCTTGACTTTTGATAGATATGACACTAACACTTATCATTTCTCTCTAACAATCTTCCACACAAAAATGTCTCCCTAGGGTCACTTTCTGTTCCCACTCACACATAGTTTTCCTTCTTTTACCCTATGTGCTCTCAGTCTAACCACCTGTCTTTCTACTTAGTAACCTGAAGGGTCACATGACTCATGACTCCATAAGTGGTCACCTTTTCTCCAGATATTGTGGTAGATTCCTTAATTCCTTGTACCCTCTCTCAGGAAGACCTGTACAAAGATTTCTGAAAGACACTAGTACCCTCTCTTTTGACAGATTCACCATGTTTTTTCCATCTTTTTTCCCCTATTAGTTAAGCATCTGACTCTTGATAATTGTATTAGTCTCTAGACACTTAGCAAACAACCAGTAACCACTTTCCTAAACAACAAAAATTTATTTGCTCACCATTCTGAAAGTTAGAGTATGAAACCCAGGTCAGTGCAGCCCTGCTCCCTCTGAGACTCTGGGTGGAATCCTCCCTCACCTCCCTCACTCTGGTGATGCAATCTATGCACGGTGGTCCACGCTTGCCACAGAGTCACCCTAACACCTGCCTCTGTCACCCTTGTGGGTCCCCAACCTTGCTAATAGGGCACCAGCCATATTGAATCTAAGGCCTCCACTCCAATAGAACCTCATGTTGGCTCACTCTCAATTAGATCTTTACAAGTAAGTTCTGATTCACAGGGAGTAAGAGTTAGGATTTCAACATATTGTGGAGGGAAAATTTAATCTGTTGACAGTCATCTACACTTTCTTGACATTTCTTTGTCCTTTTGCTTCCTAAACACAAAATACTTTAAAATTTTGCACCTTTACAAAGAATACAAACTACTAAAGGTTATCATTGATTTTTTAAAATTTTATTTAAAGAGAAAAAGCAAAACAGAAAAAGTGTAGAAATAATATAGAACTTCAAAAAAATAAGCACTAAGAAATCACTAGTTGATAAATTACATATTGTCATCTTAGAAATAGTTGTTCAAGTTACAAAATTTAAGACTAAAAAGTGGACATTCAGTGAGTGTCCAAACAGATCTGTTCAAAAATCCAACAGCATGGTATTTACCTTACACACTTAAACATAAATGTAGTTATGTCCTTTAGAACACTTTCTTTTCCCTCCTTTTTACAATAACAATTACACATTTTGGGTCTTATTACTCTTACAGTTTTTATTACTTTTTATGCTAGAGACACAATATGATATTTATGAATATTATTCTTATTTATTTCACTAATAAGGATAGTCTCAAGTTGTTTCTGTTTACCTATAAAGGCCTTAAGATCATCCTTCTTTATTCCTGAGTAACATTTCATTGTATAAAAATACCACATTTTTTTCCTTCACTCTGCAGTTGATGGGCATTTGGTTGTTTCCAAGATTTAGCTATTACAAATTGTGCTGCTATGAACATGGGGGCACATATATCACTGTGACATGACTTTTTCAGTTTTTCTGTGAAAATACCCAGGAGGGGATTAGCTGGACTGAATGGAGCTTCCAATCCTAGTCTTCTGAGAAATCTCCATACTGAGTTCCACAGTGGCTGCACCAGTCTACATTCCCACCAGTAGTGGAGCAATGTTCCATTTTCCCCCGCAGCCTCACCAACATTTATTATCAGTTGATTTCTTGATGGCAGCTATTCTTTCTGGAGTAAGGTGGAATCTCAATGCTGTTTTAATTTGCATTTCACAAATGACCAGTGATGGTGAACATTTCTTCATGTGTTTATTTGCCATTTGTATATCTTTCTCTGAGAACTGTGTGTTCATCTCAGTTGCCCATTTTTGGAGAGGGACTTTGAATTTGGGGGGGCTTAATGTTTTTCAGTTCTTTATATGTTCTGGATATAAGTCCTTTGTCTGAGGGGTTGCTGGCTAAAATTCTTTCCCACTCTATGGGTTTTCCTCTCACTCTGTTAGTGATTTCTTTTGAAGTGCAAAAACTTTTCAATAATATGAGGTTCCAGTTGTTGATTCTTTGAAATGTTTCCCATGCGGTTTGCATTTTGTTCATGGATTCTCTGCCTACCCCAATGTCTCAAAGACTTCTACCTAACTTGTCTTCCAGTAGATTTCGTGTTTCTGCTTTAATATTTAGATCTTTGATCCACGTTGACTTTAATTTAGTGCATGGTGATAGACATGGGTCTAGTTTCAGTCTTTGACATGTGGAGAGCCAATTTTTCCAGCACTATTTATTTAAGAGACTATCCTTCTTCCAGTGAACATGTTTAGCCTCTTTGTCAATATCAGGTGGCTGAGTGTCTTTGTAGTTGTGTTTGCATCTTCTGATCTGTTCCATTGATCCTCAGGTCTATTTCTTTGCCAGTACCATGCTGATTTTATCACTGTAGTTTTGCAGTATAATTTCAAGTCAGGGATTGAGATGCCTCCTGCCTTGCCTTTGTTGCCCAGAATTGCCTTTGCTATTCTAGGTTTCTTCTGTTTCCAAAGAATTTTAGGAGTGTTTTCTCTAGATCTGTAAAGTATGCTAGTGGTATTTTGATTAGGATTGCATTAAATCTATAAAATGTTTTTGGAATTATGGCCATTTTCACAATGTTGGTTTTTTCTAGCCAAGAGCAAAGAACATCCTTCCATTTTCTAATATCCTCTTCAATCTCCCTTTTTAACTTAGCAAAATTTTCAGCATATAGGTCTTTTACATTCTTGGTTAGTTTGATTCCTAAGTATTTCATTTTTTTAGATGCTATTGTGAAAGGAAATATTTCCACAATTTCTCTCTCAGTGAGTTTGTTGTTTATGTATAGGAATGCTATTGATTTTCGAGTGTTGACTTTGTATCCAGCTACACTGCTGAATTTGTTTATTATGTCTAGTAGTCTTTTAGTGAGTTTTTTGGGTCCTCTATATAGAGTATCATGTCATCCGCAAATCTGATAATTTAACTTCTTCTTTTCCTATCTTTATTCCTTTTATTTCTCTCTCTTGTCTGATTGCCTTGGCTAGTATTTCCAGAACTATATTGCATAGGAGTGGTGATAGTGGACATCCTTGTCTTGTTCCTGATTTTAGAGTGAAAGCTTTCAATTTTTGTCTGTTCAGTATAACATTGGCTGTTGGTTTGTCATAGATGGCCTTTATGAGATTGAGGTAGATACCATGTGTTCTGAGTTGCTGAAGGATTTTTATCATGAACAAGTGTTAGACTTTACTGAAAGCTTTTTCTGTGTCTATTGAGTTGACTATGTAGTTTTTGTTTTTGGCTCTGTTGATGTGGTGTATTACATTTATTGATTTGCATATGTTAAACAATCCCAGCATTCCTAGAATGAATCCCACTTGGTCATGATGTAAATCTTGATGATTTGTTGCATTCTCTTTCCAGTATTTTATTGATAATCTTTGCATCAATGTTCTTTAGCAAGATTGGCCTATAATTCTCCTTTCTGGTTGGGTCTTTCTCTGGTTTTGGTATCAGAGTAATACTTGCCTCCAGGAATGATTTAGGTAGGATTGCTTCCTTTTCAATTTCATTGAAGAGTTAAGTATTGGCATGAAATCTCCTATAAATTTCTTGTAGAATTCAGTCATGAATCCATCAGGACCTGGCTTTTCTTTATTGGTAAGTTTTTAATTATGCTTTCAATTTCAATAGCTGATATTGTGTTATTCAAAATTGCTGTATCTTCTTGGTTGAGCTTTGGTAGTTCATATGTTTCTAGAAATCTGTCCATTTCCTCTATGTTTTCCACTCTATGTGAGTAGAGATTTTTCAAAGTAGGCATTCATGGTCTTTTGAATTTCCATGGGATCTGTAGTAATTTCCTTTTTTTCAGTTCTTACTGCATAATTTGGGTTTTATTCTTTCTTTTTTGTTGATAAGCCTAGCTAGAGGTTTGTCAATTTTGTTTACTCTCTCAAAAAAACAGCTTTTTGATTCATTAATTCTTTGTATTTTTTTTTAGTTTCAATTGCATTAATTGCTGCTCTGATCTTTACAATGTCTTCTATGAGCTTTGGGTTTTACTTGTTCTTCTTTTTCTAGAAGCTTGAGATGGAGCATTAAGTTGTTTATTTGTGCTCATTCTGTTGTCTTGATATGACAATTTATTGCTATATATTTTCCTCTTAAGACCACATTCATTGTATACCACAGATTATGGCATGTTGTTTCCACATTTTCATTGAATTGTAGGTATTCCTTTATTTTTCTTTAATTTCATCGTTTGTTCTGAAGGTTGTTCCCATTGGTTGTTCTGAAGGTTGTTCCCATTGGTTGTTCTGAAGGTTGTCTCCATGTATTTATGCAGGTTTTGCAATTTCTTTTGCCCTTAACTTCCAATCAGTGCTTTATGGTCAGATATTATGCATGGGATAATTTCAGTACCTTTGCATTTACTTAAGAATGTTTTATGGGATAATATAGGGTCCATTTTGGAGAATGTCTCATGCACAGCTGAGAAGAATGTGTATTCTGATGTGGTTTGGTGAAACAATCTGTAAACATCCACTAAATCCAATTGCTCACTGGTATGATTCAGTTCTGTTATTTATTTGCTGACTTTTTGTCTAGTTGATCTATTTCTTTGTGACAATGGTCTGTTAAGGTCCCCTGTTATAATTGTGTTCTTGTGTATTTGGTTTTTCATGTCCATTAGTATCTGCCTTATATAGTTGGGTGCTCCTGTGTTTGGTGCATATATATTTATAATTGTTAGTTCTTCCTCTTAAGTTTTTCTACTATTGAGTATGTAGTGATCTTCTTTATCTCTTTTACTCATTTTGGGTTTGAAGTTCACATTGTTTGCAAATAGAATAGTTACCCCTACTTTTGTTCTGGGTTTCTGTTGCATGGAGTACTGTTTTCCATGCTTTGACTTTTAATCTATGAGTTTCCTTTTGGGTCAGATGTGTTTCTTGTATACAGCATATTGTGGGATCCTGTTTCTTGATCCATTCTTTCAACTGTTTCTTTTGATAGGTGAATTCAGGCCATTTACATTTATGGATATAACTGATACGTACTGGTTCAACTTTGTCATGTTATGTTCTAGTTGTTTGTTTTCTGCTTTTCCCCCTTGTTTAATTGCTTGTCCTGCCTGGTCATTTTTTTGTTGTTCTGGAATATTGTGGTCATTTTATCTCTATCTAGTATGTCTTTCAATACTCTTTCTGGGATTGGTTTCATGGACATGAATTTTCTTAGTTGTTCTTTGTCATGGAAGTATCTTGTTTCTCCATTAAATCTGAATAAAGTTCTGCTGGGTACATCAATCTGGATTGAAAGTTGTTTTCTTTCAGGGTTTGAAATACCTCACTCCAAGCATCTTGACTTGAGGCTTTGTGCTGAAAAGTCTGTCGTGATTGTAATGGGCTTTCCTTGATAGGTGAGTGGTGTCTTTTCTCTAACAGCCTTTAGTATTCTGTTTTTATGCTATATATCTGGGATCTTAATTATTATATGTCTGGGTGTAGATCTATGTTGGTTTTGACTGTTTGGCATTCTATATGCCTCACTTATCTGCATATCAGGTTTTTTCTCCAATGTTTGGGAATTTTCTGCTATTACTTCTGTGAATATTTTAGTTATGTCATTTGCATTGACTTCTGCATCTTCACTGATGCCTATTAGTCTTATATTGCTGCTCTTAACATCATATTGAAGCTGCTGGATTGTCATTTCATGCTGCTTTGTTATTTTTAAAAGTTGTATCCTTTCATTATCGCTAGTTGCGATCCTGTCCTCAAGGTCAGAAATCCCATCCTAAGCTTTATTTAAACAGTTTTGCCAGCTTTCAATAGAATTTTTTGTTTCTTGGATGTCTCTTTGAGTTTGTTTCATGAAGGTTGCTTGTTTTCTATATTGTTTATTCAAAGTTTCAATCAGTTTCCCATGCTCCTGTACTTTTTTTTTTATGTATTTCTTCTCTAGCTGTGCTAAGCAACTCCTTTACTAAGGTTGTTATTTATGTCTTTACATGAGAGGTTACTTCTAATTTGATTTCCTCTATAGCCTCATGGATTTGTTTTTTATTTCACTTGCTATCTTTTCAGAGATTTCTGGTGTACGACTTTTGAAGTCCTCTATTTCAGTGTCTCCTGTACTTACTCTTGTTTGACTAGATGTTTGAGATTGCATTTTGCTTTTTCATTTTGCCATTTTCCCCTTTCAGGTTATTATTTGGTCCTTCAATCCCACTAGTGTCAACTGTTAGTAGTGTGTATCTTGGGGTCCTACTGTAAGGTTGATATTTGTCCAGTTGCTGGGTCCCACAATGAAGACATGGGCCAGCCACCTGAATTCCCCTGCAAGGCCTATTGGGTGAGTCTTATATTCTTCCTAGGCTGACAAGCCTAGGAGTGTTGATGGAAATCAACCCTTAGTTCCTGCTGTTATTATGTTTTCAGGTTGTTCAGCGTCACCAGATCTCCATGTTTATAGTGTTTGTCTCAGCTGGGACCCTACTGTGTCTCTCTGGCTGTCAGTTAGGCCCTTTTAATTGTCTCCAAGTTGGGGGAGGCCTTATTGGCACCCTCCTCTACCTACATGATATTCTCTGTGTGGAGGAAGGACTCACCCACACTCTTGCCAAGCTCGTCAGTGGCCTACTTCTGGAGGGGGCTTTGCTATTGCTCCTGTTTACCCACTGAAGGTGGCAAACTCTATTCCCATTCTAGGGGCAAAGTCACCTCACTGATGGAAGCTTGCTGAGTTCTTCTGTTTGGATGAGGGGTTACTGAGTCTCCCCTTGATACTGCATGATTAATCCATTACAGTCCAAGGTTCTGGGGGAAGAAGTGGGAGCTGAAGATCAACAGCAATGCTAGGTCCAGGAGGTTGGGGATCCCCAATGGCAGAAGCGGGACTGCGGGGGCATGCACTGCTGGCTGGGGTTCCTGGGTCTTGAGGTGGGCTGCCAGGATGGCAGGGGCATGGGAGGGGCCCAGGTGTGGCCTGGCTCTGTGCGTGCCACTGGCTTGAGTTCCTGGGCCCCACAAGGTGGTCGGCCAGGGTCAAAAAGCTTTTAAACAAAACTTTGGGAAATACCTTGCACATTATAGCTTGACAGGTAAGTGGTATAGTGAACGAGTATAAAGGAAACAGAGCTGGTGGCATGCGAGAATATTCAGGAAAATGCCCAGAGCACTGAACTTCCATGACCACTTAAGAGGCTTTTCCCTTGGAGCATCGCTCTTGGCTCAAAAGTCACCTCAACTTGCCTGCCTGGAAGCCATAATCTATCATTGATTTTTATATATCCTATATAACCTTCACAGCAATTCTCTTAGATAGGTACAGTTATTTTTTGACCATTTCATGAATCACAATCATATGTATTGACAAACACTCCTAAAATTTTTGTCCATGTAAAAGTGTTTGGCTGTTTAAGAATAGTCCATGCCATATTCTGTGCTAGTACCCCAACAAATAAAACACAAATTCCTAATATCTGAGGTCAATAGAAATTTTTATGCAATATTTAGCTCTTTTGAGAAAATTAGCCCTTCTGAAAGGCAACTATTTGTTTCTGATAGTACATTCTGCATTGAGTTTTTAAAGAATACTTTCTTTTATCTAGTCTTCCATTTCTTAAATGACCTTATTATTTCTTAGGTTTATTGATGCATAATTGACAAATAAATAGTGCCTATATGTTAAGATGTACAATACGATGTATCGATACAATACTTACTATGTTAGCAAATGTGGATCATACAGTACATATTATTAACTATAGTTATCAGGATGTATATTAGATCTCCAGAACTTATTCATCTTCACTAAAAACTTATGACCTTTAGCCAACAAGTTCCCATTTCTCCCACCTCCCAGACCACTGGGGAAATACCACTATACTCACTGTTTTATGCATTTGACTTTTTTAGCATCCACATATAAATGAAATATGTATTATTTATCCTTCTCTGTATGACCTATTTCACAAGGCATAATGCCTTCAGGTTTTATCTGTGTTGTTCCAAATGGCTCTATTTTTTTCATTTTATGGTTGAATAATAAGCCATTAAGCAAAGGAACCACAGTTTGTTTATCCATTCATCAATAAACGCTTAGATTGGTTCCACGTCTTAACTATTGTAAATAATATTGCAATGAATGTAGAAGAGCAATACTGACTTCATTTCCTTCACATATATACCCAGTAGTGAGACTGTTGGATCATATAGGTTTTTTTTTAATTTTTGAGGTCCTTCCATAATATTCCCCATAATACTAATTTTCACCAATAGTATACAAAGATTCCATCTTTTCCATATCCTCACCAGCACAGATTTTTTTCTTTGTTTTTTAGTTATATTTTGTTCAGTTTTTAGATGAGGTCTCACTATATACTTTGGGCCAGCCTAGAATGCATTATATAGCCCAGGTTGGCCTCAGATTCATGGAAGTCCCTTCCCTTGGCCTCCCAAGTGATAGTATTACATGCATGTGTCATCAAAGCCAGCCCTTATCTTTTCTATAATATCCACTCTCATAGGTATGGTGTAGTATTTCACTGTGGTTTAGAATTGCATTTCTCTACAATTAGTGATGTTTGACACCTCTTCATGAATATGTTGTCAATTTTTAATCTTCTTTGGAAAATTATCTATTGAAGTCTTTTGCTCATATTTAATTGGGTTATTTGGACTTCTTGCTATGGAGCTGCATGAATTCCTGATATATTTATTTGGGCTATAACTCCTTATCAGATATTAGTAAATATTTTCCCTCATTCTATAGTAATATTAGAAAGTGATATAGCCAGCTTTATTCTTTTGCAGGATTGGTTTATCCATTCAGGGTCTTTACAGGGTGGTTACAGAACTTTAGAATTTCATTACGTGAAAAATGTGATTGAAACCTTGATAAAGATTTCATTGAACCCTTAGATTTCTTGGATGGTATGGCCATTTTAACAAAATTAATTTTTCTGAACCACGAATGTGAAATATCCATTTGTTGATGTTTATTTTAATTTGTTTTATCAATGACTCATCATTTCCAGTATAAAGATCTTTTACTTCATTGGTTAAATGTAATCCTAGTTAGTATTTTGGGTCTTATTGTAAGTTGGAATTTAAAAATTTTTTCAGACAGTTGATTTTAGTGTGCACAAATTCTACTAATTTTTATGTTGATTTTATATTCTGTAAATTCACTGTTTTTAAATTAGTTCTGACATTTTGTGGTGGCCTCTTTAGGATTTTTTATATAGAAGATCATGTCATCTTCAAACAGAGT
This sequence comes from Hydrochoerus hydrochaeris, assembly GCA_004027455.1. Classification (NCBI taxonomy): domain Eukaryota; kingdom Metazoa; phylum Chordata; class Mammalia; order Rodentia; family Hydrochaeridae; genus Hydrochoerus; species Hydrochoerus hydrochaeris. Next base: position 656,763 of record PVLA01000241.1, read on the forward strand.
AAACTTTGCTTCTTAATTTCCAATTCAAATCCTTGGTGGGGGTGGATAATTGTCCTATTTAGAACTCTCAGTACTATGCTGAATATCACTGGCAAAAGTAGTGGACATCGCTGTCTGTTTTAGATTTATCTTCATTTTCTCATACTGGAACAAAATATGCAACACCCACAAGTTAAAAGATGAAAGACTTATTTTAGGTCATAATTTGTAGATATTTTATTCCATAGTCAGCTGACTCCAAGGAAAGCCAATATGGCAGAAGGGTATGGCAGAGGAAAAACAGTCCAGGACATGGTTGGCAAGAAGCAGCCAGCAGCATGTCTTCCCTTTCCTTTTATTGCATTCAGACTACAAGCCTGTTGATTGGTGCCACCCCCCCACACACTGGGCCTTATCCACCCCCACAACCATGCTAAAACAGTGAACCATGAACCAGTTACCATGCACATATAATACAGTATCACACACTCATAATCCAGCCACTCCCCAGAATCTCACCTATGCATGTATGAGGCTTTGGGGGGTCATCTAGACATAAGCCATAACAGGATCTTAAAGGAAAGGTTTTCAGCTTTTTTCTGTTGAGTATATTGCTAGTGTGGGTTGTACTATTTGATCTTTATTAGACTGAGATGCATTTCTTTCATATGCAATGTATTGAGAACTTTTATCATGAAAGAATATTGAATTTTGTACAATTCTTTTGATGTGTCTATTGAAATGGTAATACCATTTTTATCCTTCATTCAGTCAATAATGCATAATATATTTACTGACTTGTGAATATTGAACTATAGTGGTATCCCTGGAATGAATTCTACTGATCATACGTATTATTCTTTCCATGTGTGGTTGAGTTTGTTTTCTGGTATTTCATTCAGGATTGTTGTGTCTAGTAAATGTTCATTAAGGATACTGAACTGTAATTTTCTTTTCTTATAATGTCTGACTGATACTGGAGTAGTGCTGGTCTCATACAGTGAATGAGTTTGGAAGTTTTCCTTTAACTTCTATATTCTCTATTTCAAAGTTTTGAAAAAGTCTAAGAAGAACTTTCATTAATCCTTTAAATGTTTCACAGAATACAACAATGAATAAAAAGTTCTAGGTTTTCCTTTGTTAGGAGTTTTTTGATTACTAATTCAATTTTACTCATTATTAGTCTGCTCACCTTTTTTAAATTTCTGATTCAGTCTTGGTAAGTTGCACGTGTCTAGAAATTCATTCATTTCCTCTAAAGTACCCAATTTGTTGAGGTATAATTGTTCAAAATAGTATTTTATGTAATCTTTTGTATTTCTTTGGTATCAATTGCAACGTCTCTTCTCTTATAGCTTTATTTATTTGAGTTTTCTCATTTTTTTTCCACTGGCTAGTCACTTATGTCAGCAGGGCACTGCTTAGTGCTGCAGTTTCTAAGCTGCTGAATGAAGTCCACATGAAATGTGACCAAACTCCAAGTTTTAGCTTTAATAAAAGAATGAAAAGAGAAAAAGACAAGGAAGAAGGAGAAAAGATATAAAGAGAAGAAAGTCATAGTTACACCAAAATCACAATGACATACTGATATCCATTTAGCTAATGGCTAATAATTTGTAGGTCCTCATGGACAGTTAACCTCTAAACACTGAAAATGTTTAGAGGTCAAGATAAATGTCCCTTGTATTACTTCTATACTCAGTACTCACTGGATTGCTAGCCCAGCCAACCTAGACTTGGCTCCCTCTGTTTCTTCCTCCTACTTCAGCCTCCATTCGTTTCTACACAGACCTCCATACCAGCAATAGCCACCTACTAACCATCTGCCAGTGCTGACTTCCTGCCTTCATTCATCTGAAAAATCATCTTAAATTCCACCCCATCAGGAAGCTTACTCCAATTTGTGGGCAGGATCACAACAGACTCAATATTATAATGATAAGGATGTTTTATATTTTATATGAACTATTTTAACATTTAACTCTCTCAATATTCACAATAATATAAGGTATTGTTGTACCCATTTTACAAAGGAAGTAATTGAAGCTTTGAAATGTTAAATGATTTATCCTTATTTCCTCAGATAGTAAAGGACAGAATGGGAGCTCAAATATAGGTCTTCTAATTGCTATTGATACAAATTGTTTCTTAAAATACTAAAATGTATTATTTAATCTATAATAAGGAGTGTAGGAGATATGCAAATGATTATGTAACTGCCTTATGAGCTTATAATAAATATTAAATCTATTCATCTACAAAATTAATTGACTTCATACAATAATAAACTGCATGCAGGAAACTACCACCAAGAGTGAATGGCATGGGACCTAACTTTCGCCAAGAAACAGAGAGCACTATTTAGTTTTTCAATCTGCAAAAATGCAAGAAAAATACAGCTAAATTTCTGGGTGGGCCTATTAGTAAGTAATAACTACGTAAGATATATGGGATATCTTTATGAGGCCCTCAAGTTAAGAATGATCATAAGGAAATTCAACAAAGAATGTCCCCCCCAAAAAGTGGCAAATATTAAACAAATTTCAGCCAAATCACTGTTATTAAATTTTCAAGCTTTTAACATAGATTATTGAGTCCATGTCAGTCAATGGATAAAATTAAAAAGTTACCCACAGAATGAGGTCCAATCTCTTATCTCTAGATACTCCTCTGTGCCTGCTTTGTCTAAACTTTCTGCCATAATGGACTTTTTGGTCTTATGTTGTCTTGATTGTTTTCCTGAGTGTTTTGTTTCCTGCAGTTTGGGTGTCAGTGCCATTCTGATTGCACCAGTGGGGCTGACTCATCAGTCTTTACAAGATAGATACCAAAATTACTAGATAACCATTAAAACCAATTTTCAAATCCCTTTTGATGTTCAAAACTTCTTCTACTCTCTACCCAATCTTATAATCAAGTTCTTTTTCAAAAACTATGATTGGGTCAGGCTATAGTTGCTCCACATCATAACATTCTACATGATCCAGATATATGGAAGGATTTTTCACCGTTCTAACAGTAAAGAGATTGTCATCATCTCAGCCACCACCTGGCTGGTGCCTTTATGATTCAAGGATTTGGTCACATGACGTAATGTAGAACCAAAGCCAAATGGGATCAATTCTTGTGAATCTTCTGCAAATTAGAAAAATCATAGATGCAAATGTAAGCTTCAATAGAAGAAGAGAAATGTGAATTTAAAAGGAACAAAGTATGGTGCAGATAAGAATAGGCAGAGCAGGACTTCTGAAATAAAAAGCCAAGGCCTATTGTAAGTGTATTTCTTCAAAAAAGCAATAATGAATATTACTGAAATAAAATTTCCCAGAACTCTGGTAACAAACAAAAATTTTGCAACAATTTTAGAAGCATCTATACAATGAAACTACTTGGTGAGAATAACAGTCCTTGCACTGTAACTTGATCTATTCTCTACACCTCTCCACAAATCCATAACATGCTTGAAAACCAGCAATCCCACAACCACAGTAGTGGTAAAAACCAACAGCAAGGTGATCCATACCTAGACATAACAATATAACACAAGCAAACTACTAGAAGCCAAAAACAAGGAGAACATCTTGTAAGCAATAAAAGATAAACAAACAAGGTATCTTCAGTAGGTGACACAGAAACCATGAAGTCCGAAAAGCAGTAACATGATATCTACAAAGTGCTAAAAGATAAAGCTACCAACTAAGAACTCTATATGCAAATTAAGACATTCTCAGATAAAAACAGAATTCATTACTAACAGATCAACCCTCTAAAAAAATTACTAAAGTAAAGCCTTCAGGTTGATATGAAAGGACATTACAAAGTAATTCAAATCCATATCATCAAGAAAATTAAAAGGGTACACCAAATGAGAAAAAATTGTAATTCATATATATAACACATTTATAACCTATATATGTATATGTAATATATAAAACATTTTGACTCATTACTACAAACATAAAAAATGCAATTAAATGAGTAAAGGATGTCAGCAGGTATTTCTCCAACAAACATATGCAAATGCTCAAAAAAATACATGAAAAGATGCTCAAAAACATTATTCATTAGAGAAATGTATATTAAAAACTACAATGAGCTAGTACACTGGTGCATATCTGTACTCCTAGCACTTGGAGGCCTAGGCGAGAGGATCTCAGGTTCAACCCAGCCTGGGCACATAGACAGACTGTCTCAAAATAAAAATTTTAAAACTGGGTTTAAAATTCTCTGTGCTCAATCCTCAGTACTGCAAAATAAAACAATTAAAAACAATAACAAAATATACACACAGACATATCAAGCAAAAACATAAGTACTATTTCACACCTCCTAGGGTAGCTTTATTAACAAAGACAAGCAATAAATAATGATGAGAATGTGGAAAAATAGCTACCTTGCACAGCACTGATAAAAAATGTAAAACCAAGGCAGCCACTTTGAAAAATTTTTGGTTTCCAAATGTTTAACATACAGTTTCGATATGATCTAACAACATATATATAGAACTATATATAACAACATATATATAGATCTATATGTTATGTATATATGTATATGTTATATATATTTATATATATATATATATATAAAATTTTAGATATATAATCAAATGAAGTGATTACTGTCTTAGTTATTTTCCTCATCACTGGGACAAAATTCCCAACATATTCAATTTAGGGGAGAGGTTTACTTTGGCTCACGATTTTTAGAGATTGTAGTACATAGTCTAATGGATCAAACAGGACACAGAGGGGGATAGCAGAGGAATACCAGCTGGAGTCATGGTGTCCAGGAAGCAGAGAGAGACAAGACGAATCAGGGAGGCAGATAGAGCTTAAGTGACCCACTGCTTCCAAGCAAGCCTTCCTCCTAATAACGAGCCTGACATAAGCCCACATAATCTAATCACCTTTCAAATCTAATCACATTTGCTTGCAGGAGAATCTTGGGGGACATTGAGCTATAAGCTACAACAATAACATGTCTGCATAAAAACTTGTGCACAGATATTCAGAGAAGCATTATTCATGATAGCTGAAAAGTGAAAATGACCCCAATGTCTATCCACTAGTCAATGGCTAAATAGTGATGTATTATTATTTAACAATAAATAATGAAGCTCTGTTACATGCTACAAAGGAATTAACCTTGAAAACATTATAATAATTAAAAGTTAAATACAAAAGATCCTTTGTTGCATTAAACTACTTATATAAAATGTCCAGAACAGACACATTTATAAAGGCAGAAAGTAGATTACTAGTTTCATAAAATTGGGGAATAGGTAGTTAGAAATTAATGGTAATGGGTATTAACTTTTTTGGAAGTAAAAATGTTTTAAAATTAGAAGGTAGTGATTGTTATACAAAATTGTGACGCTACTAAACACCATGAACTGTATGCTTTAAATGTGTGAATATTATGGCATATGAACTATATCTCAATAAAAATCTTTTAGCAGCAACAAAAAGATAAGAACTCAAGTAACTTCCATAGAATCACAGTCATGCACTGTAACTTGCAGGAGATTTGAGAAATTTTAACTAGAAAGGATTAACTAATATGTGCAACAGAAATAGATCATGATTTGTTGTGTACTAAAGACTAATAACTGCTAAACTTCACCAGTTGCTTACTATGGCAAAAATAGTAGTGACAGGCACTGTGATATATAAAGCAGATACTTTAAAAAATTGTCAAAATGGAACAAAAGTAATCTTATTTCTTGGAATACATCAAAAGAAAAAAAAAAGACTTCAGTTTAAAAAGAAGAAAGCTAAAAGTATATTCATTGCAGTATTATTTATAATTATAAAAACCTAGAAGCTATTTAAATATTCAATAATGCCCAAGTAGTCAATTTATCTATGGCATATTACTCAGCATTTAGTAAATGAAAGTTATAATTAAGACATCTTAGTAGCAACTCTTTGAATCTTCACAGTTGTCCCTTGGAAAGAAAGGCTACTGAGGAAACTGAGGCACAGATAGGTTAAGTAACATGTCCAGATCTCCAAGCCTGCAAATTCAGCATTTAAATATTGGTCATTTGATTACTCAGATTCCAGCTTTACTACAGACTGCAACTCCTGTCTACCTTACCTTCACATTCATTATTTACGTGGTGATCTATCATCAAAACGTAAGGGTGAGTGTTTAAATTTAAAAATATTTACTACAACAAAAGGCACTTTACCATTAACCCCTCCCAAATTACTCTCCCTCATTTCCCACAAACTTAGTCCATTGTTTGTGCTACTTGGTGAAGCAGTTCTAAAAGTCTTCTTTCACTAATGTGTTTAGTAGTTCTGTGATGGCTGCTTCAATATCTTGACACATTTGTAATGTTTACAACAATTTTTAATAAATAAAAGCACTACAGTGTGTCTGCATCTACCTTATTCCCTGAATTTGGGCACTGTGCAATTCTTTTGCTCTTACCTAAAGTCAAAATGATCATGAAAGGTAAATATTTTAAGTGGACTCAGGATATTGAGGCAGCTATGACAGTGCAATTAATTTACAAAAGACAGCTTCCAGAACTGCTTCAGTATTCTGTGGAGGATTAATGGTAATGTGTCTTTGACCATAATAAATTTTTAAAAAAATTTTAACACTCATGTATACATGGTGCTTCAGAAGAACATGTTTATGGGTTAAGACTGGGACTAGGAGAGACATTCAAATACAATATTCAAGGCTTCCTTGTAAGAGTAGTAGTAAATTTTTGTGCGGTAATTTTTAATTTTTCTGAAATCTATATACATTTTTATCTTTATACAAATAAAATGGAAAAACCACAATCTTATATACCTATGATTACCATTCTTTTCTAACTCCTTTAGGATAAATATTTCATGTATATCAAGAAAATTTAATGTGAATGCAATATTGAGGCAAAAGTCATCTTGAGTGTATCTTGGGGAATGCACACTGTGATACACTATAGTAAGCAATTTTACCTTGAATATATCTGCACTGTTGGGGCTAAACAGCTGGTGTTTCCCAGACCCCAAAATAATAGGACCTGAATATTGTGTTTCTCCATAGACATAGAGGAAAACTGTTGCCGTGGTGCCAGCGTTTTCAAGATCCCCAGTGGCAACAGTGACCTTCCAGTCCCCATCTGCAAAGAAAAAAATACATGAATATGAAGCAATGGAGGAAAACCCTATTAATATTAGGAAAATGCAGAATTCTGCTTCATCTACTTAGTTACAAATTGAATAGTTGGCACAATCAAAATATACTGAAATAATTGCTCATTATAGACCTCCTTTTTGGTAATAACCATACAAAAAAGTCTTGAACACACTGTAGGATTTTAATTATAGAAAATAGCAGTAGGCTCTTCAGAACAATAGATATAATGAGCAAAACATCTGAGTTGAAGGCAGTTAATGCTATACATTTGGTTGAAAGATTTAGGATTTTGCTTAAGGTATCTCTTTCCAGTCTTTGATTAGGATGAATGACAAATCTGTACTGACAGACAGTGTAATGTAAAGGTATTACTGTATCTGTATGTAGGAATGTTCTGCCATGCTGGGGTTAGTGATCTTAACCATATAGTGGTTATGATGCAAAAGGTCTAAAAACAAAGAAAACAAACAAAGCTATAATTTTTTTTCATGAAAAATTGCTGAGTCCCCTTACAGTTGGAATGAACCAACAGTACGGGGGAAATGCTGTACCAGAGAAACAGGACCTAGTGAAAGGAATTGGATTTGGGGGAGGACAGATAAAGAAAAACTGGATGGGAAACAGAGAAAGACAAGGCACCATGTAAGCAGAATGGATACTGAGCTTCCTGCCAGTGAACCTGGAAGCACAGAAAGGTTGAGGCAAGTAAAGCATGACAGAAAACATCTTTTAAAAATATCTTTGTATTGTTCCATGACTGAGTTAGGTGGAAAGACAAATTGAAATAGTATTCATTTAAGCATTTCATGCACTGTGGGAAACTGCACCATGAGCCCCTCTCTGAGGAGACACCCGGTTCCTCTCCACACAGTCAAGCATAAAAGTGCACCGCACCGCCTACCCCAGGGCAGTACAGGGCGTGCCTCTCTGTTCACTCCTCCTGGAGTGAGGCGCAATTCAGAGACACCTTTGCTATTGTTAAGGGCTCCATAAATATGTACTGCCTTATGGTTAAAATTTACATTTTCAAACGATGGTTAAAATCCATCACCAATGGTTAAAATCCATCACCATTCTGGACACTTGAGTTTTCAGTGATTTTTTTCACTAAGGTATAAGGTGTTATCTTTCCTTTTACCCCTTTAATTCTATTCCCCTCTCCAACCCATGCATCAACAAACACCATTGAAGATCTCTAGTCACTGTGATAAAACTTACATAAGGAAATTGTATAATGTTACATTTGATAACAGATAGAAATTAAAGCTCGTTCCAGAATGCCAAAAGAGCAAGTTGATTCCAAAGGGTTGAGTTTTACTGCTTCTACCCTACAGCCAGTTTGCATGGAGACAGACAAATTCATTGTGAAAGCAGAAATCATGCAAATTTCAAACTATGGTCTCATTGAGGATTCTATAATGATACCAAATCTCACAGCAGCAAACCTCACACCTGCAATTTTAAAGACTCTCTTTCCCTTTTTTAGGTCTTTTCCACTTTCTCCTTAGTTCCTTCTCTTCCCCACCTGGGCCTTACTGTAGAACTTTTATGTCATGTTATCATGGGGAGAGGAACAGGCATGAATTTATAGATATGCTTGGATATCTTGTTCTCTAAAGTACAGACAAATGGGAAAGATCCCTGATTCATATAATATTTACATGTTCCTTCCTTTGGGATTAGCATATCACCAGGATATAAGCCTTCAAAAATGAAAACATTTCTTACAGTTTTTTTTTTTTTAGTTTCAAGAATTCTTTCTTGAAAGTGGAAAAAATCTTTTTCATAATTTTTAAAACAGACTTTCAAATCTGATCCCTTAACCTCTCTAAGAATGTCTCACTGTCTAAAATACAAAATAAGAACATTTGTACAAAATAAAATAGAAAAACATCCTTTTTAAAACCAGGAACTGAACTCAGGACCTTGTGCCTGTCAGGCAGGTGCCATGCCAGTAGCTTTACCCCCAACCCAACATGCAGAAAAATTCTGATCATTATTTAAATTAAAAGTCCCACTATCCTGTAAAATAGCTTATAACAGGGCTAAAAGTAGGTTTATAGTTTTTCTATTAAAAAACTATAGAAGAACTGTTGCTTATTTGTCAAAATTATAAGGTTTTTTGTGATTTTCTAATGTAAAACTTCTTAACCAAAAAAGAACACAAATTCAGATATTTTTTCCATGCAAGCTTTTCTTTTTTCTTTTTTTATGTTGCTATCTGCTTAAGTCCAAGGATTTATACAAAGAATACTGTCATCCATTAATCTCTTTAGAAAATTACTTCTAACACTCTCAAAGGAAGAAAGAATTGTCAATGTAAATGAAATTTAAATGTTTATCTTTTATTGATGTTCTGGAAAGATTTTAAAAGGTTGATTGGTTATGCAATGAACAACTGTTGACAATCTAACTTAAGACTGCCCCATTTCATTCTTTTTCACTCTCGGGCTTAACTTGATACTAAACAGTGACTCCATATGAAGAAATCCTGCTGTAGAAAAAATGAAATTTTTTGGACATTATATTCCAAGAGGCTTATTTTTCTTTTGTGTCACAAATATTTTAAAGGTAGTTTAGATACACTCTAGGATCTCGAAATATTCCATAATAAATATGAATTTCTCTTCAGTAATGAAGTAAAGTTTAACATTTCCACTTTTACAATAAAGTGTGTGCTCTGCCATTTCCATTGTCATGTAGCTAAGCATAATCAATGCAGGTATAACTGAACTAGAAAACCCTAAAATACACTGGATGTCAACAACTAGAATTCCATTAATAACTGTGCAGCAGCAGACTTACCGATATCAAGTTCCAATACTGCACACAACTATTCTGTTGTATATTCAAGACACATTCTAAGGTATTAAGTGAATCCCACAGTAAAGTAAGACTTGATGCACTTCATAGATCTCCTCTAATATCAAGTTTACTATTGATTCAATAACAGAGTCCAGGAAAAAGTTCTTTGAAGATATCAAGGAAAACATGGCCCCTGGGTCAATTTTTTTGGTGAAGTTTCTATGAAAC